>CM035410.1:88831815-88934315 GCA_020310875.1 Ceratopteris richardii
CAAGTATCGTGTATCATTTGCTCTTAAGTATTACCAATAATTCCAAGGTAATGTGTATGGTAGACACCTAGGCCAAGATAAAAAAGGCATTAGATCATTTGAGGCTAGTGTCAACCATACAACTAGGTCATGGGCATAACAACTTAGTGGTTATACATACATGCTAAGTTCGGACATGAGTGATTCAAAAATGTGTTTTAGCATGGAGAGACCCATAGGTTGCTCACGCAGTGCCTATTTATAGACACCAGAAGGTCCCTATAAAACACAATTGGAGTATATAAGGAACAACTGATTAAGTGCACGCATCTATGAGGATGGTCTGAGGCGATCAATTGTCCGACTCAAGAATCCTGATCAACCCTTCAGACTTGAACACCCAGTGGTCAAATTTGAAGGAGGGATCATACATTGATAAGCAAGGAACCATGCACATGGTTACCATCTTACCAAACAGAACATATGAGCTTGGAAATGTCATTCTCGAGAATGAGATAGGAGACCTAGAGCAAGGAGACATAGGATGAGAACCCAAGACTCCTTGAGGTAAATCTATCTTTACCAGGGTAATTACTCTAGAGTGGATTCCCCAAGACAACAAAAGAATCAAACTATTTTTAAATAGAGAAATGGAGGAAGACTTTTGGAGATTCAAACCAGATCAAGCTAGTAGAATAGGCGAAATCACCATCTATGAACTCAAAGATCCTGAGATATCAGGAAAAGTTGCCTATCTGGATAACACATCGAAGACAATGTTCTTGGTAATAGAGCATGATAGGCATGCATACACTTGGTAGGATGAATTGATTTTCCCTCCACCAAGATCTAATGTTTCCCATGGCCTCCAAGGAGCAGGATCATCCCATGCTCATGAAACCCAGAGGGAAAGAGCTAGAGAGAGACCTCAGGTAAGCTTTGCACACACTGTGGGTAGAGACAGATCAAGACTTGAAGGTGAAAGACCTGAAAGAGAGAGACATCATGCACATAGGCATCAAAGAGATGAACATGATTTTCCATTGCCTAGACCCCGAGAGCATCCAAGATCCCTCAGACCTTCTCAAGTGGTCAAGGCAATGAAGAACTACTTTGATGGTTCATGAGATCCTTATGATCATGTGGGTGAGTTTAAACAAGTATTACAAGCCAAACAGGTCGAAGACTCGTTCACCCAGTTTGAGGCCTTTGGGTTGACCCTCAAGGGTAGTGCCTTAGCTTGGTTTTAGCCCCTGAGCAGTTGCGATTACCGAAACATAGGCCAACTGCTAGAGGAATTCATTCTAGAATTCTCCAAGAGTGGCATCATGCATAACACATCATCCTTGATCCACATCTTTAAGCACACACCCCATGAAACAATTCGACTAGCTGGATGGAGATTCAAACAATATGTGGAGAGGGTCCTACACCTAAATTAGCTACACAAGCAAAACAAGTATCCTTGTTTTTAGATGGACTTTTAAGCGGGAAACTTTGATCATATGTGTACGTCAAGGAGCCAATCACACCGGATCAATGCTTAAGAATGTGTATTGACATAGAAGACAATTCGGATGAGGAGTTAGAATTATCCAAACTCTATATTAAGGATTCTGATAGTTCTACTAGTCATACTTCCAGAACCTCCACTGAGATAGATGAGATAGTTGAGCAGGTTGCCAAGAAGCTAGGAGTTCAAAATAGACAAACACCAAGGGTCACCTCATTGAAGCAATGTTACAACTATGGAGGAGACCACATGGCCAATGTTTTCCCAATGATGGCTTAACCCCAAGGAAACCCTAATGCTACATATTGCACTATTGAGAGAAAGTACACAAACCACATGGCTCAAGATTGTCCGTACAATAGGCAAGCTGTTAAAAAAACTTATCAGCAACCTTACCAATAGGGTAGGTATCAGAATCAATACCAATAGCCATATTATAGGCCACAATAACAATATCAACCTCAATACCAACAACAATATCAGGCACCATATAGACCACCACGGTCCTAGGAAACCAATCACCACCCCTTGCAAATGTGATTCTAGTTAAGTATGTAGTGGCTTAGGAAAACCCTAATAGAGCATTGGTGTTGATGACCCCTTTGGTCTCAGAAAATGACTCGCATGCTCAGAGTTTTGACTACTCTCATGAAGATAGTCCACGAGCTTATTACATAGAGTCACTTGAGCATAGTGAGACTTATCCGTATCAATACGAGACACCACCTATGGAACAAAATTGGGAGTTAGAATACTCTAATGTCATGTATATGAATCCAAACCCCAGGCCCCAAGTGAGACAATTAAGAACACAAGCCCCGAGAGGACCATGTTTTAGATGTTAGGGTGCCCATTTCATTTGTGAACGTCCCTAGCCACTAACTCTTGGACAAGGACAGAACATCACAATCCAAGGCTTTTGTCTTGAGTGTGGCAAAGAACATCTCTCGAGAGATTTTCCCAAGAATCCCTCTAGTGCGTCCAAGGTTACACCCATTGATGTGGTAGGCTTAGTGGTGTATTCAAGTTCAAGTAGCATGAACATGTCTCCCATACATGCAATTACTAGGGCACAAGAATTAAACTAGACAAAACTAGTTGAACAATCAGAGTCAAGTGAATCCAAAGAGCCTAGTAAGAGAAAAACAAGAACATGGAAGGATACTACAGAGAAGGCCAATTGTAAGTGGCCTAGAAAGTTACCTGAACTAGAAGAAAGCTCAAAAGATGCAAAAACAAAAATAGCAGGCATTGCATCTCAAAGCCCCTCGCATGCTGAAACTCCATCCACACCACCTCATCCCACCCCACCAATCGTTGTAAATAGACCACAACCAGGGTCTGTTCTTGTAGATCCAACCCCAAAAGGCTTGGACATGATGTTCAAGGCCTACCAGGCTTGACTTCAAGAAGGGCCAACAACTACAAACCTAGACAAGAGTTACCCTAGAGCAGATTTAGAGAATGAACAGACAAAAATGTGCATGAAAATGGTAGAAGTAGCTCAAGCTATGCTTGAGACCAATCAATTGTCCAATCAAAAAATTTCTATCTATCGGGTTTGCATTTCCAGGGCTTATTAGAGAGATTAGAGTAGTTGGTAAACAAGGCAGAGGTTTCTTTACCTCCACAGGCTCAACCAGTTGTTGAAAGAGAAAGCTCACCACCAACGAAAGTTTATGATCCTGATTCTGTGGATGATGGAAGACCTCTTTCAATTCAATAGTACTCTCAAGAGTTCTTGCGGGAAATACACGAAGAGGAATGGGCCAAGAAGAAGGGTAATCCCCATCCTATTCCTGAAATTGAAGACCTTCATGATTAATTTCCCCAAGACATTCCATCTATTTATGGAGACCAAGTAGAGCAACAAGAAGAAGAAAGATTAGATTTTTAATCTAATTCTTTACAAGAGTTGCCATGATTCATAGGCCCATGCGAATCTGAATCTCTTTAGATCAGAGCTCCCACAATGTTGATAAGAAATGAAGACTCAGTGGTTCCAAAAAACACTGAAGTCGTGAAGAACACAAAGGTGCAATGTCATTACACTTTAGAAGAGCTGCTCAAGGTAAAATGTCAGCTATGGAAACATGTGTCGAGTTAGGTTCTGAACTCGGTTCCAATACGTCAAAAGTAGGATCTAAGCAAAAAGTCCCAGAGATACCTCTAGACAAAATAGGAGACATGAGTGAAGGTGAAGAAGGTAATACTTATCTTCCAATCACCTACCAAGATTACACAACCAAAGCTATCTTAGAATCAGGTGCTGGTGTTGCAATTGTTACCACCTCCTTGTGGAAGCAATGGGGAAAGCCTGCATAAAGGTAAACAAGAATGAAGCTTCAAATGGCTAATGGCCATATTGAAAGACCTCAAGGATTTCTAGAAGGGATAACTCTAACAACGGTGTAGAGCTTGAACACACCTTTGCTATATGTGACTTTCGCAAAAATAACATCTATGAAATGATCCTAGGAAGAACCTTCCTATTCTAGCACACTGGACAATTCTTAATCCACTCATGTATTTCTCTGTCCATACTAGTCCAATACACTCCTAAACGCTTCAAATTTTGCAATGTTCATTGTTTAGAATAGTGATTTCTTAGCAATCCTTCATGGTCTTGTTGCAACCAACTACTATGTTCATCCTCCTCGACACAATAAGCTAATACACCCTCTATTCTTGTTTGTACATACTTCCTGCAATATTTGCTATTTTTGTGATTCCACAATTTCTTCTTTGTTCGTTTCCCATTCTTATTTGCAGGTCCGAAGGTTAGGATAGGTACTAACTTATTTGCCAATTTAGGAACAACTTCTAAATTGAACAGATAAGGATCGGGTAGTTCATTAGACACTCCTTGCAGTGACTCTCCTGAAGTAATGCGAGAAAGGTGATCCGGCTTGAGCTGGGTTCTACCCTTCCTAACAACCACTTCCAAGTCGTATTCCATTAGTAAGAGGAACCATCTTACTAAACGACATGTATTACAAGTTTTTTTGACCAAATATAATAAAGCTTGATGATTAGTGGAAAACTTGAACTTGTTGGCCAACACTTAGGTCTTCTCCATTGTACGTACATCGCTCTTCATTCCCTTCAATGGTTACTACAATTTTTTTTCTAGTACTTAAAACAATGATTCCTCCTTTGCTTGTTTCAGTGCTTTTCTTTTCTTTTTCTTTTACCTTCGCTTTCCTCCCTTGAATTTATAGTTTTAATGCTTGTTGAGAGGTTCTTCTTCTTTTTGGGTAAACACTCCTACATTTTCTAGATAGTGCTCCTCTGAGTCAAAACAACTATCCATCACAATGGACTCTAGGTCATCATCATCCTCTTCTTCTTCTTCTATGATCTCATTAGAGTCACACTCTTCTAGCAAAGGTTCACACATGAACATAGAGATATCATAACCCAATTCATCACAATGAACTGTCCATTATTCTTCATTGATAATGATGTCCATGGTGGCTAAGATTTCTGCCCACATCAGGCTCAAATTCCTCATCTAGAAAGATCATTGGTGTGTAGATTGGGCCCTAACTCTTCTGGCTTCTTGAGAAGTTCCTTCTTCTCTCGCTTTTAGGCATCTTTCCTCTTCCTCTACAACCTTGCATATCGACAACTGAGTATATTCATGCATCCAAGATGGATCAGAAGAGCTTTACATATGCACAAAGATTGAATCATCTTGTGCTTTGTGGATAGGATTCCATTGTACGGGTGGTACATCTCTAAAGGAATAATCCTTCCTTTATCATGCGTCACTAATTCTAGAATGGAGCACTCCATTGGTAGAATTTATGAGATCGGGAACACTACCCAATGAGGCTAGTCTAGCAAGGAAATGAAGCATGGAGCAAGAGGCTCAGGACTACACCTTAGTAGGAGACAACCTATATCGAAAGAAGAGGCAAAGATGGTTACTTAAGACTATGCGTTTACGAATCAGACTATTTGAAAATCTTAGAAACTGCACATAGCGGTGTTGCAGGTGGACACTTCAGGCCTAGATGAGTCATTAAGACCATTCTATTCTCAGGATTTTGGTGGCCAACTCTTCATATGGATGCACATACCTCTGTGAAGAAATGTGACACATGCCAACGTGCACAATATCCGATCAGAAAGGATGAGATTTCGTTGAGACCAATGATGGGAGGATGTGCATTCCCAAAGCCTCTAGCATATTTGATCTAGAACGCTTAGGTGAGACCAGGCAATGAGCAACAACAGGCATCTATGCTGCAAAGAAAAGGCAAAAGGCATACTTCGATGCACACATCAAGGATAAAGGATTGAAAGAGGGAGACCTAGTTTATACCCTAAAGTAGCATTCTCCTAAATTGGAAAAACAAGGATATGGACCCATGATCATCAATAGAATTTCCACTAGCGGTGCGGTTCAATTGGCCACTCTAAAAGGTGACATCTTGCCAAGCTATATTAGTGGATGTCACGTCAAGCTATATCAAGAACCTCTTACAGAGGATATGCTAATGAGACTCAACATTGCTGAGAAGCAAAAAGAAGAAGAGTTAAGGGTTAGAGAAGAAGCACAGACAGAGGCCAAAGAGCACATAGGCGAAATAAGTTAAGGTGACTAATACTAGATGTCAATCTCGAGGACCCTAAATATCACATGGCCATGTGTCAAACATCAAGTGCAATCGCTTCTCGAATAATCGACCAACATCCCTTTGTGACCATAGAGGTAGGACAAGGAAAGAGTGTAAGGTCTATGAGAGCATTGATAGAGCAACAAGAAGAAGAAATATTAGATTTTGAATCTAATTCTTTACAAGAGTTACCATGATTCATAGGCCCATGCAAATCTGAATCTCTTTAGATCAGAGCTCCCACAATATTGATAAGAAACGAGGACTCAATGGTTTCAAAAAACACTGAAGTCGTGAAGAACACAAAGGTGCAATGTCATCTCACTTTAGAAGAGCTATTCAAGGTAAAACCTCAGCTATGGAAACATGTGGCGAATCAGGTTCCAGAACTTGGTTCCAATACGTCAAAAGTAGGATCTAAGCAAAAAGTCCCAGAGATACCTCTAGAAAAAATAGGAGACATAAGTGAAGGTGAAGAAGGTAATACTTATCTTCCAATCACCTACCAAGGTTACACAACCAAAGCTATCTTAGATTCAGGTGTTGGTGTTGCAATTGTTACCACCTCCTTGTGGAAGCAATGGGGAAAACCTACATAAAGGTAAACTAGAATGAAGCTTCAAACGGCTAATGGCCATATTGAAAGACCTCAAGGACTGCTAGAAGGGATAACTCTAACAACTTGTGGTATAGAGCTTGAACACACCTTTGTTATATGTGACTTTGGCAAAAATAACGTCTATGAAATGATCCTAGGAAGACCCTTCCTACAACAACTGCAAATAGTGCAAGATTGGGGAACCAAACCTTATACTTGCAACACTTAGAGGTCACGACCAAAGCCAATCTAAAGGATTATACCTTTAGAGATGTACCACCCCTACAATGGAATCCTATCCACAAAGCACAAGATGATTCAATCTTTGTGCATACATAAAGCTCTTCTGATCCATCTTGGATGTATGAAGATACTCAGTTATAGATGTGCAAGGTCGTAGAGGAAGAGGAAAGATGCCTAAAAGCGAGAGAAGAAGGAACTTCTCAAGAAGCTAGAATAGTTAGGGCCCAATCTACACACCAATGATCTTTCCAGATGAGGAATTTGAGCCTGATTGTTGGGAAGAAATCTTAGCCACCATGGACATCATTGTCAATGGAGAATAGTGCACACCTCATTGTGATGAGGAGGGTTATGATATCTCCATGTTCATGTGTGAACCTTTGCTAGAAGAGTGTGACTCTAATGAGATCATGGAAGAAGAAGAAGAGGATGAGGATGACCTAGATTCCATTGTGATTACCCAAAAAGAAGAAGAACCTCTCACAAGCATTAAAACTATAAATTCAAGGGAGGAAAGCGAACGTAGTCAAAAGAGAAAGAAAAGAAATGCGGTGAAACAAACAGAGGAGGAATCGTTGTTTGAAGTACTAGAAAAAAACTTGTAGTAACCATTGAAGGGAACGAAGAGTGATGTACGTACATAGGAGAATACCTAAGCGCAGAAGAAGAAGTAGAGCTTGTAGCTTTATTAAGGGAATATAGGGACATGTTTGCATGTACCTATAGAGACCTAAAGGAAGTAGATCCAAAAATATGCTCTCATACGATCCCCATGACGGCTGATGCCAAGCCCACCAAATAGAAGCTCTACACATATAATGACAATTATGCAACCAAAATAAAAGAAGAAATTGATAGATTGATTGATGCGGGATTTATCTATGAGATTGAGCATATTGAATGGATGTCCCCCATTGTAGTGGTGTCCTAGAAGAATGGAAAATTATAGGTGTGTATTAACCTTAAAAAAGTTAATGCCGCTATGATCAGAGATAGCTATCCACTCCCAATCACTGAACATTTATTGGGGCATGTTGCAAGCAATGAAGTTTATAGCTTCCTTGATGGATTTCTAGGTTACAATTGAGTAGCCATTCCCCTAGAAGATCAACACAAAACGGCCTTTGTTATAGAGTGGGGAATCTTTGCATTTCATGTGATGCTATTTGGGCTCTCCAATGCACCCACAACATTCCAAAGGCTCATGTGTCATGTCTTCAAAGAGTTCTTGCAAAAGAGCTTAGAAGTATATGTGGAAGATTTATGTGCCCATTCCCAAGAAAGAAGATACCACATCCTTGAGTTAGATAGATCTTTACCAAGTGTAGAGAATATCGAGTGTGTGTTCATGGTATGTCAAGGTAATATCTTAAGTCATATTGTTTCTGAGAATGAAATATCAACAAATGAGGACAAAGTAAGAGCCATAGCTGAGTTGCCATGGCCAAGGAATGTTAAAGAGGTACAAGCCTTTATGGGCCATTGTAGATATTACTGTAGGTTTATCTCACATGTATGCAATCACAGCTAAACCTCTTTATGCCTTGTTGACAAATTTTGAGTGGAACGATGAATGCGAAAACTCCTTCAATGAGCTGAAGAGACGTTTGTGCACAACACCAATACTTACCACTCCTAATTGGAATAAACCATTCCATGTCCATGTCGATGAATCCAATTATGCAATAGGATGTGTGCAAGCACAACCCATAGGTGAAGGAAATTTAGATTTACCTATAGCATATGCTAATAGACAACTAAATGCAGTTGAGCAAAACTATACATCAACAGATTGAGAAGGCTTAGGAATGGTATACACCGTAAAGAAGTTTAGACACTATCTGCTTCCACAGACATCTAACTCCAACACTTCTTCATTTCTTTTCTTGGATAACTTTACTCTTTTCCCTACTATTAAATATCTTAAAGTAGTACTATCAAATTCACAAAGCTTATACGTACCATTATTGAATACAGACATCACTACATATGGCCCAAACCATATTTTACTCAGTTTCTTTCTTCATACCGAGTATCAAATGTACTATCGAACACCAATAGCCATTCATCAATCTTGATCTTATGTGGCCTAATTCGATGAGTTTTTAGTCAAATTAAATCTTATTCTTTAAGCTTGACTCTTTATCTTTTGCACTGCTTCTTTCAACTTCTCATTTCCTTGTTCTGATTGTTGAATCCTCAGTGATAATAATTCTTCTCTTGTCATTTCATCATTCCATGGGAACATCATCCATGTCAGGATCTCATTCTGAATGGGGAAAATTGGCTTTTGATAGTATATTAGTTCAGTAGGCATAAATCCTATGGACTGAGTGTAAGTCATCCTATTTGCACATAACATGAATGGAAGATATCTAGGCCACTACTTTATGTCACCATTGTAGGCCTTAGAGATCGCCTTCATGATATAAGGGAGACCTCTCTCAATCTTTCCATTAGCCTTAAGGTTATATGCAGTAGTGAGAGACAAATGAATCCCATGATGGTCAAAGAATTTCTCCTCGATCCGCAGCCACTTTCTCTATGCATCGAAATCGTGAAATTACTTCTTCTAAAAGAAATTTGCATGCATTATAAGTAGTCTTCCTATGAAGAGCTTGACCTTCCACATGGTTGTTCAAGTCTTCTCTAGCAAGTACAATGTATCTCATTTTATCGATTCCTTCGGACATTGTTACAAGGTTGACTACCCACTTGTAATGAATACAAGGAGGGTAAGTCGGATGTAATAGGTATCTATGCCTAACCAAGGAATGAACTTGACATGTGGCACAAGTGCTCACAAAGTCTCAGACATGCACATATATGCCTGGCCATCAATAGACTTTCCTACTCTTCTCATACATTGCATAAAATCCTTTGTGACTTTCCCGTAAGGTCATGCATTTCTCTCATAATCTTGCTTTAAAGACTCGTATTACTCAGTACATGTTGTGGATCATTTACCTTACCTTTAACGTGTCTCCAAATAAATATGTCCTTCAGGAAGAAGTTATAAGACTTTTTTCCTGATGGATCTATACTTATTTGTGGACCAACCTAAGGAAGGTTTTAGTGAACTCAAATAATTTGCTATGTCTTTCCATTCTCCATCATACTCATTCTCGTGGAATTGCTCATAAACATAGATTAGTGGTTCATATCTCATCATGTTTATATCTCTTTCTATCTCATCATCATCATCATCAAAATCATCACCAAATATTGCTCTTGAAAGCATATCAGCAATTGTGTTTAATTTCCCAGCTATTTGAACAAAAGCTGGATTAATAAACTCTACATATGAGATCCACCTAAGCATCGTAATATCTGGAGAAGAAAAATTAGCTATAATACCAATCAAAGGAAGACAATATGTCTCAACTACAACATAAGCTCCAATGAAATATTCTTTATCATTTTTTAATGCAGTCACCTATCCCCATAATTCTCTCTTAATCTGTGGATACTTTCTCTGAATGCCATATAAAATCTTCACACCAAAGCAAAGTGAGTATCTCTGCCCCTCATTGCCATCTTGATGTATGACCTAGCCTATACCAATAGGACTAGTATCAACAATCAAAGTAATAGGCTTCTTACCTGAATAATCAACATGCTTCAAAATCGAAGCCTCAATTAGCAACTGCTTCATTTTATGCATGGCTCTTGACTGTTTTTTGTCCAAATAAATTTCTTTCTCTTTCTCAGCAAATCAGGTAAAGGGCTGCCAACATGAGCAAAATGAGGAATCCAAATCACAAGGAAGGCATAGGCTCCTAAGAATTTCCTTACCTTTTTGATATCACAACTCACATCAGAAATTCTCATAATGGCCTCAACCTTCTGCGGATATGGCTTGCAGCCAAAATGTCCACACAGATGTCCTACAATGAGAACCTCATCAACTCCAAAAATAGATTTCTCTAGAGAAAATGTTGGCCCCACCTCTCCGAATCTCTCAAAAATTTTCTCATAATTAGAGATATGGTCGCTAACAAATTTCCTACAATCAGAAGCATCTAAAGTCTCATCTTTCACTCTTTCCTCACAACCCTTTATCATAATATTTTCAATAAAAGGCATAGTCACTGAAGGTATAAAGTCATGTAGGACCAGATTCATGGCATTCATCATGTGAGCTATAGAATTTATTGCTCCTTGTGGCAAAGTACACATACGTACAAGACCCAGTGGAATCTTGATCGTAGTAATTTCTCTCCTCTCAATAGCTAACTAAAATTGTTCATATCCTAAATATAGCTCACCCATGGAGTAGATGGAATGCCAAGCAAATGCTTCTACAAACTCACCTACTATAGGCCTTATCCCTACATTTCTAATGTAACTATTCATAGGTTGCAAATCTTGGATGAAACAAAATTTCCCATTCTTCTTTGGCACCATGATCCACCTATTCAGATATGGTGCTAAAGATGGTTCCAATATTCACATGGATATCTTTTCCTTTAACAATGTCATCAACTCGTGTAAATGAGCTTTTGGGACTATTATAGGTCAAATATTCCATGTAATATGTGGCACTGTAAAGTGATCATGGGTGGAACTTATTTTGGATCCACATAACCTATCTCATGTGGTAAAAGAGTGAATGCTTTCTTGTGTCTCCTGATAACTGTTGGAGATAGACGTCTGCGGAAGCACGCGAACAACACAAGGAAGAAGAAGAAGCTTGGAGCACAAACACACAATATTGAATGTATTACTGGAGAATGTACAAAGATAAGTAGCCCATTAGGGCAATAGGCGTATGTACAAGCCGGGGGAAAAAAACCTCCTAAAGAGGGAAAAAAGTGCCCCGGCAGTCCTAGTGTGTTCACACACATCACTACCTAAATATATCAACAAATCCCCCCTGGGAGTGATGGGGTGAACAAGGAGTTGGCACTCATGTATAAGGAAGTGCCAAGCTATGTAGAAATCACTCCACAAAAGGAAGTAAGCCCAAAGCTTTGCGGAAAGCTTCAAACTTCTCCCTAGGCAGATTCTTCATGAAAAGGTCTACAATGTTCTCCTGTGTGGGCACATATGCCAAGCTGATCTCCCCAGCATAGAACCTCTCCCTGACATAGTGATAATGCACCTCAATGTGCTTAGTGCGAGCATGGAACACAGGGTTCCTCGCAACTGCCAATGCGCTCTGCGATGTTGTTCAGGCACTAGTGCATATGCCAAACAACCAAAAACACGCAGATGAGCAATAGATGGCTTGCAGTCATGCCAAGCCTCATATGGAGTGATAGACTACAACGCTTTAGTGGGACACGTGTTCAGTACATATGCTGCACACATGACAGCCTCAAGCCAGAAACTATGTGGTAAAGCCTGACTTTTGACCATGCACCTCGCCATCTCCATGAGTGACCTGTTCTTTCGTTCAGCAACTCCATTCTATTGAGGTGTATACGGCACTGTACACTGGTGTTTTATCCCACGTTTAGCCAGAAATGCATTAAAATCTGAAGACATATATTCCCCCCCTCGATCGGAACGGAGGGTGCCCATTTTACATGCTGACAGATTTTCAGCCAAAACCAAAAATTGTTTGAAGCACATGAACACTTCAGACTTTGCTTTGAGTGGATATACCCATGCATGCCTGGAAAAATCATCAATGAAAGTCACGAAGTAAAGGTAATTTCCAAAAGAGGGTGTCTGCATAGGACCACAGACATCACTATGTACAAGCTGCAATTTCTGCGTAGCCCGAACTGAACCATCTTTTGGAAAGGAAGAACGCTGCATTTTGCCCAAAATACAGCCTTCACAAACATGTTTTCCAGGAGCCTCAAGTTTGGGCAAAGAGGACACCATTTTAGATTTCTGCAGGCATAGCAAACTAGCAAAATTTAGATGACCAAAGCGTGATGCCAAAGCTTTGCATCTGACATAGCCTGAGAATCATGAACTGCACATGCCGGATCATTCACAGATCTTTCATAGTCTATGAGCTTATACAGCCACGACATAAAATGCCAGAAGCAATAATCACATCGCCATTTGAGAGATCATGGACTGTACACCTGTCATCAATGAATTTCACAACCAAGCCAATCTTGGCTAATGCAGAAACTGATAACAGGTTCTTTTTGATCCCTGGCACAAATAAAGCATCTGACAAAGTGAAAGAACTACCATCAGCAGTAGTCAGAATGATCTTACCAACTCCCATAACAGGATAAGAGGAGTTATTGGCGCATGTGACAGTATTCCCTGTAGGGGCAGGCTCGAGTGAAGAGAAGAAACTGCGCTGCGAGGTATAATGTTTGGTCGCCCCACTATCAAAGTACCAAACATCTGAGTCTACTGCAGACATGCACTGATCATGAGAAGATGGGTCAAAACTGTAGACAGTAGTAAACGCCCATTCTTCTTCCTGCACAAGATTTGTAGACTCTGTTTTTGGTGTAGAGGCCTCTGCAACAACCATTCCAGCCTCTTTCTTCTTTGCCTCTTTAGCAGCCAGTTTTGGACAGTTCTTTATGATATGATCATTTCCTTTACAATACTTGCAAAACAATTTTTGCTTTTCTGATTTCTTCTCATCTTTATCCTGGTTCTTCGATTGTGCAGCATTTGCAGATTTCTGCTTACTAGTAGAAGAGCTCCATTTTCCTTTGCCCTTCTAACTAGCCAGGAAAGCTTGATCTGCAACACGCATAATGGACCTGTTCTACCTGGATTGATCTTCCTACAACAGAACAGAGACTAACTCCTCAAATGACAAGGCATTTGGATTGCCTTTCATCATCAACCGAAGAGTAGAAGCAAATCTCTGATATGAATCAAGAAGACCATTCAGAACGGTCTGCACAAGTGAGCTATCTGGTATAACCTCATCAGCAGAACGGTCTGCACAAGTGAGCTATCTGGTATAACCTCATCAGCAGAAATCAACTGTTCCTTCAAATCTTTGATCTTCGTTAGGAAACTGTCCATAGAATCACCTTCATTCATGTGCTCACTCTCCAACTGTTTTCAGAGGTAAGCAACACGAGCCTCATTCCTAGCCTGGTACAAAGTGGTAAGTGTATCCCAAGCATCCTTTGCTGTTCTGCAAGAGCAAATGTGAGGAATAATGTCACGTTTGACAGACAAAGCTATCAATGCATGTGCCTGGGCATCTTTGCCATCCCAGCAAATCTGCTCTGCAGTAGGTGCAACAGAAATAGAAGCACAAATAGGAATCTGCGGAATATCATCTTCGACACCATCTTCATCAGCTCTAGCACCTGTATTTGCAGTACCTGTCGTTACAGGTGTAACAGGACGTCTTTCAACACCCTGCACAATGTTTCACAATCCTTTTGCAACCAGTACATGTCGCATCATATAAGCCCATAATGGGTAGTTGGTACCATCCAACTTATCCTCAACAGCCAACATACGGAATACATCACTGCTTTCAGCCATGGCCGATGACTAAAATACCTTGATGCAGAAAATTGACTGTATCTCAAAAAGTTGAACGGAATTGCCCAGACGAGTTTTGCTAGACCTGTAGCAGACTTCAAGATGCTTAAATTGGCGAACAGAAACTGGTATATACCTTTGGCACAAAAGGACAAAATAGCCTGCACAAGCGCTACGATAGTGCGCTCGGAGGCCGAAACGAGCTCAGATCGCGATTTTGGCACCACAAAACGAAGCTGTTTTTATCTCGGAAACACCCTGAGTATGCTCACCAAATTTCGTGCGAATCTGAGACTACAAACGGAGGAGTGTCGACGGCGCCCTAGAAGAAGCGACAACCTGCTCTGATACCAATTGTTGGAGATAGACGTCTGCAGAAGCACGCGAACAGCACAAGGAAGAAGAAGAAGCTTGGAGCACAAACACACAATACTGAATGTATTATTGGAGAATGTATAAAGATAAGTAGCCCATTAGGGCAATAGGCGTATATACAAGCCGGGGGAAAAAAACCTCCTAAAGAGGGAAAAAAGTGCCCTGGCGGTCCTAGTGTGTTCACACACATCACTACCTAAATATATCAACAGTAACTTGTATGAATTTTTCTCTTCCCTTTTTTGTAAGAAATGTTTTCTTTCCAATTTTTTTTTGTTTTATAGTCTCCTCACTAAATTGATGTCCTATAAACTCTTGTCTTCTCAGCATAGGATCATTAGACACTCTCAGATATTTTCATAAAAATCTCTTAGTAATGGTTGAGCTTATCAATAGTTTTGTACTTGGCATTTACATGTTTGCACAAAAATTCAATAATTAAATCATACTCTTGAATATAATTGAGCATAATGATTTCATATTTTTCTTTTCTTTGAAGTGCTTGCTCAAGTTCTTCCACAAGAATCAAACTACTCTCAAACTCAATTCTATTTTCAATCTTTTCATCAGGCCATATTAAACCTAAATTTTTGTAATCTTTTACATATGTTTTTCAAAAAGTGTTTTCTTTTTGCAAATAACATAACTTCAATGCATGTGAATATATAAAATAACTTTGAAAGCTATGTAAAGAGCCTTGCGAGACATCAAACCATTTTCCATCGTTGTCTCGCGCAATAGTGGATCCTATCAGAAGTTTTGATCGAAATATACCCCATACTCTCTCACTCATGCACAATCATTACACATGATCATAAGAGTTTATGGGGTGTCTTCTTAGATTTTTCGTGTTCCTTGCATGATTCCGATAGACTATCATGACTTGCAAGGAGTGCAAACTAGATCTCGATTGGATTCTTAAATATGCATATTCATCATCGATAGCATTCATTTCCATTCACATTTCAAATATAAATGGCTGCCTAAGAATAGCTACATATGAATAGTTATCATGGATAGAGAAGTGGAATTCCTCAAAAATTCCCCCAATTGTCTGTTGGAGTTAGACGTCTACAAAAGCACGTGAACAACACAAGGAGGAAGAAGAAGCTTGGAGCACAACGCACAATGGTGAATGTATTACCACTAGAATGTACAAAAGATCAGTAGCCCATTAGGGCAATAGGCGTATATATAGGGGGGGGGACTCTTAAAGAGGGAAAAAAGTGCCTCGGTGGTCCACACACATCACTACCTAAATATATCAACAAATCCCCCCTCCGAATGATGCGGTGAACAAGGAGCTGGCACTCATGTATAAGGAAATGCCAAGCTATGTGGAATCAATCCACAAAAGGAAGTAAGCCCAAAGCTTTGTGGAAAGCTTCAAACTTTTCCCTAGGCAGAGCCTTCATAAAAAGGTCTACAATGTTCTCCTGTGTGGGCACATGTGCCAAGCTGATCTCCCAAGCAGAGAACCTCTCCCTAACATAATGATAATGCACCTCAATGTGCTTAGTGCAAGCATGGAACATAGGGTTCCTCGCAACTGCCAATGCACTCTGACTGTTAGTGAAGATGGTGGTGGCAGAAGACTGACCAACACCCAAATCAGCCATATATATATATATATATATATATATATATATATATATATATATATATATATATATATATATATATATATATATATATATATATATATATATATATATATATATATATGGCTGATTTGGGTGTTGGTCAGTCTTCTCCCTAACATAATGATAATGCACCTCAATGTGCTTAGTGCGAGCATGGAACATAGGGTTCCTCGCAATTGCCAATGCACTCTGACTGTCAGTGAAGATGGCTGATTTGGGTGTTGGTCAGTCTTCTGCCACCACCATCTTCACTGACAGCTCATGTATATCTATATATATATATATATATATATATATATATATATATATGGCTGATTTGGGTGTTGGTCAGTCTTCTGCCACCACCATCTTCACTGACAGCTCATGTATATCTTGGTTAGCTGCCCTATGCTCAGCCTAGTAGGCTACTTCTTGGTTAGCCAAGATATACATGAGCTACCAAGGATGAAGCAAAAAACACTGGTGGACACACGAGTGTCATAGCAACCAACCCAATCAATGTAAAAAAAAGCATGCAAATCTGGCAGTAGTGATCCCCCCTTGGGATAAAGCAATCCAAGTAGTCGAGTACCACTCAAGTAGGAAAAGATGCGCTTAATCACCTCCCAATGCTTGACACCTGGGCAATGCATAAACCTGCTCATCTGGAGACAACAAACTGAATAACTGGCCGCATAATGCATAAGTAAATCAAGCATCCAACAACCTGCTGATAGAGAAACACATCAAATGCATCTCCAACATCATGAAGACTCAATCGTAAACCTGTCTCCATAGGAGTGGCAATAGGCTTACAATCTTGAAGGCCAAAACATTGCAATAATGTGTCAATATATTTCATTTGACACAAGGTCATTCCACCATCAACTTGCATAAACTGAATGCCCAAATAGTGATGCAAATGCCCCAAATCAGACATCTTAGATGAGGCATGCAAATCAGCCTTAAAATTATCAATATGTGTGTCATGAAGACCAGTAAGCAACATGTCATCAACATACACCACAATCATTAGAAGCACATGGGTACTATGCCCTTCCTTGTATAATTTCAATATCAAAGTTAAAGCCTGGAGGAGTAGGCCTCGACCAAACCTCCATTAAAAAAAAAAAAGAAAAAAAACACCACAATCATAAAAAGCACATCATTAGCACGCTTAACATATAAGGTGCTTTCAGTTGGACTATTCTCAAAACCATGTGCAATGAGATAGGCATGTATCTTTTTGTACCAAGCATGTGGTGCTTGCTTTAAACCATATAATGCCTTCTTTAACCTGCACACCTAGTTTTCATGCCCTTCATGTGATGATGTAAATCATTTCATTTCTAATGTAGATTTACATGATGCACTTGTTGATGATAGAGCTGATATAAAGTAGGCAAAAACTATGCCAAAATGGCTGGTGCAGACCTTGCATGATAGAAAATTAGATGCACCTCTATCATATCGTACTTGGTCAGGCTCTCATAGTGCCTCTTTTGCATCAGATTCCTATGTTATGGCTTCCTCTAGTCTCTATGATGAGACTGAACCTGTTTCATTTGATGAAGCACAAAATTTTGAACGTTTGGATGGCTGCAATGCAATCTGAATATGATGCTATCATGAAAAATAATACCTGGTCTTTATGTGGCTTGCCTCTAAGCAAGAAGGCCATTGGTACTAAGTGGGTATACAGCTTGATGCATAAACCTGATGGAACAATTGATAGGTATAAAGCTAGGCTTGTTGCAAAGGGTTATGCGCAGGAAAGAGGCATTGATTTTGATGAAACATTTGCTCCTACTTTCCGAATGACTACAGTTCGTAGCATATATGCACTTGCAGCTTATCATGGTTGGAATGTACATCAGATGGACATTAAAACAACATTTCTGAATGGTGACTTGCATGAAGAAGTGTATGTTTTTCAGCCCCGTGGCTTTTCTCCAAAGGTTGAGAAGTTGCCTCATTAGGATCAACACTAGACTGTCATACATGTCTTTGGAGCTAACAAATGTCTCCTTAGTACATGAAAGCAATGGCTGAATAACATCTTCCACAAAAACAACATCACGGCTAACCAGAATGCATTTAATCTATGGATGATACAGACGATAGCCTTTACTTTCAGAATCGTACCCAACAAAAATACATTTTACTACTTTATCATCCAATTTTCTACGATGTTGTTCAGGCACTAATGCAGATGCCAAACAACCAAAAACATGCAGATGAGCAATAGATGGCTTGCGACCATGGAAAGCCTTATATGGAGTGATAAACTGCAGCGCTTTAGTGGGACACCTGTTTAGTACATATGCTGCACATATAACAGCCTCAAGCTCGAAACTATGTGGTAAACCCTGACTCTTGACCATGGATCTCACCATCTCCATGAGTGACCTATTCTTTCGTTCTACAACTCCATTCTGTTGAGGTGTATACGGCATTGTATACTGATGTTTTATCCCACGTTCAGCCAGAAATGCATTAAAGTCAGAACACATATATTCCCCTCCTCGATCAGAATGGAGGGTGCCCATTTTACATGCTCACAAATTTTCAACCAAAACTAGAAACTTTTTGAAGCACATTAACACTTTGGACTTTGCCTTCAATGGATTTACCCATGCATGCCTGGAAAAATCATCGATGAAAGTCACGAAGTAAAGATAGTTCCCAAAAGAAGGTGTCTGCATAGGACCACAAACATCACTATGTACAAGCTATAATTTTTGAGTAGCCCGAACTGAACCATCTTTTGGAAAGGAAGAACTTTGCATTTTGCCCAAAATATAGCCTTCACATACATGTTTACCGGGTGCCTCAAGTTTGGGCAAAGAGGACACCATTTCAGATTTCTGGAGGCATAACAAACTAGAAAAATTCAGATGATCAAAGCGTGCATGCCAAAGCTTTGCATCTGACATAGCCTGAGAATCATGTACTACACATGCCAAATCATTTACAAATCTTTCATAGTCTATGAGCTTATAGAGCCCACGACATAAAATGTCAGAAGCAATAATGACATCGCTATTTGACAGATCATGAATTGTACATCTATCATCAATAAATTTCACAACCAAGCCAATCTTGGCTAATGCAGAAATTGATAACAAATTTTTCTTGATTCTTGGAACAAACAAAGCATCTGACAAAGTGAAAGAACTACCATCAGTAGTAATCAAAATGATCTTACCAACTCCCATAACAGGATAGGAGGAGTTGTTGGTGCATGTAACAATATTCCCTGTAGGGGCAGGCTCGAGTGAAGAGAAGAAATTGCGCTACGAGGTAATATGTTTGGTCACCCCACTATCAAAGTACCAAACATCTGAGTCTACTGCAGACATGCACTGCTCATGAGAAGATGGGTCAAAACTACAAACAGTAGTAAACACCCATTCTTCTATCTGCACAAGATTAGCAGACTCTATTTTTTGTGTAGAGGCCTCTACATCAACCATTCCGGCCTCTTTCTTCTTTGTCTCTTTAGCCACTAGTTTTGGACATCTCTGAATGACGATCATTTGCTTTACAATATTTACAAAAAAATTTCTACTTTTGTGATTTCTTCTCATCTTTGTCTTCCTTCTTTGAATGTGCAGCATTTGCAGATTTCTGCTTACTCGTAGAAGAGCTCCATTTACTTTTACCCTTCTGACTAGCCAAGAAAGCTTGATCTGCAACATGCATAATAGACGTGTTCTACCTAGACTATCTTTATTTAACAGAACAAAGATTACCTCCTCAAAGGACAAGGCATTTGGATTTCCTTTCATCATCAAATGAAGAGTAGAAGCAAAGCTCTGATATGAGTCAGGAAGACCATTCAGAATGGTTTGCACAACTGTTCTTTCAAATCCTTGATCTTTGTGAGAAAAATGTCCATAGAATCACCTTCATTCATGTGCTCAATCTCCAATTGTTTTCAAAGGTAAGCAACACGAGCCTCATTCCTAGCCTGGTACAATGGGTAAGTGTATCCCATGCATCCTTAGCTGTTCTACAAGAGCGAATGTGAGGAATAATGGCACGTTTGATAGACAAAACTATAAATGCATATGACGGAGCATCTTTTCCATCCCAACAATTTTTCTCTACAGTAGGTGCAGGAAACAACAATGTGAAGAGGAATCTACAAAATATCATCATCTTCGACACCATCTCCATGAGCTCCAACACCTGTATTTGGAGTACCTGTATTCGCAAGTGTAACAGGACGTCTTTGACTACCCTACACAATATTCCATAGTCCTTTTATGACCAATACATGATGCATCATATAAGCCCATAACGGGTAGTTGGTACCATCCAACTTATCCTCAACAGCCAACATACGAAATACATCACTGCTTTCAGCCATGGCCAGTGACTAAAATACCTTGATGCAAAAAATTGAATGTATCTCAAAAAGTTGAGCAGAACTGCCTATACAAATTCTACTAAACCTGTAGTAGACTTGGAGACGCTTATATTGGAAAACTAAAACTGGTATGTACCTTTGGCACAAAAAGACGAAATAGCATACACAAGCATTGTGATAGTGCATTTAGAAGCTGAAACGAGCTCAGATCGCGATTTTGACACCACAAAGCGAAGATATTTTGATCTCTGAAACACCCTGAGTATGCTTACCAAATTTCGTGTGATTCTGAGACTACAACCGGAGAGGTGTAGACAATGCCCTAGATGAAGCGACGACCTGCTCTGATACCAATTGTTGGAGTTAGACGTCTACGCCACACAAGGAAGAAGAAGAAGCTTTGGAGCACAACACACAATGCTAAATGTATTACCACTAGAATGTACAAAACATCAGTAGCCCGTTAGGGCAATAGGCGTATATACAAGCGGAGGGAAAAAGACCTCCTAAAGAGGGAAAAAAGTGCCCTGACGGTCCTAGAGTGTTTGCACACATCATTACCTAAATATATCAACATTGTCATAGGCACAAAAGCACAAGCTCCTAGCAGAGCTCTAGAGCCGTTGTTTGTGATCCGCATCCTCCATCCATGTTCCTTGTCTATTGGCCATCTAAATTTATCATACAATTTCTTAGATATCACATTTATCTTTGATCTAGAGTCAATCAAGGCCAAAGCTAAATATGATTCTTTATCATTTCCCAATTTTACTTTTACTTCTAGCATTCCTCTTGCCTAGAAGTTTCGATTATAATCACTCTCTAATTCTCTTTTCTCATCGTCGGGTATAATCATTCCAAGAGAATTCCTATTCGCTTGACATATTGCAATCTCATCATCTTCATTGTCGAATGATTCACTCAACGTAATAGCTTCATTCATTACTTGAGTGCTCTTAAATGCTTCTCCCATCTCTATATCTTCATGTAATGGAAATCTTTCTCTCTTAATCAATGTAATGAAATGATCTTTGAACTTAGGTTTCACAAATGAGAAGACCTGTTCTAAAAACATAATTCAGCAAGATGTCGTTCAAAATCTCATTGGTGTCATTCTTGAGTATAAACATCGAATCTTTAGTAAAATGTCATTCAAAATCTCATTTGCATCGTTCTTCTTTTAAAGTTCTGAAATTAGTACGACCTTCGAAGAATTCTTTTTTTTCTTTTTCTTCTCACTTTCTTGAATATTTTTGGTCCTTACAGTAGTTTCTTTATTCTTTTCTGCTACTTTCTTCATTTCTTGATTTTCAATTGGCTTTTTCTGAGGTTGATTATTCTTAATTTCCTCTTTCCCTCTCTTATTTCCTTTCTTTTTGCCTCTTCTTGAGAAGTAGTAGGCTCCTCGAAGTGGACTTTCTTCTCAGTATCTTTTGCCTTTTCCTCATCATCTTTACTTTGCCTCGTAGTCACTCTTCTTTCTGGATCTACCTCATTCTGCATTTCATATCTTCTCCTCTTATGCTCAACATGAGCAATATAAGAATAGATAGAAAATTGATCTACATGAGACTTCCAAGCAGTCTTTTGCATGATCCCATGTTTGGCTCTCACTAGGTTTTCAATTGAGTAGTTCTTTTGAGGCTATGGCCTGATCTCTTCTTCATTTCTTGTCTTGAGTGGCTTTAACTGTGTTTTTTATGTACTAGCATTTGTTTCATAAAGGTTCTTCATTCCTCCCTTCCCGTAGTTTACAGGTAGAGGAAGATGAGTCCTGAAATCGCAAAGTTTCTTGTCTATAGCTGTTAGTAATTGATGCTCTTTTACTTGCTTCAGCTCGTCACATGCATGAGAATAGTCACTAGTGTTCCTGGGCATCACACTAGATGCACCTTCTTCCTCGAGTCCCTCCTCTATCATAAGGCCCATTATTTCTTTGATACATGGGCTGAAGTGGTGGTGCAGGAACCTACTGAGTAATGGGTTGCACTGGAGGTGCAACCTGAGGCATCATGTATCCTTGATGTATATTTGGCATAGGCATGGCACTTCTTTGTAATGGATTTGCATAACTAGTGCCGGGTTGAGCAGGAACATGGTCTTTAAAACCCATGGAGTACACCTTGTTATGAAGACTGGCCATCTCTTTGGATATAAATGCCTACATTATCATAACATTCTTGATTTGTTTGCTAAGAATTTCTAATTGTAACTCCAATGGTGTCTGAGATATGGATGCAACATTAGTAGTAGTTGATGCTGTAGAAATATTTGAACCCACTAGAACATGTGTCTCCATTAGCTGTAATGGAGTAGGCTATACTAACCTATCGTAAAGGACATCATATCATTACCTCATTTGGGCGATTGCCTCTACCTCTCTTCTAACTGTTGCCCAGTCTTCACTCAGCCCGAACCTCTTTCTAGTCTCCTCAATCCTTCTCTCAACTTTAGTCATATCTTCATGACTTAAAATCTTGATAAATAATTCACAAGATCTGGCTTCAAAGAGTTTAGGTCAGCTTGAGGAAGTTGATCAAACCTCCTTAGGAACCCTTTCAATAGATGTGTCAAAGATGAAGTGGGCTTTGGGGAATGAACCCATAGCAAATAGCGCTCTCTAGTATGCTGACTAAAGTCTTCTAGGTAGAAGAGTTTACATAACTCTTTTCTAAAATCTACCCAAATCTTCTCTATATGTATCGAGATGTATGTCAAAATCAATCGTGAAACTACTCGTGTGTAGAAACGTGTCAACATCTCTTCAGGTAGTTTTGAGCTCGAGCTTGGTCTTCAAAGTTATCCAATTACTCAGTAACATTTAGCCCAATTAATCAGTAACATTGAAGACCAAGCTCGAGTTCAGGTAGTTCTGAACTCGAGCTTGGTCTTCAAAGTTATCCAATTACTCAGTAACATTTAACCCAATATATTTCCTTTTTTCCTTTAAGATGGCCTGGACTACTCGAGCCCCTTGGTTCTCGATCATCAGTTCTTTAAATACTTCTTCCATCTCTCTTCTCTGTCTTTTCCTAGAGTTTAGAACAATGTCCAAGGTAATTGGCTCAACGATATCTCTTAACTCAGAGTAGACTTCTTAGAAGACTCTAAATGAGTCTTGAGCCAGGAGGTGAAAGTAAGTTTTAAAGACCTCTCTTTAATCTCATATCAACTAGTCAAGCAAAATTTATTTTTAGATATGAAAGACATGATTTACTTGATTTCTCTCTTCTTTTGAACTTGATTACTTGGCTTGATTTATTTCCTGGATTTGGTTTCCTCTTTTGAATTTTCACTTGATTTCTTCTTTGAACTTTGATTTTGATTTTCTTTTTACCTTTTTAATCCAAAACTTGATGTGCGTTTGAGTTATTTGTTTTTAATTTTATTATTTTTATGATTTGTAAAGGTTTTATTTATTTTTATGATGTTTTTTTAGAGCTTTTATGTTTTTGTTCTTTCTATAGAAGTTTTAATAAGCTATGATAGTAGCAATTTTCTAATCTAAGTAACAATTGAAAAGTGTGCAAGATGAATCGTTTATGCTAATGCAAGATATGAGTGATCAAACTCAAGCAGGAAAATCTTTCTATTTATGTGTATGAAGACAATGCAGATGTACTGTTAGACCCTGAAAAACGAATACCTAGAATATTTGATTTGATGTCAATGCTTACGTTTGTGTAGTGAACATATAATCTTTATATTTATTTTTGAAAAATCATAAATACAAATTATTCTAAAAGTGCGTGAAAGTGTAGCAATGACTACTGAAGGTGAGGGTGGCGAGTCGAGGTTCTACTATCTCCAAGGCAACCGCTTTGATTCACATCGGGTTCAACTTATCGAAGAGAAGGGGGTTGTGATGGGACGAGCGAGGGTTGGATCAAGCCTTGGTATGTCTCCCCATCCGGCGAGTGGCATTTGCACACTAGGCACCTTCCTAGGGATAGTCTGATGTTAGGCCCGCCATCTATACTATTGAGATATCAAACTCAACATGTGATGATCCAGGATGACACACATCGCTTTTTCATTTTCTGACATGTATAGTAGTCACACCGATATATGTCAATGATACTTCATTGAGTTGTACTAGATTTATCTACCGAGAGTGATGGCACATTTGTTTGTTGCCAGCTCACTCATGCATGGACATTAGGATTTTCCTTATGTACTGTTCTTTATATATTGCACTTGTCATATTCTTGTTTTTAGGTCATTCTTGTACATTTCTTGTATGTGATAGAAGAAGAAGAGAAGAAGAAGAAGAAGAAGAAGAAGAAGATCATTCTTCCTTGCCTCAATCTGTGTGTGCTTCTCATTGATTGTGAGAGAGTGTGTGAGCTCTCTTCCTTATCTCCTTCTTCATAACATGGTATCAGAGCCAGTGTGGCTGCAGAGAGCTCATGGAGAAGGCCGATGCTGAAGAGCACACGAGAAGGCACGGAGAAAGTGCGATTCACAAACGACCTTAGATTGCTATAAAAATTGGTGTGAAGGTAGAAGACCTCAAAATATGTTTATGATATATCCCTTTAGGATCACTCGTTTTTGTCAGATCAAAGTTTTAGAGCCATCTCGACCTTCATTTTGAGCCTCTAAGGTGGAGCCCACATAAAAACGAGGTCAGTTTGCAAAATTGTAACTTGTCTTGTGTTTGGAAACACTCATATATTTCAAATCCAGAATTTCAAGCAATTCTGTGTACTGTTGATACACGAAAACTGTGTTTTTTTGAGATTGAACTATCACATCATAGTGAGATAGTGTTGAAGTAGAAGTGCTGCTTGTAGTGTTTTGCAATGTTGCGAAAGCTACAAAAATGGCAAACACAGATGGAATGAGTCAGCTTATGAGTGATAAGCTGGACAAGAATAACTTCCATGCTTGGAGATTCATGATGAAGAATTTACTAATGGAAAAAGGCTACTGGAAGTACATCGAAGGAGAGAATGAAAAAGCTCTGCAGTTACTAGAGAGGAATCCGACTGTAGAAAAGTTAAGAGCATATGAAGAATGGAATCAAGGAGCATGAAAGGTAATGTATTGGCTATTTGTTAGCATACAGGATAGCATGATTGGGCACATACAGGATGCCAAGGCTTCGAAAGAGGCTTGGAACAGTTTGGTCACATTGTAGGAGACCAATATAAAGGCATGGAAATTGAAACTCAAGAACAAGCTGCATACATTGAAGAAAAAGAGCATGTCGGTAAGTGAATACAACTTGAAAATCAAAAGCATATCTGAGTCACTTGCATCTATTGGCGTGAATGTAGATTATGATGATGATAAGGTGGAAGTATGCCTTTGTGGTTTAGAAGCTACATATAAGCAGTTCAGAACTTCTATACAGACCAGGGAAAATATTCCGAATTTTGTCGATCTAGTATCTAATGCTGATTATTGAAGAAAAAATCTTGGCAAGGATTCAAACTCCCAAGGAGTTCTGAGCAAGTATTCTACTCTAGAAGAGGAAGAGGCAGAGGTAGAGGATTTGGAAGCAGAAGAGGACACAATAACCAAGAACAAGGTCAACAACAAAATCATGCAAGAGGAAGAGGACATTTTCAAGGCAGGGGGAGCCAAAGAGGTCGCATAAGTTTCCAAAGAAATGATTCAGGTAATGACAGTAAAGGATGTTGGAATTGTGGTAAACTTGGGCACTTTGAACGTGATTACACGTTGAAGAATAAAAATAAGAGAAGGCAACAAAACAAATATGCATTCCTAAGTGTAGATGATTCTAAGAAGCTGTTCATGGTTCAACATCATATGATGAATACGATGTCTATTGATGTTTCAAAATCCAATGGTAATGTCTAGTACATTGATTCAGGTGCTTCAAATCACATGACCAGTCACGCGGAATGGTTTAGTAGTTTGCAAAAATTTCCAGTTCCTGGATATGTTGAAACAAGTGATGACACATCACACGCTATCGAGAATACAAGAAATATAGCACTGTCTATGGAGGATGGAAAGGCGAAACGCCTTGTTGATGTGCCGCATGTTCCAAATATAAGAAGTAATCTGGTTTTTGTTGGACAAATGGTTGACCAGGGATTACAAGTCAGGTTCAATGCTGATGGGTTATATGTAGAAGAGTCCAAACAGGGTGGATGATTGATTGCCAAAGGAAACAAAGTGGGTAGGATGTTCATCTTAAATGTGAAAATTCTTGAAATGAATGCAATCAAGTTTGCAAAAGGTGTAGGAGTTATTGCTGATATAGAGATCTGGCACAAACAGATTGGACATGCAAACTTGAAAAGGCTGAAATTGATGCAGCCCTTCTAATTTTCAAGTTTGTAGAGATGCAAAAGGTATGTGCAACATGCCAATTTGGTAAATAGTCAAGAAATTTCCACATGACAAGCATGTTAGTGAGAATGTGCTAGAAATAGTACATACAGATGTTTCAGGTCCTATAAAGACCACATCTATGGGTGGTTGCAGGTTTTATTTTACTTTCATTGATGACCATACACGAAAAGTGTGGGTATATTTCATGAAAGAGAAGAGTGAGGTGTTCACTCACTTCCAGAATTTTAAAGCTATGGTGGAAAAGCAGACAAGAAAGGATATTCAGATATTAAGATCTGATGGAGGAGGTGAATACATGTCAAATGAGTTCAACAATTTTCTAAAAAATCATGGAATTTGGTGTCAGTTCTCATGCCGGTACACACCACAATAGAATGGCATTGCTGAATGCAAAAATAGACATATTGCAGAAATAGCAAGAGCCCTGATGGCTGAGAAGAATATGCCTCATTGTTATTGGGCAAAAGTTGTGCATTTGGCTGTATACATCATGAACAGAACTCCAAATGTTGTTGTACATCAAGTTACACCTGAAGAGAAGTTCACATGTAAAAAGCCAAACTTATCACATATGAAAGTTTTTGGCTGTATTGCATATGTACATGTTCCATATGAGTTGAGGATGAAGCTTGATCTAAAAGAATAAAAATGGGTTTTCATTGGATACTCCCTTGAGCAAAAAGGGATATAAATGTTATAACCCACTCACACGACAAGTGAAAGTGAGCAAAGATGTGGTATTTGATGAAATGTCAAGATTCTATGCAGATGCCAAAGATGGACTTAATCTTGAATCAAATGACAAAGAAAATGCTGAAAAATCAAGTGCAAAATCTCAAGTTATGAGTGGAATGAATGAATCACCAAGCAATACTTCCAACTCAAATCCATGGAGTGCAAGATTGCGTGGAAATTTCAGTCCAGCAAACTCATCAAATACATCCAAGAAAGGTAAAGAAAAGCTTTTTGCTGGTAGTAAAACATGTGTAGGTTTTGAAGATGTTGATAGAGATTCAAAGGGTTCAGAAAAGAGTCTTGATGAGGAACTTGGATTGCCCTCTATGAAGACTCCAGGAGTAAGAAAGGCACATGCAGATGATACAAGGAGAAGTGACCCAGGACCAAGAAGATCTGGGAGGATGCAGAATTCAGTGCAACGATTGATGTATGATAGTTATATGGCTTGTCATTGTGCCTACATGACCAAGGTAATACAAGATGATGAACCTTCTTGTTTTGAAGATACAATTGGACATGCAGATTGGAAAAAAGCTATGGATGAAGAGATGGCTACACTTTATGGAAACGAAACATGGAAGCTGGTTCCATTGCCATAAGGAAAGAAACCCATAGGCTGCAAGTGGGTTTACAAGGTAAAGCACAATGCTGATGGTAGCATAAGTAGGTACAAAGCACGATTGGTAGAAAAAGGATATGCACAAACATATGGAATTGATTATCAGGAAACATTCAGCCTTGTAGCTAAAATTTCTACTCTCATAACACTTGTTGCATTAGCTACAACAAAAGGATGGATTTTTGCATCAGATGGATGTGAAGAATGCTTTCCTACATGGTGAGTTATAGGAAGAAGTATACATGGACAAGCCACAAGGATATGAAGACTCAAAGCATCCAAAATATGTTTGCAAGTTGCAAAAGGATTTTTATGGGCTGAAGCAAGCTCCTCGTGCATGGCATGCAATGAATGCTGATTACTTAACCACCATTGGTTTTCTATGTGTGATGTAGATCGTTCACTATATGCAAGGAAGGGTGATGATGGCATCACAATTGTGGCTATTTATGTTGATGAATTGATTGTAGGTGGTGATAATGAAGAAATCATTAAAGGGGTAAAGCAACTTCTTATGCAGAAATTTGACATGAAAGATCTTGGTGTGCTTCACTATTTCTTGGGCATTGAGTTTATACATACAAAAACAGGTTATGGATGTCACAAAGGCAATATGCATTGAATATGATGCAAAAGTATGGTATGGCTGATTGCAAGCCAATTTCTATGCCCCTAGATCAGAATTTGAAGTTGGATACTACATCAGGTGAAGCATTGGAAAATGCTACTATATACAGGGAAATTATGGGAAGCTTGATATATCTCATAATCACAAGGCCTTATCTAAGCTACATTGTTGGACTTGAAAGTCAATTTATGTAGGTTCCCAGGAAGCCACATTTGGATGCTTTGAGGCGCACTCTACGTTATGTGAGTGCTACTTTGGATTATGCATTGTTTTATGAAGTTGGTGTAGATTTGCAGGTTCACGGATACACCGATGCAGATTGGGTTGGTAGCATTTGAGATAGAAGATCTACTAGTGATTTTTTGTTCTCACTTGGAAGTGCAGCTATTACATGGAGTAGTAAGAAGCAATCCACTATTGCTTTGTCGAGTACAGAGGCTGAGTATAGAGGTGCTGCAATGGAAGCATGTGAGGCATCATGGCTGGAGATGCTCCTTGCAGATTTAGGTGTGGAAGTGCAAAAGCCTATCACCATCTATTGTGATAATCTTAGCAGCATACTATTAGCACAGAATCCTGTTTTTCATGCTAGAACAAAGCATATCGAGGTACATTATCACTTCATCAGAGAGAAGGTATTAGCAGGTGATGTTGATCTTGTTTATGTGAGAACAGATGAACAAGTTGCTGATATTTTCACTAAAGCACTTGGAGCAGAGAAGCTGAAGAAGTTTCGGAAGATGCTTGGATTAGCGGACATGGCATTGAGCTTGAGGGGGAGTGTTGAGATATCAAGCTCAACATGTGATGATCCAGGATGACACGCATCACTTTTCATTTCTCTGACATGTATAGTAGTCACACCGATATATGTCAAGGATACTTCATTCAGCTGTACTAGATTTATCTACCGAGAGTGATGGCACATTCGTTTGTTGCCAACTCACTCATGCATGAACATCATGCACAAACATTAGGCTTTTCCTTATTGACTGTTCTTTATATATTGCACTTTTTGTATTCTTGTTTTTAGATCATTCTTGTACATTCCTTTTATGTAATAGAAGAAGAAGAAGATCATTCTTCCTTGCCTCAATCTGCATGTGTGCTTCTGTTTGATTGTGAGAGTGTGTGTGAGCTCTCTTCCTTATCTCCTTCCTTGTGACATATACTTCAAGAGGGAGCAAAACACTAGCACGCACGCAATCGATGGAGTAGATCATCGTCGAATAGTCATGTGGTCATGAGATTGAAGTAGAAACATGAACTCAAAATGCCATACACATCGACACTTTCACATACAAGAGCTAGATCATATGTATACAATGAATGAAAATGGTTTGCTAATGGCCTAATACATCATAACTGATCATGAAGGGATTGATCAGAAAATCTAGATACAAAGTAAAAAGTCACTATCCAAGTGATGTGGAATAATACAACACTAACAATCCAAAAAGATATGAGGGTCTTCAAACTCTAGGACATGCAATACTCTTCAAACATCAAGCTTCACGATAGGTAGAGGCTCCAAACATGAAGCTACTTCCAGCAAGATCACTTCTCTTTACTTTAAACCTTTGGTTTTCCTTTAGAACACTGATACAAAGCTGCAAAACTGTATACTCAAGCACATCAAACTTCAAAATCCTCATGTTTTGATTCTCCTTACATATGGAGACACAAGGAGAACTCCTCTCTCTCTCTCTCTCTATCATACATAGTAGTCCGATCTTATCTATGCCTTTATGGAGTATTTGAGAGGAGAGAGGAAAGCTATGAAGTCATCTTCCTCTCTCTCTCTCTCTCTCTCTCTCTCTCTCTCTCTCGACTTCATAGCTAGAGATGGAGAAATGAGAGATAAGGATCATAGAGAGATAATAAACAAAGTATACTCACATAAAATTAAGAGCTAGGATAGACAAGACAAATAAGAAAAGAACCTGAAATGAACATTGGAAAATCCTTTGATCTAACAAGATTATCTTTATAGATATTCAAAAATCCAATTCTCTATTTTAGAAAGGTTACACGTATTGAAACACACAGGTCTTCCTTTTCTCTTCTAAATTTAATATCTTTCCATTTATTCCTTTTTAGACTTTAGAACCTTCCAATTTTCCATTCTAAATTAAAGATCTTAAAAAGGTATCATATACATACAATGATATATGAGACAAAAACTGATTTGTGTATCATATCTGTACAATGATCATGAGACAAGGTGAGGGTCACATGGACCCTTACCCACTCTCCAACACTTCAAAATGATTGGTATGAGCTTTTGCCATTTGTAGAGCTTGTCTATGACAACAACATCCATACATCTAGCAAACAAATCCCCTTCATTGCAAATTATGGTCAGCACCCAAGGATGGGTGCACAACTTTCCAACCATGTGCAAAAACTAGCTATAAGAGAATAATCTCAATATTTGATGGATATTCATCAAGAACTCGAGCAAGAAATTCAAAGGGCTCAAGAGCAATATAAGGATTGTGTAGACCAACATGGCATTCATCATCCATGGTTGGTCACAGATAGCCTACAAACTTCAGGGCCCTAGGAAAATTAAACGATCAAAGATTTCATTTCTTTATCATCCTAGCGAAGATTAATCTAATCACCTTCAAGCTTCAACGATCGAGTGCCATGAGAAGCCATTAGTTTTCCATGTGTCCATGTTTGAACCGTATCATACTTCTCCATTGAGAACCAATCCTTCACCACCTATCAAGATCAAAGATCATGAAGAATTCCAACTCGAGCATATCCTAGATTCAAGAACCTCTTGGGCAAAATGGAAAGGATATGACAATAGTAATCAGACCTTGGAACTTGCAAAAAACCTTCAAAGAGCGCCTACCAAAGTCCATGAATTTCATAAGAAGAACCAATGAAGCCCAAACCAAAAAACATTACTCCTCATGGAACTCATTAATGAGGGGGAGGCAATGTCATAAAAACTCATAACCATTTTGAGCTTCCTTTTGAAAAAAAAACTTGTAACCATTCAAGTACAAGATGCTCGATGCCTTGCTTCATCACATGTTCGTGCTTGATCCTAACTTGCATCATGGTCGTGAGCCTTATCTTGCATCATCAGTCATGTGAAAACATTGAACACCCATGTGAACCATCCCGTGTCATCATGGAAGCTTCTAAAAGATATTCCATATGATCACTTGCATCATTGATGATATCATCACATTTTAGATCAGGCTTAATCGCCCTCTAGCCCCTATATTATAAGTATGGGTAGGCCATCGAGATGCACAATCTTTTCAATGCCAATCTTTGGAGCTTGAGGAATCTCCATCTTCAAGTACCTTCCAAGTTCCAGATCTTGTCCTTGCCTATTTCCTTGTTCTAGACTTGTTTAGTCTAGCTTCTAGTTATCTTGCCTTGTCCTCTTGTACTCTTGTAGTATGAGATCTTGCCTACTCTTGTCTTGTATCTTGTTCATCTCCATCAAGGGAGATCTTGTAATTCTGATATCGTGTTTCACATCTAAGGTCTTAGGTTATAAATCTTTTTCACTTTGTCTATTTCTATATTCATACTTATCGGTCTCAGGTTGCGAAACTTGTAATGCTAATCTTGTGTTTAGTCTCATAGAGCACAATCTACTGCTCCCTTAACAATGGGTGGTTCTCAAAGCTGCAATCTCCCTCACCTTGAACAACTCCTAATGAAGGGAAGCCACTAGTGAATACTGGGTCAAACCAATGGTTGTCATGTATTGGGCAGAGAAAACATCTCCATGATGAAGACCGTGATGGAGTGGCTGGAAGTGCAAGGATAGAGGCTCAGGTATGTGGAGGGAGCTTGCTTTTCAATATGCAAAAATTAGGCAGATGAAAAATGTTCCTTGAAAATGAAAGGAGATCTTTTATAACACTCAAATCTTTCAAAAATAGATGATTGTAACCTCCTTTAATTTTCAGTTGCCTGCTCGATGAAGATTGAAAGTCACGTACTCTTTCTATTTTCTCTTACAGCCAAAATAGAAAATTGCAGCCATTAAGTAAATAGATATTGCAAAGTAGAGTTGTTTGCAAAATTTTCCAGCTGATGTGGTGTACAAGGCCGGTGGAACATGGATAATGAGCTGGCTGATTTTCAGTCGGCTGAAATTCCAGCCTCCCTCTCTTACATTGGTGCGTAGCTCAAGAAAAAGCACTTCCCTCTGTAAGGCGGGCATGTTGGTAATTATTGGATGCAGGCCGCTGCCCTAAGGCAGACCGAACCACCCACAGGCTGAGCGTGGCTGCCCCAAGGTGAGCTAGCCACCTTCTGGCTAGCTTTCGCTGCCTCAAGCGCAAGTCTGGCCACCCTAAAGGCTGACCTTGGCTGCCTCCATGGGCATGCCATTGGCTCCCATAGGGGCTGGTCCAGCCTCCCAAGGGGTTTAGGCACTAGTCTTAGAACCTACCACTCACGCTTGGCGATCGTCCCCCCATGGAAGTTGCTGAATATAATAGCCCATCTAAAAGCACTATCGCCTCTGGAAAATCTATATCGTCTAGACCTTATGAGGCCATGTTCAATTCTTCCCCCCTCACATGAGAGAAGTTCCTCCCAGACGAGCTCCTCTCCCTCTTGCCGAGCATCATCATGGGAGGCCCATGATGTCCTCCTTCCCTGCAGTAGGAAAAGGCGTTCAGCCATGGCTTCCATCATGATGATGATGGAGAGAGAGCCAACCATTCAACCTCCTACCGCCATGGAAACACAAGGGTATCCAACCATCGGCTGTGTGCTCCACTTGCTCCTTCCTCCTGATGAACCTCCTGCTGAAAACATCCCATACCACCCTATGCAAGAGGGTGAGACGCATGTCAAGCTGAGCTATCCTGGCTCCATGAGCTGTCGTAATTTTGTGCACCTCTCCTTGCCTTCTCCATACGATTAGAGAGTTCCTTTGATACCAATGTTAAATCCCTCCACGATACTCTCTTCTAGACAGACACAAAAATTCAGAGGTGTTGCCTGGTAAAGAACAGGAAACTCTATGTGGGAAATAAGAGCAGCACAAATGATGATGAAAGCTGCCGCCAAATGTTTTAATGATAAGAAAAAGGTCACATCCACGCACCAAGGTATAGTACTCAGCAAAATGATCGATCTTCCAAGAACTACAACTGCACTGCATATCGATCATACAGCCCACCAACTTCTACTTGCCCCTAGTTTGCAGCATTCTTCGACATTCCCTCGCAAGGAATTAAGGGAGAAGCAATTGAATAATGTCAGAATGGTACTAGTTGATTGTACTTGAATAGAAAAAAAATCCAAACTAGCAAACATCCTGCATAAGTCTACCATCATCAAGGTCAATCCACTACCCATCACGCGCATTTACCATCAGCTTCCACGAAACAATCAAATCCAGACAGCTAATATAAGGCTGCCATCGGTACAACTCATCCAGCCCCCCTTCACATCTCTATCCTTCACATGTATTCGGACTCTCAAACAGTAGATTAAATCTCGTCTCTCTCTCTCTCTCTCTCTCTCTCTCTCTCTCTCTCTCTCTCTCTCTCTCTCTCTCTCTCTCTCTCTCTCTCTCTCTCTCTCTCTCTATACACCTGTGCGGGTACATTAATGTCCACATTACTACTTGTGCATGCCCACAAAACAGGTGAATCCAACTTGAGATGAATTGACCCTGTGATACGGGCAAGACAAATTGGAATCTGAGACTTACAGCTTATTAAATCATGCGAAAATCTTGTAATTCATATTCAGAAATTAAGCTCCGTATATTTGCCAGAGTTTAATCTCATTCTCAATTCATTCCAGAGGACTTGAAAATATACAATTTTAAGAGATCTAATTTATTTCTTTCCCTTACAAAAATGGGGTCAAGCAGTCATTGTTTCCACAGTAAACAGATCACTTAGGGACACAATTGGCTCTGAAGAAATGCGTCACTCTTGTGCATATAGAGAAATTCCCACATCTACTGACAAAAAACGGCCCGTGTAAAGGAGTTACAACACTTGTTCCTAAATGGAGAGGCACTCAGGATCTCAATCCTTTCATGAGCAATGTTCATCATGAAAAAGGCTCAAAAGACCACCATTTGACAAGTTCTCAACCACATTTATGTTGCAAATGAAACATAGAAAATCAGGAAAGGAGTCCAGACCAACTCATGCCATAATGCTGCACTGATGCATCCTTTGGTGCATTTTTGCATGTCTTTGCCCTGTTTATGAGCTTTCTCAACAATATCCGCTTAATAGCACACTTCACAAACACCAACTAACTGTGATCATATGCATTTGACAGCACTCATCATGGGACCCTCTAATCAGCTATATCAATATATTGCTGATTTTCCAGCAAGTCATTATCATACAGTGCTTGCTATGTCCCATCTGTACAGCATAATCAAGCTTCAGATCCATAATACCAAGCTCCTTAAGTTTTTTTCTCAAGTACATGGTAACAGCATGATCAGTGTAAATCTTCTTATTTAAGACTTCTGGTCAAACCCTTGGTCTTGAATATAGCATCTGCAACTCGTATAGCATCAATGCTTGCTTTTACATTGTGAACTCTTACAATGTCTGCCCCTTGTGCAATTCCAGCAACAACAGCACCAATAGTAGCTATATCACGATCTTCTGCTTTCTCAAGCTCACAAATTTTTCCAAGAAACCTCTTCCTTGAAGGGCCAAGCAACATAGGCATCTTTGTAGCAGCCAAACTCCATGATGCAAGGCCGGATCTGAATCCAGAGAGATCCCCAAGGAGCTGCACATTCTGCTCACAAGTCTTTGAGAAGCCAATCCCAGGATCTACAACTATGCGCCAAGCTGGTATACCAGAGGACTCTGCTTTGCTCAAACTCTTGCACAATTCTGCACCAACATCTGCACTGACATTCTTATATAGGATGTTTTTCTCCTGCAACATTGTTGCTGGATCCCCCCTCATATGCATCATAATATATGGAACACACAACTTGGCCACAGTACTGTACATTTCTGGATCTAGATGTCCTCCAGATACATCATTTACCATGTGCACTCCGTGTTTTACTGCCTCCTTTGCAACCTCTGAATGAAATGTATCTACTGAAAGCCATACAGACTCCATGGATGGAAGTTTCTTGATGGCATCCACAACAGGTATAAGACGTTTAAGCTCCTCATCACTAGTCAATTTAGTTGCAAATGGTCTAGTAGATTGGGCACCTAAATCAATAATGTCTGCACCAGCTGCAGCCAAAGCTTCAGCTTGAGCAACTGCATTCTGTACTGAGAGGTATTTACCACCATCACTAAAACTATCAGGTGTTATATTTAAGATTCCCATTATGTATGTACGGTTGGACCATTGCCACAGCTTGCCTCCAATAGGAAGAACTCGCTTCAAATCATCTTGGCACAATTGAGTGTCTCCACCCATTAGCTGCCATGCACACTTTGCCTTCTCAAATCTTTTTATCCAAATGTTGTTCCCATCGCATAGAGTGGAGTTGTATAGATCCATCAAAGGTGCCACCACAAAAGGCCTTTCCCATATGCGAGGGTGTGGTAACGTGAGGCTTTCATCAGAGAATTCCACATCACCGTAAAAAAGTATGTCCAAATCAATAGGACGTGGTCCATATCGTACACCATTGACTATCCTTCCCAGGCTCCGTTCAATGTCCTTCAAAACCCCGAGAAGAGCACGAGGATCAAGATTGGTTCTAGCCCTGACTGCGGAATTGAGAAATTTCGGCTGATCGGTGACATATGCAGGTGCAGATTCATACAAGCCCGCATGGCAAACCACTTGGACGCCAGCCTTTTTCATCATGTTCAAAGCTTTGTCAAAAGTTTCAACTCTGTCACCCATGTTACTGCCGAGAGCAATGACCACTTCATGAAGACAAGAAAGTTTGGGAAATATGGAGGAATTCATAATGGAAGGGACGGCTGACGCCGGAGTATCACCACTAATTTGGCATGTTGAATGCGAAATCGGAGTAGAACATGTGATCACACTTGAATTCCAGGTATTGTTTGGGGGATTATCGAGACGATGACCCCTAACTTGATATCTCAAGTCTTCACATCGAGAAAGGACAGCAGGGTCAGTCTGCTCAAGACTAAAATCTGTGATTTGATTTGAAGAAACAGATGTGCTCAGTGTTTCTTCGGACAACGGTGATGATGATGATGCAGAAACAATCTTGGAACGGATAGCTGGCTTGGAAGGAAGAAGGCGAAGTGCTACCCTTAAAAAATGAGCTGATTGACAACTCGAACGCATTTTCCGAGGCTGGAAATTCGTCATACAAGAGTAGGCGGGCGCAACAGAATAGTGGGAGACATGTCGTTTACTATCCTCAGGGACAGCGAGTGGCGGTGATCGTGGAGGTGATGGATGGTAGTCCAATAGCGCCGCGCCTTTAGGCATCGCCCCTCTGCCGAGAGCGGATGAGAGATCGAGCTGGTTAAACAATGACCTTTTACCCGGCGATGGTACAGCCAAAGTGACTTTAAGCCTCGAGGTCAGTAGAGTTTTTGTTTCTTATACAACCAATGGGTCCAGTCCATTGATTGGGAATATGTTGTGGGAACTAAGATAGAGCAGATCCTTCTACGTGGCTTAAAAGTCAAGGTCTAAAGCATAGTGGAGTAAATATATTTACTCTAAAGGGTAATTAGCTTACTCTCAACGCAACAAAAAAGTTGGTTGGGCAGTAACCTGATGATGTGGGCTACTAGTCATGTATGGGTCTCTCTCACAAGTTTATCCTTGTAATGCCTTTGGCTCATTGAAATTAGATGTCTTCGGGAAGCTCTTTCCTTGTGATGCTTGAGAAATCTAATCCCTGTTTTGTGGGATATGAGAGGTCCCATGAGTACTATGCTTTTCACTTGTACAATTGTTCTTTCAATACATTCAAGCCTGGGGAGATTAAGCTTGGGCAGAACTTCCTTTTAAAAAATAATAATAACAAAAGCTAAGGTTTTTTAACAGAACCCAAGTGTCTAGACATATGGGTCACATTACTTTCTGAAAGTGGAGAATAAAGGGGTTTTTTTGGATGTGTTAGTTGTTTTTCTACATTTTAAACCTAATGGAAGAGTAAGATTCGCTATGCTTTAAGCTTATAGAAATGATACTCTCAATTTCATTTTAAATGGGCATGATCATTTTTCTCTTTAACAAGTTAGACCTTCATTCTATGCATCAAAGTGAAAGTCCAACTCAAATTGAAATTGCAATCGAACGGCATAGCATTCGTATGGATTTTTTTATTTATTCTTTAAATGGAGGTTCAGCAAGCGTCTACTCCCCCGAGATTTAACTTTGAAAGAACAAGTGTACAATTGAATGGACATAGTATCCACGGGACTCCCCTATCCGACAAAGTAGGGGTTCGACAAGTTAGACAAGGTTACAACTGATTTAAACTAACCAAAGCCATTATATGTATAGCGTCTCGGTTAAGAGCAGATCTATGCTCTTATTGTCCTGGGGAATCCATTCTGGCGTGATAATTCTAGTAAGCATTGATTTGCCTCGAGGTGTTTTAGGCTCTCCACCTATGTTTCCTTGCTCTAGGTCACCTATGTCTATTTCTGGGATCACGTTACCAAATTTGTCTGTGCTATCTGGGTGACTGGTGACTACGTATATGGTTCCTTTTTTGTCCAGGTATGCTCCATTTTCAAACTTGACTGTTGGACGTTCAATTCCAATGGGTTGGTTAGGGTTTTTAATCTGGACCATAGATCTTCCTAGGTCATCCTCATAGATGCCCGCACCTAATCGGTTGGTCCTAAGGTATTCGAGTTGCGTCTTATAGGGGCCTTCGACCCTATGTAAGTATGGCACACCTAAACTTCTTATGGGTCTCTCCATGCCTTGAGACATCTCTGATTCACTAGTCTTAGAGCTAGGGTAGTGTGAATAGTGGCTGAACTGCTGGGCCCAAGACCTAGCAGTATGATTGACATTGGCCTTTGAAGACCTAAGACTCTGTCTATCTCTCCCTAGGTGTCGTCCTGATCTAAGGTTCATATGCCTAATTGAATAGCCCCAATTTCCCAAGTATAATTTCGTTGCTGAGTTCTTTTGTATTAGTCACTTGTTCTTTTTAATCTTCTTAGGATGTCACTTCTTGTCCAATCAATCTTCGTCACAAGGAACACTTAGGTTTTATCGTACTTGAGTTTGGTCGCTTGATTTAAATTCTTTTCCCTTAGGTTGTTTCGCAAATGGAATTTCTTTGTACTTGCACTTGAGTGATTAGAGTTTCCAACATTAGTTTCTCTGCTTGCTTGCCCTTGTGTGCCCAGGAAGTGTGTTCTCAAGCTTGCACTTACTATGACTCAGAATGCCCTACGATGCTCTCAATGGACCTGTAAAAGTCCCAAAGTTAGCTCAAGATTTGAATTTAATTGACACCACAAACCCTCTTCATTCATGCAATTCAGAAATCAAATTGTTCTTTGGCTTTATGAAAAACAATCCTAAAGATCCCTCAATTCTCTTCTCCCTAGGTATGGTCAACTTAAAAATACTATATCTAATAATCCTGGTATTAATTTTACTCCCCACGAGCTTTCCAGCAAGCCTAAGATCACCTTGAATGAATTCCGTATGAGGAAGTTATGACTATTCAGGATTCTAGGGTTAAAATAGGGTTTAAGCAGGCTAACAGGCAAACAGGACTTCTCGAAATACTTTGGGTAACGGCCTCACAATGCTCTACTACACCTTAAATGCTTCCCACACATTAGCCAAAAATAGACCAATATTTTTTACCCTAAAAAATTGGTCGAATTTGCCCGTCAATCGCGATCGAGTGGTCTGTCAATCGTGATTGATATGTCAGTCACGATCGACGTGTCAGTCACGATTGACAGGTCCATCGTGGCTGTCAGTCATGATTGATGGGTCAATCGTGATTGACACATGGCCCGAGATTTCAGTTAGTTGTGGTCAAAGGATCGTTGACTCTGTCAATCGCGATTGATGGGTCGATCGCGATTGATGGGTCGATCGTGATTGATGGGTCAATCGCGATTGACACATGGCACGCGGGGTGTGTCGGTCGTGGTCAGTCGGTCGTTGACTAGGTCCGTCACGATTGACAAGTCCGTCGGGACTGTCGATCGCGATTGATGGGTCGATCGCGATTGATGGGTCAATCGCGATTGACACTTGGCATGTGCAGATTGTGTCGGTCGTGGTCAGTCGGTCGTTGACTCTGTCGATCGCAATTGACATGGCGATCGCGATTGATAGGTCCATCGGCAAGTGTCTGTCGTCGTTTGTTGATCGCGATTGACGTGTCGATCGCGATCGATAGAAAACAGAGGAGTTTTAAAATTTTAAACACAGATTTAGGATGCTCCAGGCCTACACATCATGATTATGCACTTTGTTTTGCATAACGGTTGATTTTTTTTTGGTCGCGATTGATAGAGGTCAACGCCTTGGGACCTGCACAGTCAAATTTTTTACCTGCTGGAGCTGGTGCAGTTGCTGGGGATGTTGATTCCTGCATAAAATCTCAAAAAACACAAAAATGCACAAGCATGCAAATGCTCTCTTTCTCTCTCTCACAAGTGAAATGAGGGGAATGGCATGGGTATGGTGATTGTTGAGAAGAGGGGAGCAACAGACCCTAACCGCCTCACATGGAAGTGAGAAGCTTCTCCAAGTTGGGGCAAAGAACGAGAGGAGAGGTTCACCCACGCTCATGGAGCAATGGCAACAATGGCCAACATCACAAGGAGCAAGGGGAACATCCTCCCAACCATGTACACACACATGCAAATCCATACACCAAGACCAACGCCATTGCACACAAGGATTTAGATGAAACCAAATGACACCTTCTTCCATTACCAAAATGGAGGCCAAGGCCATGGCCCAGGGACCTCCTTTTACAAATGAGGCTCTTCTTTATATAGAGAAGAAGAGAGGCATATGTGAATAAAACATGTGGTCAAAAGACCACATGTGCTAAATCAAAAAGAGGATCTTCATATGATAGTGGGATTTCAAAAAGGTAACAAACTAGAGAGAGAGGGAGGGAAGTTTGCGGGCACGTATACAAAATGTGCTTCAAATCTAGGAATATCCAAAAAGAAGGTTTTTATAAAAAGAAGTGCACTAAAGTCTAAGAAGGGGGTTTTATGCATTTTTATGGAAAGATGGATAAGAAGGAGTTCCTATGAATAAATTTATACAATGACTCCACAACACTCTCCCCCTCCTAGGCTTTGTCGTCCTCGACAAAGCTAAGAGGAAAGGATCATGCATTGCTGAACGGGATCATGTGGAGTCTTCAATTCTGCAAGACTTAATTCAGCATGTCTTCAGTCTTCAAGTCATCAAGTCTGTTTAATCTAGAGCAAGTCTTTAGTTCTTCAGATCTTCTGCAATTCTTCAGTCTGCAAAGCTCCAGGTTGCAAGTCTTCAGTCTTTACTTCAGTCTACAATTCTTCAATCTTCACGCAACACAATCCCCTTGGGGGGTACTCAGCCCAGCATGCATCCCACTGGGTAGTCCTGTGTAGGACTGATAGAGCCTCACCCAAGAACCTGAAATGAAACATACAAAACACGAGTAGACTATTTTTGAAAAGAGGTAGAATATAACATTTAGTTCAATTGGTGGTTTCCACTTCAAGGAACATCAAGTCCTATAGGACTGGCTTACGTCCATATGGAGAGCTAGCTATTCATGCACTCTGCAAATTAAAGCACCAAAGGCCAAGAACTCGAGTAGCGATCTATATGACTTAAATTTTTACCATGTCTCCATCACTTAAATCAGAATCGTTTAGTTATATGACAGCCAATGGGCAGAAGGTGAGAATGGATGAGAGTAACACACAATGTTCAGTGACTAAGGCCATGTGCAGCTTTTGCTAAGTAGACATGCTTGGGCAAGGGTTAAAAAAAACTTTCAAGTCATCAAGAGCAATTTCTGCGAATCATATTATCTCCTGCAGAAGTTCAATAGGTGCAGGTCGAGGTTTTTTAGTGCCTGGAATGTTAGTTATAAGCCATTTCATTGAAAAATGAGATGCAACAAGTAATCAAGTTTAGCCTGTAAGATCAGGTGAGTGCATCACAAAGTGAATCATTTCAGAATTTATAAAATATGTAAGCCCAATCCCACAGGGTCAGTCACAAGATTTCAAAATGATCATCAAACCTGTGAACACATCATTCACAGGAGAGCATTTATTGGAGTCCAAAGGAATCAATGCTAAGTTCTGTGTGTGTTGGTCTACATTGTATTAAGTGAGCATTGTAAAACCAGAGAATTTCTTCCCTGGCAAAAAACAATCTCACCAATCCTTTGGGGCTTTCACACTTAAAGAGTATAGAACAGGTCTGAATCCTCACTGTGTTTTCCACCTTTATTGGAACAAGATATCCTCCAGACATATTGAGCAGGCAGACATATCAAGTCTTTAACACGGAAAACAACTTCAAGCATTCATGAAATGCAACATGTTGGATATTCCTTAGTACAAAAATAAGATTCTAAGAAAATTCTCATAGAAGCAAGTGCTAGCATATTCCATAGTTTATCATTGCAGCCTGCAATTATATTAAAGCACTATGCCAAGTTACTGAGTCATAGCTTCCCAAGTCCATCATGCATAATCATAAATAATTTTGGATAAGCGTGCGAATCATATCCACATTTCAGGTTTCCTGTCTTGGGGGGTAGTTGTTCATAATCCTCCTATGCAGCAATCAAGAACCCACCACCTGCATCCTTACTATAGTGACATGATCCTATCAAAGTGGACAATCTCAGAAAACTTACCACCATTCTGGCACTCAAACTTGTCAGTTAAACAGAAAAAAATAACAATCACTGGCATTAGTATGTTACGTTAATCATAGATTGTTACACTTTTGATGGGAATTCAAAGTTTTAGTTAGTCAGCCATCCCATGTTGGAGAATCACAATTGATTAACCAATATCTACACATACTTTAAGTACTCAGGCAAGGTGTGGACATAAACCCTCCTAGGCCATCACACGCATCGGGGGCATAAACACAGAGTCATTTGCAAGCCACCATTGGCCCTCCAACTTGTGATACAAAAAACAGTCATAGGTCATGCAAAGCAATTAGCATCATTTTCTTCACCAATCATAGGTTCCAAGACAATTGAGAACAATCAAAGGCAATTCGAGCATATCTGTGTGTATGTCTGCATTTAAATGGGGAGACAATCATGCATTATTGTTACAGTAACCTCCATGCTTCAAAAAAGCCTAATCCGACCTTTTAATCCTGCAAAACCTAGAGTTAAGGCATGTCTAATGGAGGATGAAAATTCTCATGGCAGTAATATGACAAGCTAGTCATAGTACTATAAGGGTAGAAACCAAGACACCACGTTAGAGTGATCATTAAATTACATACGCATCATGGGCAAGAATTCCCCCCTGATCACGCATTTGCAAAAAAAAAAATCATTCATAATGCACAATTAATGTCTTTTCCTTAGTAGAGACATACACATAATTCTTTAGCTTGGGAATAAGCACATAGTCATAGCAACACCTAGCAGAAGGCTAAGTCATAGCTTGAGGAAAGTAGATGTACAATCGACAAGAAGACCAAACACTGTATCCTTTTCCCAATCCCAAGCCTAACCTGGTGACCCCTTTAAAAGTCAATAACAGGAAGCCTAATGGGAAGGGCACATACTGGATTGATGCTAACCAAATCCTACGCGCATAAGCCTTTTTTTTTTTCTTCAAAAATTAGGAGCTGAGCATCAAAACCAATTCCAAGTGAAGCAAACAAGAGTTCTGACATGTATTAGAAAAGGTGGACAATTAGTTCAGGAGTGGACGTTGAATAGAAAAATGAATAGAGTAGTGTGCCAATATGGTACAAAATTCCTTCATGGTAATAGCAATCACATACTAGAATTACCTTCCTTTTCTTTTGATAGCATTCTGTCAGCAAACACTAGCAACAGTGAGATTTTGAATGTGTGGGTGGAACAATCTCGACTCAAGCATCCCGAGTGCCTGCCATGTTCATGCCAAAACTACCTTCACATCTACATTTTTCAACATGAAGAAAGAACACTATTTGTGTAACAATAAGGATGCATATCCAGGCGTCAATTGTGTCAAACATGCATATGTCTTGAAAATAGCGACGACTTATAATCACAACATGGGCAAGAACCAGAGACACATCTTGTCAGACATTACATATGGTAGTTATCAATTTTCATATTATGTGACATAGACACCAAGAACCCTGCCCTCCTCAGAGATAAGTGTTCATTTCCAACCATTGGGGATACACCTCTTCAAGGATCAGAGTTATACTCAGAACTGTTCATTCAAGAAAAGATAGAGTTCATGTAGTCCCTTGAATATTGGGTACCTTCTTTCTTATAAATATGACAATCGAAACCACCCCGATCTGGAAAAAAGGAAAAAAAAATGATGCTTACACACGTCATGGACACAAGGAATGAGGCAAAAATTGAGACTATTATCCCGAATCACAGCTACAATCTTAGACCTCCATAAAAGGAGTTAAGACGAAACCTTTTTTTTTTTCAGAGAGGAAAGAGGGCCATGGCATCCTGTGAAGCTTCACCCAAAACAGTTTACATAAACACAAAAAGTGCCTGATATAACCTTCTTCAGCATATTTGGAATCTTTTTTCTAAGCCTGTCAGTGAGTGCCCAAAAGAACATATGAGTTGGCCTTGGCATAGGTATACGCAAGGGGACTGAGATAGAGGAAAAAAAGCTCGGAAGGGCGGTTATATGTCACAACACGCACAGTGATGGCCATCAAAACTCGCAATTGTAGGATGGTAGTCGATAGTACTCCAAAACCCAAGACACAGTCAAATAGGCACAAGAAACATGCACAGAAGCCGTTCCTGCGATGCAAAACATATGCAAAGATCTATTGCTTCCAATCAGACTATCAGAGATAACGGGGAAGCCTAAAGACTTCCAGGGGTAGAGGAGAGATCTGAGGAGATGCCATGCACTGCTCGGTCCAACAGGAGAGGAAACGCATGAAACCCCAAATGATACATGCCCATGGAGTGGACAGAATGAGATGAACAACAGAAGTCACAAACCCATCAGCCAAGGGATTCCATACATTGCCATAGCAGACAATATCACAACAGAAATTGGTTGCAAGAACTCGCTTCTTTTGTGAGGGTAGGTTCCTCCCAGGAAGGCGGAGCTCATGAAAACTCGACCCCCGAACACGATGGAGCATGGGAGACAATAATCTTCCCACAATAGTTACACCAAGAGTCTTGACTATGTCCCCGTGTGAGGTAGATTCAGAGGGGGAGCTCCAACCAGGTGCCGAGTGGAGAGGGGGCCAAAAATAGTGCACCAATTCCAACATAAGCATCCAAAGGAGAGCTCACAAGCTCAACCCTATATGAACGAGTGTGTATAGGGTTGTGGCAGAAGCACCAACCCATACGCAGAGCGAAATGGAGCACGGAAGCTTCAACTCTGAGCCGAGAAGAGGAGAAGAGCTGCACCCAGGTGGAGAGCAAGCCGAATCTCGGATATGAATGGCAAGGATGAAGCAGAATCTTGGTAGACGAACACACCCGCATAGGTTGAGAGCCAATGATTTCATTACCAGCGTCCGCAGACAAGCATATATGGAGTCAAGATATTGTGCGCAAAGGGGAAGAAGGAGATAGAGGCCAACAATGTAGCATTACTACCTCCACCAAGGAAGCGTGGTCGCGAGGAGCACCAGATGTAGGCAAAGACCAAGCGGGGGAATGGGTTGGGGAGCTAATGCTCAGGGCACACCTTCTGCAGGAAGCGGGAACCCATAGGGGCTCGACCCCAACATAGACTTGCACGCAGAGGGGCAAGAGAACGAAGCTCCATAGCCACCAACAAGGGGACGCCAATGGAGCTCAATCCCCCAACGGGCTCAACTTCAAACTAGAAGTGAGAGAAAGGAGAGCCCCGCAGTTTAACCTGTCAAAATTGACGAGGAGTGAGAGAGTGGAAGGGAGGTTTTGCATCTTCCCCTGCCAATGGGCCGCCATTATGAATCATAAAGTCTAGAACTGAGGAGAGAGGAGGAGACTTAAAACCCCCACCAACCCCCATCAAGTCCCTGACAACGTACCTGAAGAGAGAGAGTGGAGTAAGTTAACCGCTCCACACCTTTTGTGTATATATCTAAAACAATCGATGGCGAAACTTTCACTTGTTCATATGTTCATATTTATTTTGGTTTTCTTGAACTGGACAAGAGGGAGGGCAGGAGAAGAAAACTACCCACTCTCTTTACCCAAGGCAAACACCTATTCCAATAAATGAAGAAAATGAGGGGTGATGCCAGAGTGAGTATGTGTATGTGGAAGTGTGGGAGAGAGAAGAGGGGGTTAGGGGGTGTTTTTGTGTAACAAACAAAAAAATGAATTCAAACTACTCAAAAATTAAAAGAAGAGAGGTACCCTAGGCCAACCAAAAGCCACACGTATTCATTATCCTCCAAGTGTCAAGGTGCATCGAAGTATGGACACGCAAACTTGGAAAAACCAACGGCAAAAGGCCAACGTCCCCGACAACGGCGCCAAAATGTTGAGAAGAGGGGAGCAACAGACCCTAACCGCCTCACATGGAAGTGAGAAGCTTCTCCAAGTTGGGGCAAAGAATGAGAGGAGAGGTTCACCCACGCTCATGGAGCAATGACAACAATGGCCAACATCACAAGGAGCAAGGGGAACATCCTCCCAACCATGTACACACACATGCAAATCCATACACCAAGACCAACGCCATTGCACACAAGGACTTAGATGAAACCAAATGACACCTTCTTCCATTACCAAAATGGAGGCCAAGGCCATGGCCCAGGGACCTCCTTTTACAAATGAGGCTCTTCTTTATATAGAGAAGAAGAGAGGCATATGTGAATAAAACATGTGGTCAAAAGACCACATGTGCTAAATCAAAAAGAGGATCTTCATATGATAGTGGGATTTCAAAAAGGTAACAAACTAGAGAGAGAGAGAGGGAGGGAAGTTTGCGTGCATGTATACAAAATGTGCTTCAAATCTAGGAATATCCAAAAAGAAGGTTTTTATAAAAAGAAGTGCACTAAAGTCTAAGAAGGGGTTTTTATGCATTTTTATGGAAAGATGGATAAGGAGGAATTCCTATGAAGAAATTTATACAATGACTCCACAAGAGTGATATGACCAAAAAACTAAAATTTTCGTGATGATGGAGATGGAGGTGGGAGGTGGTGATGATGATGATGATGGTGATGAGAAAAATAAAAGGAAATAGATAAAAGTGAAGAAAATACCTATGACTCCAACATCTCCACTCTACGTCTTACCATCACACGCTCGTCCTCAAAGCTCGATCCCTGGCAACGGCGCCAAAATTTGGTGTAGCTCAATGATCAGTAGCACCTCCTTTAATGTCAATCTGGGAAGACATGAGGATGGTATGAAAACTTCGAACAAGTGATGGCACAAGTGTGTGAGTGAGAAGCACACTAACATGCACACACATACACACATGCGCACACACAGCAAGAACAAAGAGAGGGACAATGACGTTCTTTTAGATTACTCAAAAGTGCTCTTACAAGTTCAATTCTACAACAAGCTAACCTAAAAAATGAGCTCTCTAGCTCTTTTTATAGTTTTTAACTAGCTTTGGCCTCCTACAGACCTAGTGTCCGGCCTAGTTAAAAATTAGGTTCTGGGGCCTATTTGAGGGCTCAAACGGAGTCTAAAAAATATGAAAATTGATAGGTAGGTACTTCTAATGCTCCTCAAGCTCAAGGACTACTTGACTTGCACAAAATGGAGCTACAGAAAATATGAAATGGTATTTACAATGAGGTGAAGTGACAAAGATCACTAATTGGAAAGTATTGTTTCATGGAAAAATTGTAAGGCCTATTTGCCAGATCTGCGATGAATATTTTGCCTACTTGATCCTTGCTCCGACTCCCTTCTTTGGCTTCCTTGTCTTGTGAGTCCTTGGGTGCCTTGACTACTGCTAACACTAGCATAAGGAGGAACAACCTGTATGAGTTGTGGGCTCTTACAACCACTACAAACATGGACAGAAGTAAGCTATGGCATTAGAGATTCGACCACATTGGATACCCTATAGTGAAGGAGATGCATCGCAGGGGTATGGTTGCACACCTACCATTGATTACAGAAATGAAGGAACCATGTGAAGCTTGCATGATGGGCAAGCAACAGAGGAAGGCATTTCCACAAGAAAGAAAGAACAGGGCAAGCTATCCTCTAGAGTTGGTGCATGCTGTCTTGTGTAGAAAAATGCCTAGAGAGGCCTTGGGTAGATCTTCCTACTTCATGTTACTTGTTGATGACTATAGCAAGAAGATGTGGGTGTACTTCCTTCGCAATAAGGCTCAAGATTTTGGTAAGTTTAAAGAATGTCTTCAGCTTGTTGAAATGAAACTAGGAAGAAGATGAAGAAATTCAGGATAGATGATGGTGGCGAGTTCACATGAATAGAGTTTGAAGATTTCTACAAGAGTAAGGGAATCAAGCATCAACTCATAGTGGCACATAGTCCTCAATAGAACAGTGTTGTAGAACACCGGAATCGAACCATCATGGAGATGACAAGGCGCATGTTGAAAGGAAAGCGTTTGCCTAATCAATTTTGGGCAGAGGCGCTACCAACACTGTTGTCTACATCTTGAATCAAAGCTACTGCAAGGCACTTGATGGAAAGACTCCACAAGAAGCCTACACTGGTAAAAAGCCTTCTGTTTTCCATTTCAAACTATTTGGAAGTGAATGTTATGTACATGTTTCAGATAGGGAGAGAAACAAGCTTCAACCAAAAAGCATCAAATGTATCTTCCTAGGGTACAACAAAGATAAGAAGGCTTATAAGCTTTATGACCCTGAGACTAAGAAGGTCATGGCGAGTCGTGATGTGGTGTTTAAGGAGTAGGAAAAGAGGGCTTCCACTTTATCATCAGGAGAAGGGGCAATCCACTATGAACTTGGCCCAATAGCTATCCCTTCTACACAAGAGAAGGAAGCATCATCTTCAGATGATGAGTCTGAAGTTCACCAACTTGTCGACATCCAAGTGGAAAAGCCATTGCCATGTTGGGTGAGGTAGCTCTATGATTCTTTAAACCCTACCCCACCATCACTAGAATAGGTTGCAGATGGACCGAGAATATCACAAAGAATAGAGGAACAGAGATGGGCAAGCACCCATATTGTAAACATAGCCTTGATGGCTGATCTCATTCAAGAAGAAGCAACAGAACCAACAAATGTGGAAGACGCACTCCGCGATCCAAATTGGAGGGTTGCCATGCATACAGAATACAACAATATCATGAAGAATGGAACTTGGGAGCTAGTGGATCGACCCCCTAAGCGTAAAGTCATTGGCACCAAGTGGGTCTGGAAGCTAAAGTACGAGGCTGATGGTACTCTAAAAAAGTACAAAGCAAGACTTGTTGCACAGGGCTACTCACAAGTTGAAGGAATTGATTTCTGTGAATCATTTGCCCCCACTGCAAGAATGACTACTATCCGAATAGTACTAGTTGTGGCTGCACATATGCGTTGGTCAATCTATCACATGGATGTCAAACTAGTGTTCTTGAATGAAGACCTCAAGGAGGAGATATATGTGTCTCAGTCACCAAGGTTTGAGGCTCCTCATTCAGAGAACCAGGTATGTAAGCTAAAGAAGGCATTATATAGGTTGAAACACGCCCCGAGAGCATGGTACCAATGGATAGATAAGTATCTCTTGTATCTAGGTTTCAAAAGATGTGCTTCTGATGCTAACTTGTATGTTCTAAAGAGATGAGGGAAGGAAATCGTGCTTGTACTCTATGTAGATGACCTTGTGATTATAGGAAACAATGATGCTCTTCTTCAACAAACAAAAAATGCCCTAAGTTCAGAATTTGAAATGACAGACTTAGGCTCAATACATTATTGCTTAGGCCTTGAAGTTTGGTAGGAACCAAGGAGGATTTTCATCTCTCAACAAAAGTATGCAATACATATATTGAAGGCATTCGACATGGAGGATTGCAAGGAAATTTCTACACCTATGGAGGTCAACACAAAATTAACTATTGAAGATACTTCACCTCTAGTAGATATTGGAAGACATAATAAATTGGTTGGAAGTCTCATCTACTTGTGCAATAGCAGACCATATATCTCTTATGCTATTGGAGTAGTAAGCAGGTTCTCTAATAAGCCTTGCCAAACTCATTGGAAGGCAAGCATGCAAATACTCATGTATGTGAAAGGAACCACTAATTATGGTATTCTTTACGAAGAAGGATCATCTCTAGTCGGATACTGTGACTCGGATTGGGCAGGAGATATTGATACCGCAAAATCAGGTTCTGGGTATTGCTTTTCTTTAGGATTAGGGATCTTCTCTTGGATCAATAAGAAGGAGCCAACTGTAGCATTATCTTCCACTGAAGCTCAGTACAAAGTTGCATGTATTGCAGCATGTGAAATAGTATGGTTGAGGAGGATCCTATGGCACATAGGAATACAAGGATAGGAGGCTACATAGTTGAAGTGTGACAACCAAAGTTGCATGGCCATCGCCAAGAATCCTGTGTTCCATGCACATACCAAGCACATAGAAATTCAGTATCATTATGTGCATGAGTTGATTTAGGACGGGGTCGTGGAGATAAGCTATTGTCCAACTGAAGAAAATGGAGCAGACATCTTCACCAAGGCTCTTGGGAGAGAGCAACTTCTTTGACACTTTCCAAAGCTTGGGATTGGACCAAGGAGGTAGTTCACCGCATGGGTGGACATTGAGGGGGGTGTTAGATATGCTCAATACTCCACCCTCAAGTGACCATAAATGATCCATGGTGCTCTAAGTTGCAAGGCCCCCATTATGAAGAGAAGCCATTATGAGAGCCCTGACATTTGTGGAACCCTAACTTCTAAGTTAGATGAGGTCTATGTGTGATCGTTGATGGTTATAGATGATCTTTGTGAGCCTAGCCATTAGGTTAGGTAGGGCATAAACTTTCAAGCCATTGGGTTTCCATTCAAGGTGAAAATAAAGACCATGTGGCATCGCATGGTTTCCCCATAGAACCTTAATGGGGGAAGTGCAAAGGGGGGCTTGCCCCCTTCTACGGGGTTCGGAGGTCTATCCTCCCAGCCCATAGGGCCGAGATGATAGGACTTCTGGTCATGGAGATATTGTCAGATTGTATATTTTATTGACTATTTTGTATCTCCGGACTACATTTATCTATACCGAACCGCCTTGTAAAATCTATATAAGCATTGCCTAGGTTGAGCTTTACATAGCATTGTGCACTAGTAAGCCCTTCATCTAGAGTCTGTCTAGACCGCCATCTAAGCTTCACATTGGGAGCGCATGGGTGGACAACACGATCATTATAACTACATTATGCTCGACAATCTGAGAACTTGAGTTCTCTATCTTTTAGTCTGCATCTATCTTTGTTTACATTTTACTCTCAACTCTGTCTATAGGTCTATTCCGCTGTGCTGTTATTTTGTTACAAATCTTACACACCAAAATCAATGGTTCATAAACATCCAATTTTTGAGAGAACAAAAATTATAAAAGATTTGAAAATAGGAGACCTTCTTTTCCCCATCTTACAAGTGTTTTTCCTTTTAGCCCCAACCTTTCTCACAACGCCGTTTTCTGCTTTCTACGTCCTTCTTTGATCCGATGTGGGGAGTGACTTCCACCTCAGCCAAGTCATAACATGCTTCAGTTTGGCCCCTTTTTTTTTTTACAAGTTCTTTGCATCCACTAGAAGAGTCTGAACAAAAAGCAAAAATGAGAAAGATACATTTAATGCGAGTTATGTGACATTCCTACTTTCCCTCAAAAATAGAAGTGTCAAAATGGAAGCGCCATGTCCATATTAATTTTTACTAAACCAAACTCCATGCAAAGGCAATCCAAACCTAACACTTCTGTTCAATTGTTCGTTCATGTCTATTGAGATTCCTGCCAGCCATAGAGTGCAGAGGGTCAAGAACACACACACACTCTCTCTCTACACGTAGTAAATATGGTGCTTACCACATAGGCGCTCCACCAAATTTTCGCTAACAGGTGGACTTACCAAGAGTAAAGCAACATCTAGCAGGCGTGGTTTAGCGGATGTGCCTTGTACTCTTAGGCAGATGGCCAGGATTTAAGTTCCACCTAGGGCTGGATGCCTCAAAGTTCCCCAAGATGGGTGCCTCTACATTACGAGGTCGGGTTTGTGTGTCTTTCCAATTCATTGTACTCTCAAAAAAAAAAAAGAGTAAAGTAAGTAGTGCCTGTTGTGTTGTCATCTTGTGCATGTGGTATACTTACAAGGCTTGGACCATACATGTTCTCCATCCGATTGGAAGATGGGTCTATTACCTAACCCAAAAAGAGGCTTTTGAGATGTGTCATTCCACCCTGTCATCGTGTGACTCTACTGATGAACTAGCTTGAGAACATCGCAGATGAAGTAAGGTAGCATCCCTGAGGAGGATTAGTAGCACACATCACATTCTTGGCATTCCAAATGCCTATATCACACACTCTGCAAGATACACAATCACTTTTAACCTTTCCACCATCTCTTGAAAGCTATTGCCACAACTCCTACAGCTATAAACCCTCCATCTCTTGATAAGCTCTATTAGATATTTGGCACTTGGGAGTCCCATTGTCTGATATTAATGTTCAAAAGGTTAATGATTACCCTTTTAACCCATCTAGAAGAGCTCCTCCTAGCATTAGCATGTGATGAATTGTTCGATACAACATACGAAGAGCATCTGCTACCTTAGCTTGAGAACCTCTTTTAGCATCACCCATGCCAATTGGGAGATGATTTTGTAATTCTATTTTTTCCCGAAACCGTTTTCTCATCCATGCTCTGGAGATCATGCATGCTGTAGGAGTTCTATTATTTCATCCCAAGATAAAGAGCTAAAAGATCCTTCCCATGCTTGTGCAAATTTTACTAGACACATTTGAGAATCATTGTGTCATCCAAAGGCTCTTCACTTGGCCTACCCATGGCTACTACATAAGGTCTTAAACGATCAAAGCTGCAAGAGCATCATTCTTCTTCCATGAATTAAAGCAAAGAGTACAATGACCCCAACACGAAGAGTTAGTGCCATGTCTTCATTTGTCCTTATAACCACCAATAGTTAGACCATTCATTTGTTTCCTTTGGCTTCAAGATTACTATACCATTCACACTTAGGGTCTATTCTTTCTTGAGCCTCCTTTTCTACTTCTTGTGCTTTTCCTAGAGTTCCAAGTTTGCCTTGTTCGTATGCATCCTGTAGAGTATCCTTAGTGCACTCTATGCCATCATTGATCTTCAATTCCATCCTCTTATAGCTTTCGTGTAGGGTTTCCTTCACCTTCCCAATGGGATAAGAAGGCCTTTGGTAACCTAGCTCAAGGTTGACTCCACCTTAAAATGCATGGTGACCAACGGTGCCTTCGACAGTTCAGTCGTATTCAACAACACCCTGTAGCACACATCACATGCTAAGCCATTCATCACAAAGGGACTCAAATTCATAGTTTGCCTCCTAGTTTTAGAAACAATTTCTATGTGTAAATCCTTCTTGCTAGGTGTGTCACTAGTGTCCCTGAGTTGACAATGGTACCACCCACTTCCACACTCTCACTCTTATTCGTTAATCAACACATTGTACAAATTAGGTACACAAATGTGTACTAATTAGGTATGCAACGAGAAGGTTCACTATATAATAACGGCCTTATGAACAAGAAACAAATCGGAGATGTAATGGAACATGCTTTTTTTATGGCTCATGCACAATCACGCAACATGACCTTGTGGCACTCACAATCACCTAACATGAACTAGTAACATTGAATACTTACCAAAAGGTCCACTATAGAAACTCACACACATCCATAAATGCATGGATTGTCCAAGCCAAGCAATACATATTTCGAAATTGACATCATCTCTAGTGAAAGAGATTCTATTATTCTCAAATGAAACTTTTTATTTAGTAGGATTTTTTTTTTTCGTTAGACTTGAACACATGAAAGGAGCTTGGAGGCCCATTAGCCTCCATAAAATTCACTTATGCATCCCAAAGGTTTACTTTTTTTAAATGGAGGCTCAATAGGCACCTACTCCCCCAGTTTTAACTTTGAAAGTATAATTGGATAGTTTAATGAGCATAGTACTCGCAAGACCCCCTTATCCCACAAAGCATGGATTAGACAAGGTTTCAACTGAGTTAGGACTGGTTTAACTGGCCAAAGCCATTACATGTCAACCCTGGGGGTTGAACTTGGGACCTCCATCTCAAGAGTCTAGCACCAAACCAACCCCCCTACAAGATGTGGACATTCCAAAGGTTTATTGACTATTGTGTGTTTTCAAGTGCTTGATTGCATTACAATCACAACTCGCTTGAAGATGACTACTCCAATGTCCAATGTGATTTTCTAAATCCATTCGTAAACAAGTTTTGAACATAAAACACCACTTAGGGTGTACCATAATTTTACAAAACTAATTATACATTTGTATTATCGACAACTTCTATCAATTTTTATCATAGGGACATAAAACAAAAACTTATGTTCTTAAGTCCCATATCTGCACATGGTTATATATGCATGTTTAAGTTTGAGAAAATTCTCCACTAGCCAATTGATAAATGTAATAGGCCTTTCGATAGTAAAGTAATTCATTTTGAACTTTCTGAATTACAGTGTGGGGATAATGTTTAGAATGAATAATTAGGTTTTTTTATGCATGTAGGCAAAATTTAGGGATGATAAGTTTTATATTCTCTCTCTAAACCTTATCTGCATCATGTTTTTTGGTTGAAAATTGAACATGAAGATGAAAGAATTGAGAGAAATGTTATATGAGAGAAATGTAGAGCATGCATAAGAGAATAAAAGTGTCTCTGTAAATTTTATGTGAATAACTTTTCAAGTGCCTCGTTTGGAGCTCTACATTTAGTTCATTGTAAGAAAATGCCTTGATTTTATTCTCGCTCTAGAATTTCTAAACTTGTAGGGCTCAACAATGATACTTATAGGTGGATTTGGCCTAGGTCATCTGTAACACTATTGTGCAGATCGAAGAGTTGAACATTTTTGCCTCTCACAATCTTAAGCTAATTCTTTAGTGTTTTTGAGTTATAGGGCTTGGAAAAGTGCCATTTTTAGGTACTAAAAAAAAGTGGCCTTCTCTATTTCTATTTGAATCCATGATTTTGATGCATACATGTTGTCATGCACACTCACGAATGTCTTCGGATATTTATTTTTGTTTCTTTTCTTCTATTTTTGGACAAGTACTCCTAAAGAAACCACTTGACTACTACAAACACATGCTTTTGCGAAAGTTTTGCATGCAACATGGGGAGAGTCAAATTTTTCTATATTTGGTGGATCATGCACTTCCTTGGGAATGATAAACTTTGTTTTGAAAGAGATTTGCCACGTCAAGCAGGAAGAGGCTGAAAATCAGAGGATTACCTTGTGATTGAGAGTGAGAGTGAAAGTGAGAGTCTGATTGAGAGTGCGAGTTTGAATGAGATTGTGATAGCTCGGGGGTGGTTGGGAGGTCGAGGCTTTGTCAAGAAGCTACTTTTCAAAGCTATTGTATTGATTGATTCAAATCTATAATACCAAACTTTTCTTTCTCTGACTCATATCTTGTCTACTCTTCCGTGTTGGATTTTCTCTTTCTTTTGCAAGTTCTGTTTTTCTCTCTTCTACTATTCTTGAGTGATTAAAAGCTTGTGATTTGGGATAGCTTGTGATTGAGGATGCACTACAATAAATAATCACCATAAACCATAATTATCATAATCCATAAAATATAGAGCTTTTTCTAGCCCATGGTAATCATTTTGTCTCAAAAATTAAATAATCAATTAAGATTTATGATAATTGTTTATATATTTAGGTAGTGATGTGTGTGAACACTCTAGGACTGTCAGGGCACTTATTTCCCTCTTTAGGAGGTTTTTTTCCCCGGGCTTGTTTATATGCCTTTTGCCCTAATGGGCTACTTATCTTTGTACATTCTAGTGGTAATACATTTAGTATTGTGTGTTGTGCTCCAAGGTTCTTCTTTGTTGTTTTGTTCACATGCTTTTGTAGACCTCTAACTCCAACAATTGGTATTAGAGCAGGTCGTTGCTTCATCTAGGGTGTTGTCTACACCTCTCCAGTTGCAGTCTCAGAATCACGTGAAATTTGGTAAGCATACTCAGGGTGTTCCAAAGATCAAAACAGCTTTGTTGTCTGGTGCCGAAATCATGATCTCAGGTCTTTTGGCCTCTGAATGCACTATCGTGGTGCTTATGCAGGTTATTTCATCTTTTTATGCCAAAGGTATATACCAGTTTCCGTTTGCCAGTATAAGCATCTCGAAGTCTGCTACAGGTTTAGCAGAATTTCTTTGGGTAGTTCTGTTCAATTTTTTGAGATACAGTCAATTTTCTGCATCAAGGTATTTTAGTCACCGACCATGGCTGAAAGCAGTGATGTATTCTGTATGTTGGCTGTTGAGGATAAGTTGGATGGTACCAACTACCCATTGTGGGCTTATCTGATGCGTCATGTATTGGTCGCAAAAGGATTGTGGAATATTGTGCAGGGTGTTGAAAGATGTCTTGTTACACCTACGAATATAGGTACTACAAATACAGGTGCTGGAGCTGATGGAGATGGTGTCAAAGATGATGATATTCTATAGATTCATGTTCGTGTTGTTGTTTCTGTTGCACCTATTGCAGAGCAAATTTGTTGGGATGGCACAGATGCTCAGGCACATGCATTGAAAGCTTTGTTTGTCAAACGTGCTATTATTCCTCACATTCGCTCTTGTAGGACAGCCAAGGATGCTTGGGATACACTTATCACATTGTACCAGGCTAGGAATGAGGCTCGTGTTGCTTACCTCCAAAAACAATTGGAGAGTGAGCACATGAATGAAGGTGATTCTATGGATAGTTTTCTCATAAAGATCAAGGATCTGAAAGAACAGTTGATTTCTGCTGATGAAGTTATACCAAATAGCTCACTTGTGCAGACCGTTCTGAATGGTCTTCCTGACTCATATCAGAGCTTTACTTCTACTCTTTGTTTGATGATGAAAGGAAATCCAAATGCCTTATCATTTGAGGAGTTAGTCTCTGTTTTGTTGGAGGAAGATCAGTGTAGGTAGAACATGTCTATTATGAGTGTTGCAGATCAAGCTTTCCTAGCACGTCAGAAGGGCAAAGGTAAATGGAGCTTTTCTACTAGTAAGCAGAAATCTACAAGTGCTGCACACTCAAATAAGGAAGACAAAGATGAGAAGAAATCAGAAAAGCAGAAATTGTTTTGCAAATATTGTAAAGCAAATGATCATGTCATCAAGAGCTATCCAAAACTGGCTGTTAAAGAGGCAAAGAAGAAAGAGGCCGGAATGGTTGTTGTAGAGGCCTCTACACCAAAAACAGAGTCAAATAATCTTGTGCAGGAAGAAGAATGGGTGTTTACTACTATTTGCAGTTTTAACCCATCTTCTCATGAGCAGTGCATGTCTGCAATAGATTCAATTGTTTGGTACTTTGATAGTGGGGCGACCAAACATATAACCTCGCAGCGCAGTTTCTTCTCTTCACTTGAGCATGCCCCTACAAGGAATACTATTACATGCACCAACAACTGCTCCTATCTTGTTATGGGAGTTGGTAAGATCATTTTGACTACTACTGATGGTAGTTCTTTCAATTTGTTAGATGCTTTGTTTGTGCCAGGGATCAAGAAAAATCTTGATAGGCTCTTGAGCCCAAGGAAAAAATGATTATACGAGACTTTATTTTGTTCAAATCCCTCCGTAATCGGTCCAATTGGATTCCTAGAGCCCACAATTATCTCACAATGGATTCTTCCTATGTCAATGCACTAGCTCATATGTTCCCGGCAAACGCACCAAATGAATAGCTCTTGAGCCCAACGGAACAAATGATTATACGAGACTTTATGTTGTTCAAAACCCCTCGGAATCGGTCCAATTGGATCACCTGGAGCCCACAATTATCTCGCAATGGATTCTTCCTATGTCTATGCACTAGCTCATATGTTTCCCGGCAAACGCACCAAAATGATTGCTCTCTTGGTCCAAGGAAAAACGCCTACCCAAACTTACCTTTTGCTCAATTTTCTTGGAATTTGTCACCCGGGTCGCTTGTAGAACACAATTTGTCTCTCAAAACTAGAACAATAAATATCTATAATAGGGGATGTCACCTCAACTAAACTACATTTCACATCGAAGCATCCAAGACACTAACATCCTATGACATGGGGAACCTATCCTCATGGAACATTGTGGAAAGTGCAGTATCAGTTCTTGCATATAAGTTCTTAAATCTATATTTTGGCTCAAAGAAGTTTGGATTTTTTATAGCTAAATAAGAACGTAGCGACATATTTTGAAGGTTCTGCACTATACATTCGATGAACTGGCCCTTTACTTATTCACTGACTTAATATTGTTTATAAGTGACTCACTCACAAATAAGCATGAGGTTTTCATCGAGATTAGATATACAGCCCATCAAGGACTTTAGGCAGTCTCTGCGACACAAAATCCCTCACAGTCCTCGATCATGAATCCTCACTACTCACTCTAACCCACAATTTGAACATGTACCTCACTTTCTATGTTGTATAGAATTTGAAAAGTAAGATTATGTTGTGACAAGGGCTAGATTCATATCACGAAATTTAATGCCTGAAGAGACTCAAGTACATGCAAAAATCCGAGTGAGAAATTCCCATCTGGTTTCTAACTAAGTCCTACCGAGCTCTTTGAGCATTCCTGCATTCCAAAAAAAACCCCATTCACTGGGAACAAGGGTGCGCCGCCAATAACACTTCTTTGATTTCATTACCATTGGCCATTTAAATTTCTTTTCAAACTGTGAAGTGGAATGATATTTGATCAATAAGCTCTCTCTCGGTCACTACGCCATAGATAATACTAAAGAAACTCCTGAACTGAGAATTTGTTAATCTCATAGAGATCAAGAATCAATGCATTGACTTGCTCGTATACAATTCAGAAATGAAGATGTTTCAAGAATAAAATAGCAATCCATAGTTCAACTGTTAGCAGACAATTCCAATATAACCCAAAAATTCTTACTTGAATTGATAGAGCATCAATATGCACTCAACGCATTTCCTTCCTTTCCTGTCAGATTGGTACTGTATCACCGTTCCTCATCACTTGTACTAATGAAAAAAGATGCCTCTGAATGACTTGAAATGTACAGCAAAACTCCTCGATCTCTGTTCCTTAACATCTGCCAAGCATTGCTTCACCACTCTAGGCCTCCTTTCAGGTACAAAAAGCCTGTTCTTCCCGCGCGCAGCCCCCGATTTTATTCTCTGTCTCCACACATAAAGGCCGCACATACAATGGACAGTACCCCTTACTCCTCCTCCTCGAACTTCCATATATTCATCGTCGCAGCAATGAACTCCTTAAAGTCCATGCAGCCATTTTCGTCAATATCTACCTTGTTGCATCATGGCAACAAATTTCTCATAGTCGATTCGTCCACCCTTGTTTCTGTCTGCTTCTGCGATTATCCTGTAATGTCGTCTTCAGCACCCCTATTACATTTTGCAAGCGCTTCTCCTAGCTCAACACCCAAAATGAAGCCACCCTTGTTCGCGTCAAACGAGTGGAATACAGAATTTAACTGCTCCTCCCCGTCCTCGAGCTGTCCTCCACGCACCTCAGGGAGAGGAAGAGACCCCAAAGATAAAAAAAAAAAAAAAAAAAAAACCTCCTTCTCAATGGACGAGATAAGATGAGATCTCCCCCTCTTGTGGCGAAGAAGACTCCCAATCTGAAAAAAATGGTCCCCGCCTTCTTCCAAAACCTCATGTATTTTAATTTTTTGGATGCGAATGAATAAAACGTCCACAAATGGCGAAGGCATGCAAATAGTTCCTCATGAGATCTCCCAAGTCTTTAAAATGCATTTATACCAAAGGTTTCCTCCACAACATTCAAAGTCTGGCAGCTAATTGTACGAATAATGAAACAAGGAACATGAGATGGGAAGCCAATCAATGATCATCTGAGAAATATGGACTTTTCTTTACAGATGATTAAATAACAAGCAATTAGCATTCCTGTCTAATGAAACTACGGAGGAAGTCATGAATCTCCCGCTCCAAGATCATCCTGAAGCTTATTTTTTCGTAGCCGAAATCCAAATGTTGACGGCTTTCCTCTTCGACCAAGAAAACGCCATGTAATCTCCAAATACTTCATATCAACCATTTGATCAACTCTTCAAGTACCTGAAATCAAACATATTCTCTTGCCAAATAGAAACATATTAGTGCATCAAAACCAACCATTTTCTGAGCTAACATACTCCCCTCTTCTTATTTGTGAAGTCGTCCTCGACAAGCCATTCTTGCTGCAATAAAATCCAAACAACCATGAACATGTCAATTTTCAATTGGCTCACATACCTTTTAATCGAGCCGTCACTTCCACTGAACCTGCACTCATCGAAGCTATTAGTGCTAAAAAAATCACTCATGAATACATACAAATCAGTCACTTCCAAAATGATCCAAGAACATGCACATATATGCAATTCCATTTCAGCCATGCATCAATTTGCTCATACATTCCATTATGAAAAATGGTCTCAACCAAAATAACACATGCATACCTTTCCATGTTTTACACATGCAACTACCGTTGCGGAAAACAGAAAAGAAAATACCGAAATGAACAACGACAACTGAAATGAATCCAACAGGACATGCAAAAATACCCAAAATGCATACCCCATTATTGCATCTACTATTCGCTATGTACAATCATTCCATGACTAGACACTTCCGAAGAATCCCCATCGTCGTCCTACAAAAGCCGTCGAGACTAGAGTACAAGTCAAGACCTACATAAAAACCTAGAGTGTCCCACATACTAGAAAAACCCTCAGATAGAGCACACAAGTTATAAAGCAAGACCGTTGCATTACCTCGCTAAAGCCTCATCCATAAGTACATATAGAGTCTCCGTGCCTTCAAGAATGTTGATTCAAAGTGAGCTGATCCGTCGCAAGCCGACACATACCAATCACACAAACAAATACGTTCCCTTCCAGGCGATCATCGCCCTCTCCTCTCTCTCTCTCCCCCTCAGGAGTGGGGAATAACTTCATATGAAAATTTTATTTTAATCATACGTTGGCCTACATTGTCACTGGATGCGATTCGTGGACCTGACCACCCGATCAGGTTGATTCCACCCATCTACCAACGCAATGCAGCGCACAACACACAAACACATAATGATAACACATAACATATATCAACTAGCCCATAACGAAGCTGGATACGGCTCGTGGTCGTCACTACCCAGTCATGATGGCTCCACCTGCCTACCAACCCGTTATGGCGCGTAGCTAAGACACAAACATATATATCCCAAGCCTATGGCGAAACTAGCTGCGGCTCGTGGTCCCAACCACACAGCTAGGATAAATCCACCCACCTACTAGCCCACCATAGCGCATTGGTACGATCACAACAACACAATATTTTTTCTTTTCTTTCCTTTTCTTCGTTTTTTTTTCTCATAGTTAATTAGTTCACCCAAGTCCTGAGAATTAGGGAGAGGAAGAAAGGGACTTTCCCACTTTTCCCACACATGCATGCAAAACATATACACACTAGCCTTTGACAGATCAACCACCTCTTTACTCCATTCTCTCGATTACAGACACTACATATGTATTCATCGAGTTGACTTTTCACTAGGTAACTACAGCCAGCTAGGCCTTAGTCCCTCGTACACCTATCCCTAGGTGTCCTAGAATGTGAGTCTCTGGGATGTCTCATGTAGTGTCACATCGTACTCGCATCCCGACAACTTCTCTAAGGCGAGTCAGGCTCATCTTCAGGAGCTCCGTCATCACTTCCTAGCGTTAGCACATCTGCCCAAGCCCAAGTGATATCGTTTTCCTCGTTAGGCATTTCCCTCGAAGGATCAAAATAGTAATATCGATCTCCCACCCACCCTACATGTCGAGCTAGGCATTCCTCAAAACACTCAATGTAAAATGCAACACCCAAACCCTGGTTTATAAAGCATACCAGCCAATGCGCTTCCTCAACATTGTATTCCGTCTCAAAGTCGTCGACATCTATGTCCATGCGAGCGAACGTTTGGTCCGAGAAATATATCCTTAGCTCGTACAAGTAGAGTTGCGTAATTTGGTCTGCCATTTTGTTACTTAGGCTCTAACAGTCTCTGCGCAACACAAGAAAAATAATTAGAAGTCCAAAATTCTTGAGCTACCAAGGAAGAATATTTATGACACACAAATCATAGCTTACATATGCGCATATATACATATAATACCATACGTCTATGTACAAGGAGTCTACTACGTTCTTCTGCTTGGATATCGTCTAGCTTCTCCCGTCCTAATATCACTTGAAATATGGTTTAACTCGGAGCGCGTTAACCTTCACGGGAGCATATTCTTCTCCTAAATCTTGAATGTGCATGGAACCATTAGAGTTGAGTTCCACCACCTTAAACGGTCCCGCCCATCTTGTCTGTAACTTCCCTGGGAATTTATAATACTTACTATCATAGACTAGTACCAAATCCCCTTCTTGAATCACATAGGTTTTGAGATTCTTGTCATGCCTCTCTTTACGTCTCTTCTGAATAGCTTCCAAACTTTGTTGTGCGATGAGTCTCTTTTCTTCCAGCTTGACCAGTTGTATGTACCTTTCCTTTAATGACTCTTCCTCTCCCAGCCTAGCCTCGATGGCCACTCTTAATGTCGGAACTTCTTTTTCGATGGGGAAGATGGCTTCCTCGCCATATACTAGGGAGAACGGAGTGCTCTTTGTCGTCACTCGGTAAGATGTTCGATATGCCCACAAAGCTTCCAGAAGTCTCTCATCCCAGTCTCTCCTATGCACAGCTACTGTCTTTGTCAGAATCTGTTCCAGAATTTTGTTGGTGACCTCCACTTGTCCATTTGCCCTCGGATAATATGGAGTGCTTTTTCTATGTTTGATCTTATATAATTCCATTAATTCTTTGACCAATTCGTTGACAAAATGGGTTCCTCTATCACTTACTATTTCCAACGGGCATCCGAATCGAGTGATAATTTGTTCATACAAAAATTTCGCTACATCAACAGCTCGGTCAGTCTTCAGAGCTTTGGCTTCCACCCACTTGGTAACATAGTCAGTACAGACCAAGATATACCTATTGGATCTTCGTCGTGAGGGAGGATCAATAGGCCCCACAAAATCAATTCCCCATTTCTCAAACGGCTTAAGAGCCAACACCGGCGTAAGAGGAGCAGCATGTGCTAATGTGGGTTTGCCCATTTGTTGGCATTTGTCACATTTCTTACAGTATGTGTGCGAGTCTTTGAACAATGTTGGCCACCAATACCCAGCTAATAAAATCTTTCTTGCCGTCAGTTCACCAGCAAAATGCCCACCACAAGGTTCGTCATGCAAAGCCCTCAACACTAGATTTGCTTCTTCTTCCTTGAGGCACCTCCGATAAATGCTCTCATGAACAAAATATCGATAGAGTTGCCCCCCAATGATGCTATGGTGCTTCACCAATGCTAACAGTTTTTGCTTCTCTCTTTTACTTGCTCCTGGCGGATATTTAGTAGTGCACAAGAAATTCACCAAGTCGGCATACCAAGGTATTTTAGCTTCAACCTGGAATAGATGTCCATCAGGAGCATCGTGGGGCACACCAGAGATTGGCTCCTCATTAACAATTCGAGATAAATGGTCAGCCAATATATGCGCTTTGCCTGGTCTGGTCACTACTGTGAACTGAAATTCTTGGAGAAGTAGCATCCACCTCATCAGTTGCCCTGACAGCTCGGGTTTATTAATGATGTACTTAAGGGCTTCATGATCCACATAAAAAGTGAAATGCTTTCCCATCAAGTAATGCCGATACTTGTTCACCGCAAAGATCATCGAGAGACATTCCTTCTCCGTAGTCGTGTAGTTCCTCTCAGTGCTATTCAAATTGCGACTTGCATAGTAAATAGGATGGTCCAACTTCTTTTCGTCGGCTTGGCATAGTACTGCTCCAACCGCAGTATGAGAAGCGTCGGTATGCACATGGAATTCTTTCGTCCAGTCGGGTGCTACCAAGATTGGTGCATTTATCAATCTTTCTTTGATCGAGTCGAATGCAACTTGACACTCTTCAGTCCATTGGTATTGTTGGTCTTTCCTCAAGAGATTTGTCAGTGGTGCCGCTATGGATGCAAAATTTAATATTAAACGTCGATAATAATTCGCATGGCCCAAGAATCCTCTGAGTTGTCGCAAATTTTGCGGTGGTGGAAGTTGTCCGATCTTTTCCACTTTATCCTCATCAACCGCAATCCCTTTTTAGGAAATAACATGTCCCAAAAGCAATCCTCTTCGTACTCCAAATGTACACTTTTCAGGATTTAATGCGATGCCTTTTTCAATGCTTCTTCTTAAAATCGCTTCGATCCTCTCCATCATGTTTTCATCGTCGCCTCTGATTGCAAAGTCATCAAGAAATATCTCCATCCAATCCTGCAAGTAGTCTTGATATGCAGCTATCATTGCTCTCTGGAATGTGGCCGGTGCATTGCATAATCCAAATGGCATCACACGATATGCATACGTACCCCATTCTATCGTGAAAGTAGTTTTTGATTGATCCTCTTCATGGATTTGGATCTGGTTGTACCCACTGAAACCATCCAAAAATGAGTACAATTTATGGCCAGCCACTCTGTCCAATATTTGATCAGTGAATGGCAAGGGAAAATGATCCTTCTTCGTGCGCTCGTTCAACTTTCGATAATCTATGCAAATACGGATTTTCTTATTTTTCTTCGGAACAACTACAATTGGTGATACCCACTCGCTGGATGCGATGGGATATATAAATCCTGCCTCCAATAATTTGGTCAATTCCAGCTTGATCAATTTCGAGTAGACTGGATTTGTCCACCTAAGTCGTTGACATATTGGTCGTGTGCCTTCTTCCAAGTCTATATAATGTTGGCAGATTTGGGGATCAATTCCTCTCAAATCACTGTATGACCATGCAAAGGCCTTGCTGAAATTTTTGAGTGTCGTTTTAATACAATCTCGTACTCTGTCTGGTAGCTCTGACCCTACACTCAAGAACTTTTCTGGAAAAACTTCCCACTTTTCCAACTGAGCTTCTCGCGAATATTCCTTATTCCTTGATGAAGTTGTGATTGGAATGTGCTCTCCAATCACGCGTGCATGGTTGGCCAGTAAATCATTGTCTTGTTCTCTTTCGATTGAACCTAGTTTCTTCAATTCAGCTTTTGCAATGGCTTCCGACACTTTAGTGTTACTCTTCGCTTCTTTTTCCGATTCTCGACTTCTCTTTAGAATCTCTGCTTCTAGCATTCTAACTCTTTCTCGCAACTGTTGCACTTCCATCATCGGAGCTAACTCCAGCTTCAACTCTTCTTTTGAAGTTCCCTTCTCTAGGGATTGAGTAGCTTTGGTTTTACTTGCGTCTATACTCAACATGTAGCACTCAAATTCACTTGTATGCGTCAACCATCCTAGCAACTCCTGATCGGAATCGTCGTTATAGAGCAAGGGATTTTTATACTCTCCCATCTTCGTGTCTTGATTCTTAAAGAGCTGCAAGTTGAACCCGTCTTGAAGCAGATTCTTGTAGTTGTCTGTGTTCAAAGAAAACCTAGCTCGTGCAATCTCGTGCCTTGTTTTCTCCTTCTCCTTCTTGTCCATCTCATCGACTATTATTGTCTTCTTCTTGTTGCTCGAGGGTGGGGATACTTGCAACTGAATCCGATCAGACTTTGGCCCTATTGAAATAAAACATGTGCGCCAGTCATGCACACATTCGGCTTGCACCAACCATGGCCGTCCAAGTAAGATCGAGAAGGTAGCCTCTGAGGTCCTTGGTCTTACTATCAGATAATCAACTTTAAACTCTAGACCGCCCACAACTGTGCTTACATTCTTTAAAAGACCCGAAGGCTTCACTTGTGTTTGATCCGCCATTCTCAAAGACATCGGCGTTTCTTCCATGTGGTTAAGGCCCAAAGCTTTCATCATGAACTCAGTCATAAGGTTGACTGCGGCTCCACTATCTAACTGAGCGCCGGGGACTGCATATCCTTTAATTTCGACCGTCACAGCTGGAGCATTCGAATCAATTTGCGTCGTAATACTTTGAATGATTCCTTGGACATCCTTATCTTGTCTATTTTTATCTCGAGCTTTCCTCGGCTTCTTAATATATTTGTTGTAGAATTGTTTCCTATAAACAGGTGAACATTTCAACAATGTGCCAATGTCCAGCGTGACTTCCGTGTCAGCGAGCAACTTTACAATATCTACTTCTTCCGAACTTTGTCTTTCCTTTCTAATCTTAGGAGCTTTCAATCTTTCAGGGAATGCTATGCCCGGCACAAACTCCTTGGTCACGGGTGGAAGAATCTCAATCTCTTCCCCATCCTCAAGCTCTTGCTGCTCAACAAATCCTCCAACTTGGTTTTCTACCTCTTCGTGTTCAGCTATCCTCTCTTGACTCCCTTCTTCACCTTCGCCTCTTGGATTCTTCTTCGAGTACTCTTGAGTCCTTGTGACTACTGCCACAGTTGGATCTTTGTGTGGTTTCTTGGCCTCGTAAGCATCCACAAAGTGCATCGACGAGCTAGAGCCTTCTTGAGGGTTCGGTGTCTTGAACACTACTCCGATCGTAGGAACGTGCTCTTGAGCTCTCAATGTGGAATGCATCTGAGTATCAACATAGTTCGAGGACCCTACTGGTCCTTTTTCCTTGCCGGCGGCAGCCCTTCGTTTTGGACAATCTTCATCAAAGTGGCCCTCTCCACTACAGTACCTACATAGTGGAGTATAATCAATTGGCTTCTTTTCGTTTGGACATCTAGATTGAGTATGGCCAAAGCCATGGCATCTCCAGCACTGGATTGGACCATCTCTTCTTTGATCACGTGCGGCTCCTCTTGGATAGTCTCCTCCTTGACCCTGAGCACCATATCCATAAGTCGGTCTGTTTTCCCAACGAGATGTAGGTGGGACACTTTGAGCGGGCAATCCCGTGTAAGGTCTCTCTCTTGTATCTCCTGCTTTCATGGTCCTTTCTTCATAGGCTCTCTTGTTGTAACATCGATCCTCTGTGTGATTTGTTCTTCCACAAAAAGTACAACGCATCCTAGGTGGCGATCTATCTGTGAATACTCTCGAGACTGTAGAGCATTCTGAAGCCAAATGGCCGTAACCATGGCACTTTCCACACCATGTATTCGATCGAAACACTTGATTCGGGTTTGTTGTGACCTCTGGTTTTACTGTGTATGTTTCCTGGGTTATCGTGGCAGCTTTTATAGCTTGTGTGACCAACTCCAATATTCGTTCTTCGGTTAGCGCAGGCTTTACCTCGCCTGGCGTGCTAGTGGCAGCTACAAAAGCTGGGGTCGTCAATGCGGGACTTCCTTGGCCAGGATCTTTCATCGGTATGTTTCCTGGGCCTCCCATAGGCTCATATAAGAGTTCCATCTTCCTTTGTTGGCATAATTGTACTTCCTCCCAAATCCTCGCTTGCTCTTTAGCATCCATTAAGGTCGCAGGTCTTGTCAGGCTGATATGCTGCTGTGCCGTAGGATCTCGCAATCCCGAAATGAATCTTCGTTTCAATGTCTCATCGTTCGGGGCATTCACGCCCATCTTTCTTACTAACGTTTCCATTCTCTGAATGTAGTTATCGATGCTCTCATTGACTCCTTGTCGCAAGTAATCCATTTGTTGGGCCAATCTGTCTTGGAAGCCTTGTCGCCAAAACTTTGCCAAGAAGGCTTCCTTGAGCATCTGATAAGTTCCACGCTCTTGTGGTGTCAGATTCCCATACCAATTGGCTGCCTCATCACGGAGAATAGCCGGAAAAATTCTCAACCTTTGATCCGGGTCAACTACATCATTGGCCTCACAGGTAACCTCAAACAACTGGATAAAACTATCCGGATCTTCGTCCCAAGTACCTGAGAACTTGGTGAAGTCCCCCAAGTGAACCGAAATCCGCTGAGCCATTTCGAACAGAGGTGCGATGTCAATATCACTTCGATCCCAAAAATTTAGCACACGTGGCCTCAGGATCCCTCCTTCAAACTTCCGCACTTGATTCGCGACTCTCCTACGGGAGTACACGTTTTTGGCAGATTTCTTCAAACCAATCGAGGTCCACTCACCTGGCGGCTCCCACCTTCTCCTTTCTCTTTCAAGGGCTCTTCTCTGAGCATGTTCCTCTCTTTGAGTTTGTGTTGCTCCTGACGATGAGCTCCCCTCGCTCATGTACTAGATCGCGGGGTCCGCAAGCTCGGCCAACCTGTGGCACTAGGCGAACCTATGGCACTCTCTTATAGAGACGTACCAAGCTGTTTCCCGGCAGACGCACCAAAATGATAGGCTCTTGAGCCCAAGGAAAAAATGATTATACGAGACTTTATTTTGTTCAAATCCCTCCGTAATCGGTCCAATTGGATTCCTAGAGCCCACAATTATCTCACAATGGATTCTTCCTATGTCAATACACTAGCTCATATGTTCCCGGCAAACGCACCAAATGAATAGCTCTTGAGCCCAACGGAACAAATGATTATACGAGACTTTATGTTGTTCAAAACCCCTCGGAATCGGTCCAATTGGATCACCTGGAGCCCACAATTATCTCGCAATGGATTCTTCCTATGTCTATGCACTAGCTCATATGTTTCCCGGCAAACGCACCAAAATGATTGCTCTCTTGATCCAAGGAGAAACGCCTACCCAAACTTACCTTTTGCTCAATTTTCTTGGAATTTGTCACCCGGGTCGCTTGTAGAACACAATTTGTCTCTCAAAACTAGAACAATAAATATCTATAATAGGGGATGTCACCTCAACTAAACTACATTTCACATCGAAGCATCCAAGACACTAACATCCTATGACATGGGGAACATATCCTCATGGAACATTGTGGAAAGTGCAGTATCAGTTCTTGCATATAAGTTCTTAAATCTATATTTTGGCTCAAAGAAGTTTGGATTTTTAATAGCTAAATAAGAACGTAGCGACATATTTTGAAGGTTCTGCACTACACATTCGATGAACTGGCCCTTTACTTATTCACTGACTTAATATTGTTTATAAGTGACTCACTCACAAATAAGCATGAGGTTTTCATCGAGATTAGATATACAGCCCATCAAGGACTTTAGGCAGTCTCTGCGACACAAAATCCCTCACAGTCCTCGATCATGAATCCTCACTACTCATTCTAACCCACAATTTGAACATGTACCTCACTTTCTATGTTGTATAGAATTTGAAAAGTAAGATTATGTTGTGACAAGGGCTAGATTCATATCACGAAATTTAATGCCTGAAGAGACTCAAGTACATGCAAAAATCCGAGTGAGAAATTCCCATCTGGTTTCTAACTAAGTCCTACCGAGCTCTTCGAGCATTCCTGCATTCCAAAAAAAACCCCATTCACTGGGAACAAGGGTGCGCCGCCAATAACACTTCTTTGATTTCATTACCATTGGCCATTTAAATTTCTTTTCAAACTGTGAAGTGGAATGATATTTGATCAATAAGCTCTCTCTCGGTCACTACGCCATAGATAATACTAAAGAAACTCCTGAACTGAGAATTTGTTAATCTCATAGAGATCAAGAATCAATGCATTGACTTGCTCGTATACAATTCAGAAATGAAGATGTTTCAAGAATAAAATAGCAATCCATAGTTCAACTGTTAGCAGACAATTCCAATATAACCCAAAAATTCTTACTTGAATTGATAGAGCATCAATATGCACTCAACGCATTTCCTTCCTTTCCTGTCAGATTGGTACTGTATCACCGTTCCTCATCACTTGTACTAATGAAAAAAGATGCCTCTGAATGACTTGAAATGTACAGCAAAACTCCTCGATCTCTGTTCCTTAACATCTGCCAGGCATTGCTTCACCACTCTAGGCCTCCTTTCAGGTACAAAAAGCCTGTTCTTCCCACGCGCAGCCCCCGATTTTATTCTCTGTCTCCACACATAAAGGCCGCACATACAATGGACAGTACCCCTTACTCCTCCTCCTCGAACTTCCGTATATTCATCGTCGCAGCAATGAACTCCTTAAAGTCCATGCAGCCATTTTCGTCAATATCTACCTTGTTGCATCATGGCAACAAATTTCTCATAGTCGATTCGTCCACCCTTGTTTCTGTCTCCTTCTGCGATTATCCTCTAATGTCGTCTTGAGCACCCCTATTACATTTTGCAAGCGCTTCTCCTAGCTCAACACCCAAAATGAAGCCACCCTTGTTCGCGTCAAACGAGTGGAATACAGAATTTAACTGCTCCTCCCCGTCCTCGAGCTGTCCTCCACGCACCTCAGGGAGAGGAAGAGACCCCAAAGATCAAAAAAAAAAAAAAACCCTCCTTCTCAATGGACGAGATAAGATGAGATCTCCCCCTCTTGTGGCGAAGAAGACTCCCAATCTGAAAAAAATGGTCCCCGCCTTCTTCCAAAACCTCATGTATTTTAATTTTTTGGATGCGGATGAATAAAACGTCCACAAATGGCTAAGGCATGCAAATAGTTCCTCATGAGATCTGCCAAGTCTTTAAAATGCATTTATACCAAAGGTTTCCTCCACAACATTCAAAGTCTGGCAGCTAATTGTACGAATAATGAAACAAGGAACATGAGATGGGAAGCCAATCAATGATCATCTGAGAAATATGGACTTTTCTTTACAGATGATTAAATAACAAGCAATTAGCATTCCTGTCTAATGAAATTACGGAGGAAGTCATGAATCTCCCGCTCCAAGATCATCCTGAAGCTTATTTTTTCGTAGCCGAAATCCAAATGTTGACGGCTTTCCTCTTCGACCAAGAAAACGCCATGTAATCTCCAAATACTTCATATCAACCATTTGATCAACTCTTCAAGTACCTGAAATCAAACATATTCTCTTGCCAAATAGAAACATATTAGTGCATCAAAACCAACCATTTTCTGAGCTAACAAATCTGTTATCAGTTTCTGCATTAGTCAAGATTGGCTTTGTTGTGAAATTTGTTGATGATAGATGTAGAGTTCATGATCTGTCAAATGGCAACATCATTATTGCTTCTGGCATTTTATGTCATGGGCTGTATAAGCTCATAGACTATGAAAGATCTTTAAATGATTTGGCATGTGCAGTACATGATTCTCAGGCTATGTCAGATGCAAAGCTTTGGCATGCATGCTTTGGTCATCTGAATTTTGCTAGTTTGCTATGCCTATAGAAATCTGAAATGGTGTCCTCTTTGCCCAAACTTGAGTCACCCGGAAAACATGTTTGTGAAGGCTGTATTTTGGGCAAAATGCAGCATTCTTCCTCTCCAAAAGATGGTTCAGTTCGGGCTACTCAAAAATTGCAGCTTGTACCTAGTGATATCTGTGGTCCTATGCAAACACCTTCTTTTGGGAACTATCTTTACTTTGTGACTTTCATCGATGATTTCTCCAGGCATGCATGGGTATATCCATTGAAGGAAAAGTCCAAAGTGGTTATGTGCTTTGAACAGTTTCTGCTTTTGGCTAAAAATCTGTCATCATGTAAAATGGGCACCCTCAGTTCAGATCCAGGGGGGGAATATATGTCTTCTGACTTTAATGCATTTTTTATTGAATGTGGGATAAAACATTAGTGTACAGTGTCGTATACACCTCAATAGATTGGAGTTGTTGAACGAAAGAATAGGTCACTCATGGAGATGGCGAGGTGTATGGTCAACAGTTAGGCTTTACCACATAGTTTCTGGCTTGAGGCTATCCCCGGGCTTGTTTATATGCCTATTGCCCTAATGGGCTACTTATCTTTGTACATTCTAGTGGTAATACATTTAGTATTGTGTGTTGTGCTCCAAGGTTCTTCTTCTTTGTTGTCTTGTTCGCATGCTTTTGTAGACCTCTAACTCCAACAATTGGTATCAGAGCAGGTCGTTGCTTCATCTAGGGTGTTGTCTACACCTCTCTGCTTGCAGTCTCAGGATCACGCGAAATTTGGTAAGCATACTCAGGGTGTTCCAAAGATCAAAACAACTTTGTTGTCTGGTGCCAAAATCATGATCTCAGCTCTTTTGGCCTCCGAATGCACTATTGTGGTGCTTATGCAGGTTAGTTCATCTTTTTATGCCAAAGGTATATACCAATTTCCGTTTGCTAGTATAAACATCTCGAAGTCTGCTACAGGTTTAACATAATTTCTTTGGGTAGTTTTGTTCAATTTTTTGAGATACAATCAATTTTCTGCATCAAGGTATTTTAGTCACCAACCATGGCTGAAAGCAGTGATGTATTCCGTATGTTGGCTGTTGAGGATAAGTTGGATGGTACCAATTACCCATTGTGGGCTTATCTGATGCGTCATGTATTGGTCGCAAAAGGATTGTGGAATATTGTGCAGGGTGTTGAAAGACGTCTTGTTACACCTATGAATATAGGTACTATAAATATAGGTGCTGGAGCTGATGGAGATGGTGTCAAAGATGATGATATTCTATAGATTCCTATTCGTGTTGTTTCTGTTGCACCTATTGCAGAGCAAATTTGTTGGGATGGCAGAGATGCTCATGCACATGCATTGATAGCTTTGTTTGTCAAACGTGCTATTATTCCTCACGTTCGCTCTTGTAGGACAGCCAAGGATGCTTTGGATACACTTATCACATTGTACCAGGCTAGGAATGAGGCTCGTGTTGCTTACCTCCGAAAACAATTGGAGAGTGAGTGCATGAATGAAGGTGATTCTATGGATAGTTTTCTCATAAAGATCAAGGATCTGAAAGAACAGTTGATTTCTGCTGGTGAATTTATACCAGATAGCTCACTTGTGCAGACCATTTTGAATGGTCTTCCTGACTCATATCAAAGCTTTACTTCTACTCTTTGTTTGATGATGAAAGGAAATCCAAATGCCTTATCATTTGAGGAGTTAGTCTCTGTTTTGTTGGAGGAAGATCAGTGTAGGTAGAACATGTCTATTATGCGTGTTGCAGATCAAGCTTTCCTGGCACCTCAGAAGGGCAAAGGTAAATGGAGCTTTTCTACTAGTAAGCAGAAATCTGCAAGTGCTGCACACTCAAATAAGGAAGACAAAGATGAGAAGAAATCAGAAAAGCAGAAATTGTTTTGCAAATATTGTAAAGCAAATGATCATGTCATCAAGAGCTATCCAAAACTGGCTGTTAAAGAGGCAAAGAAGAAAGAGGCCGGAATGGTTGTTGTAGAGGCCTCTACACCAAAAACAGAGTCAAATAATCTTGTGCAGGAAGAAGAATGGGTGTTTACTACTATTTGCAGTTTTAACCCATCTTCTCATGAGCAGTGCATGTCTGCAATAGACTCAAATGTTTGGTACTTTGATAGTGGGGCGACCAAACATATAACCTCGCAGCACAGTTTCTTCTCTTCACTTGAGCATGCCCCTACAAGGAATACAGTTACATACACCAACAACTGCTCCTATCCTGTTATGGGAGTTGGTAAGATCATTTTTACTACTACTGATGGTAGTTCTTTCAATTTGTTAGATGCTTTGTTTGTGCCAGGGATCAAGAAAAATATGTTATCAGTTTCTGCATTAGCCAAGATTGGCTTTGTTGTGAAATTTGTTGATGATAGATGTAGAGTTCATGATCTATCAAATGGCAACGTCATTATTGCTTCTGGCATTTTATGTCATGGGCTGTATAAGCTCATAGACTATGAAAGATCTGTAAATGATTTGGCATGTGCAGTACATGATTCTCAGGCTATGTCAGATGCAAAGCTTTGGCATGCATGCTTTGGTAATCTGAATTTTGCTAGTTTGCTATGCCTATAGAAATCTGAAATGGTGTCCTCTTTGCCCAAACTTGAGGCACCCAGAAAACATGTTTGTGAAGGCTGTATTTTGGGCAAAATGCAGCATTCTTCCTTTCCAAAAGATGGTTCAGTTCGGGCTACTCAAAAATTGCAGCTTGTACCTAGTGATGTCTGTGGTCCTATGCAGACACCTTCTTTTGGGAACTATCTTTACTTCGTGACTTTCATCGATGATTTCTCCAGGCATGCATGGGTATATCCATTGAAGGAAAAGTCCAAAGTGGTTATGTGCTTTGAGCAGTTTCTGCTTTTGGCTGAAAATCTGTCATCATGTAAAATGGGCACCCTCAGTTCAGATCCCGGGGGGAATATATGTCTTCTGACTTTAATGCATTTTTGGTTGAATGTGGGATAAAACATTAGTGTACAGTGCCGTATACACCTCAACAAATTGGAGTTGTTGAACGAAAGAATAGGTCACTCATGGAGTGACAATCAACAATTGAAGTCCTAATGAAGTCAAGGACTGAAGGAGATTTCAAGTTATGAAGCATGGAGGAAGTGCATGTTCAGAAGATAAAGATGTGTACACATATGTACATTAATTCAGAGATAGTTCACTTACACTTTTGTATAGTCATGATATTGTAAATATTGGTCTATATATACAAGTAAAAAGTCGGGGCAAATATGAGAGAGCATGAGAATAGAGAAATCAGTAGTTGTATGAGTGATTAGACATCCTAGAAGTGAGATAAGTCTCTCTCATCATTCAGTTGTAAATTCCTTCAAGAATGAAAGAAATTTGCGCCCGATGTTTCTTTGCATTCTCCTATTGTGCTTGATCATTTAGAGAATCCTTTTGTAGATGTCTAAGTCCATAGTTAATGAGTCTATGGTTAAAGTTTGAGAGCCTAATTGAAAACAAGCCATGAGAATTATGAATAGGAACATTCATATGTGAAGAAGTGTTCATTGGTTCCTGAAACAGGCGCAAAATTCGATGTTAATGGTTTGGTCAATTTCCTTCCACAGTGTAAAGTTTTGAGCAAGAAAGCACTCAAACTTTAAGTTGGAAGGTAATCTATCTGTGGCTAAAAGCATTTTCATAAATGGGTTCTAGATTGAGAGAACCAAGTGTTAAAAGTTATAGGTGTCTAAATCGACTTCTGAGAAGAGCAGTTTTAGACATAGGTAACTTTTTGAGATCATTTCTCAAGATATACTGAATCTTTTGGAGTAATTCAACTTGGAGAAGGTGCACAAACTGTAGGCAATACCTTGTGCAAAGTTTCATCAAAAAATTTACACAATTCATAAGTTAATGAGAGAGATATGTGCAGCAGACTTTCTGTGTAGTCATCTCCTTCACATATTTTTCAAAATCTTTATAATTGATCATTGATCCTCTAAAATTGGTGAAGGTTTGAGTTATTCTTGTTATAGAGGTGCTCTAACTACAAGAGTAGCTTGTTCTTTTGGAGATTAACACTCTTCATCAGTGGTATCAAACCAGGAAGTATCAAAATTGAAGGAAGGAGGACCTCGACTGCTGCAGACATAAAGAATTCAACAATTAAAGATTCAGAAGGTGAAAGCTTTAGAGCAAAGCTTGAGAAGGAGGCCATACGACATCAAGGAAGACAAAAGGAACATTATTCGAAGTAAAGGTACATCTATTACTCATACAATTTGAAGAATTCAATATACAAGTGAAGAAAGAATGGGAGATTCTCTTCAAATAGAGAAGTTGGATAGAGAGAACTATCCAGCATGGTCAATGAAGATGGAAGCTCACCTTATGAGCAAAGACTTGATAAGTTACATCACAGGTGAAGAAGAAAAGCCGCAATCAGAGATCCTAGTGTTCCAACTAGGGAGGAATTATCAGAATTGAAGAATTGGATGAAGAGAGATGCTCAAGCTAGGAGCATTATCTATATGGCAGTCAATGAGTACTTGCTACCTCACATTAGAGGTCTTGAAAGTGCAAGTGATATATGGAAGAAGGCCTCTCAATCTATTTCAGACTATGTAACAAGGATGAAAGACATTGCAGATGCATTAGGAGCAGTTGATGAAGACATTGAGGAGGATAAATTGGTAAGGCAAATCCTCACAGGGTTGAGAGGTGATGACAAATGGAAGCCATTCATTTTGTCTATTGAATTATCACTTGATCATTTTACTCCTGACTTAAATCAGTTGCTAGGACATATGTTAACCTTTGAGCAGGATGTCAAAGGTGAAGGTGACAAGAGTACAGGTCATGCAATGTATTCAAAGGATAAGAAGAAAAATAGCAAAGGGAAGCAACAAGCAAATGAAGATGAAGGCACAACTAGTCAAGCCAATTTCCTAAGAGGAAGAGGAGGTGGCAAAGGTAGAGGAAGAGGCAGGAGTAATAAAGATGGATTCAAAGCTTGCTGGATTTGTGGTAAGACAAATCACTTAGCTAATGATTGTAAGCATAATACTCAGAGTAATGGTGGATATAATCAGAATTTTAATTCAAGAGGAAGAGGTGGCAGAAATCAAAGAGGTAATTTTGGAGGTAGAGCTAGTAGAGGTTACTTTGGAAGAAATGCAGGTAGAGGATTCCAAAGTCAACAATACAACAATACCTACTACAATTATGCTTCATATCAGAAGGAGGATTCAACATTGATAATGAATGCAACTTGTGAAAGGCAAAGTGAAGACCAAAGAGTCTTCTATATTGACTCAGGGTGTAGCAATCACCTGAGTGGCAACATAGCCTTGATGACTGATTTGGAGAATAAGGTAACAATCATGTAGTTCAAACAGGTGACAATACAAAGCACAATGTGAAGTCAATTGGATCAGTGAAGGCCAAGGATGGTAGCACCCTCTTGAGTAAGGTCTTGTATGTTCCTACAATTCCTAAGAATCTGATAAGTGTAGGACAAATTGTTGAAAAAGGTTATGAAGTTAGATTCACTAATGAAGGAGTGTTTGTGGAGGACCCTAGCAATGGGTATAAACAGATTGTTTCAGGGAAGAAAGAAGGAAGGTTGTTCACATTGAAGATTCAAGGTAATGTTGGTCATGCCTTGTTCACTTATGGAGGGCATAAGATCTCTGAGTTAGATCTTTGGCACAAGAGGCTTGGACATTTCAATGAAAGAGGTATCAAAGATATGGTTAATAATGGTTCAGTGCTTGGATTGCCTAATGTTGCAGGTCAACATATGACATATAGATGTGAGGCATGTCAATTAGGTAAGGCTCATAAGCAATCTTATTCCAAGCATGGTTTTATGTATTTAGAGAAGCTTGAATTGGTACACACAGATGCGTGGGGACCATCAAAAGATTTTAGTATCATTGGTTCAAGGTATTATGTGGTTTATGTTGATGATGCTACCAGGTGGATCACTATCTATGTGATCAAAGATAAGTCATAAGTATTCAATACATTCAAAAACTATCATGTGTATGCAGAGAGAATTACAGGTCATAAATTGAAGAGACTAAGGTCAGATGGAGGGGGAGAGTATTTTTCTAATGAGTTCAGTGATTACTTGTGGAATGTAGGTATAAAAAGGGAAATTACTTGCAGGTACTCTCCTGAACAAAATGGTGTAGCAGAGAGAAGAAATAGAACTCTTGTTGAGTTTTTAAGATCCATGATGGAGAAAAATTGCCCTAATTATTTGTGGGCTGAGGCTGTAAATACAGCTACTTATTTGGTTAATAGGTTACCATGTAAAGCCTTGCAGGGTATGACACCTTATGAAGCTTGCTGGGGAAAGAGACCTACCTTGGATCATTGGAAAGTATTTGGATGTTTGGCATATGCATATGTGCCATCACAATTAAGGCACAAATTGGAACCTAAAGCTGAAAAGTATGTATTCATTGGTTATGATGATAAGCAGATGGGATATAGGTTGTGGAGTCCATCCACAAAACAATTCCTTGTATCTAAGGATGTTACATTTGATGAGCAAGGCACTTGGTATGCAGGTACAATCAATATTAATGCCGGTGATGAAGAAGTTGTGAATCAAAAGAAAGGTAAATCAAAGGTTCAGATATTTGATGAAGAGGAGAATAATGAAGTGCAGGTTGAAGTTGAAGAAATGCCAAGATTTGATCCTGAGTGTGATGAACCAAAAACCTCAAAGAGTGGAGAACTCAGAAGGTCATCAAGACACAAGTGGCAACCTACAAGGTATAGCTATGACACTTCTTTTTTGGCTACCAAAGATTATGCTTATATGATGAAGGCAGATGAAGACCCTTCTACATATGAAGAGGCAAAAGGTAAGGAGAATTGGGAGAAAGCTATGCAGGATGAGTATGATGCATTGATGGAGAACCAGACATGGGAGTTGGTTCCTAAACCAAATAGCCAGAAGATCATAGGATGCAAGTGGGTCTACAAGACAAAGAGGTATGCAGATGGAAGTGTGTCTAGATATAAAGCTAGACTTGTTGTGAAGGTTTTTGCTCAAACTTATGGTATAGATTATGATGAGACCTATAGTCTTGTGGCAAAGATGACAACCATCAGGACACTCATAGCCATTGCTGCATGTAAAGGTTGGAAATTATGTCAACTAGATGTGAAGAATGCTTTTTTAAATGGTTATATTTCAGATGATGTTTTCATGGAGCAACCCCAAGGATTTAGAGATGAAAGGTATCCAGAGTATGTATGTAAGCTCAAGAGAGCTTTGTATGGTTTGAAGCAAGCCCCAAGGGCATGGAATTATAGACTTGTAAAGTTCTTGAAAGAACTTGGAATCAAGTATCAAAGGCAAATAGTAGTTTGCTTAAGTGATGATGGGTTCATTTACATGCGCAAATTCTTACAGGTACAGATGAGAAAGGTATTCAAAGCCTAAAGAAGCAAATGGAGAAAGAATTTAAGATCAGTGATTTGGGAGACTTGTCATATTTCTTGGGCATGGAGATCCCATACACTCAACATGGAGTGTATGTAACTCAAGAAAGGTATTTGAGAAACTTGTTGATCAAGTTTAAGATGAATGATTGCAGGGTAGCACCTACTCTAATGGAGGTGAATCATAAATTGAGCAGATATGGAGGAGAAGAGTTCAAGGACATGAAGCTATTACAGATTTTGGTGGGTAGCCTGATTTATGCTACATTAACAAGACCTGATTTATCATATGCAGTTGGAGTTTTGTCTCAATTCATGCATTGTCCTAGGAAAGAACATTGGATTGCAAGACAAAGAGTGTTGAGGTACATTAAGGGTACACTCAAAGAGGGTTTGTATTATGGTTTTACATCATATATAAACATCAAAATATATAGTGATGCAGATTGGGCAGGTAATCCTGATGATAGGAGATCAACTTATGGATACTTGTGTTATGTGGGAGATAAGTTAATTTCTTGGTGTTCAAAGAAGCAACACACAGTTGCTTTGTCATCTACAGAAGCAGAGTACAAAGGTATGGTTGAAGTTGCAAAGGAAGTAATATGGCTTAAGACTCTAATGAAGAGTTTTGACATCATTCAGAGTACACCCACTATTCATGGAGATAACATGAGTTCATTGTATTTAGCTGCTAATCCTATTTTTCATGTCAGTACTAAACACATTGAGATTCAGTATCATTTTCTAAGAGAGAAGGTGATGGATAAAGAGATTGAAGTCATACATACTTCAACAAAAGATCAGATAGCTGATATGTTAACCAAAAGCTTGGATGGACCAAAGCTACAAAGATTCAAAGACATGGCAAGTATAAAGAAGATAGAGAAAACCTCAATTGATGATTGAGGGGGAGTTGTTGGTGTAGGGCAATCAACAATTGAAGTTCTAATGAATTCAAGGACTTAAGGAGAGTTCAAGTTATGAAGCATGGAGGAAGTGCATGTTCAGAAGATAAAGATGTGTACACATATGTACATTAATTCAGAGATAATTCACTTACACTTTTGTATAGTCATGATACTGTAAATATTGGTCTATATATACAAGTAAAAAGTCGGGGCAAATATGAGAGAGCATGAGAATAGAGAAATCAGTAGTTGTATGATTGATTAGACATCCTAGAAGTGAGTTAAGTCTCTCTCATCATTCAGTTGTAAATTCCTTCAAGAATGAAAGAAATTTGCACCCGATGTTTCTTTGCATTCTCCTTCTGTGCTTGATCATTTCAAAAATCCTTTTGTAGATGTCTAAGTCCATAGTTAATGATTCTATGGTTAAAGTTTGAGACCCTAATTGTAAACAGGCCGTGAGAATTATGAATAGGAACATTCATATGTGAAGAAGTGTTCACTAGTTCATGAAACAGGCACAAAATTTGATGTTAATGGTTTGGTCAGTTCTCCTTCGACAATGTAAAGTTTTGAGGAAGCAAGCACTCAATCTTTAAGTTGGAAGGTAAGCTATCTGTGGCTAAAAGCATTTTCATAAACGGGTTCTAGATTGAGAGAAGCAAGTGTTAAAAGTTATAGGTGTCTAAATCGACTTCTCAGAAGAGTAGTTTTAGACATAGGTAACTTGTTGAGATCATTTCTCAAGATATACTGAATCTTTTGGAGTTATTCAACTTGGACAAGGTGCGCAAACTGTAGGCAATACCATGTGAAAAGTTTCATAAAAAACTTTACACAATTCATAAGTTAATGAGAGAGATATGTGCAGCAGACTTTCTGTGTAGTCATCTCCTTCACAAGTTTTTTAAAATCTTTATAATTGATCATTGATCCTCTAAAATTGGTGAAGGTTTGAGTTATTCTTATTATAGAGTGCTCTAACTACAAGAGTATCTTGTTCTTTTGGAGATTAACACTCTCCATCACATATGTACTTAACGGGTGTCCCACTAAAGCACTACAGTCTATCACTCCATATGAGGCTTGGCATGGTTGCAAGCCATCTCTTGCTCATTTGTGTGTTTTTGGTTGTTTGGCATATGCATTAGTGCCTGAACAACATCACAAAATTTTGGATGATAAAGCAGTAAAATGTATCTTTGTTGGGTATAGTTCTCAAAGTAAAGGCTATCTTCTATATCATCCATAGACTAAACACATTTTGGTTAGCCGTGATGTTGTAATTGTGGAAGATGCTATTCAGCCATTGCTTTCATGTACTAAGGAGGCATCTGTTAGCTCCAAAGACATGTATGATACTTTGGTGCCTCTTTTTACAGGTGGACAGTCTAGTGCTGGTCCTAATGAGGCAACTTCTTAGCCTTTACAGGTTTCATGTGATGATGTAGATCATCCCATTTCTGATGCAGATTTATATGATGAACTTGTTGATGAGAGAGCTGATATTGAGCAGGCAAAAACTATGCCAAAATGGCTGGTGCAGACTTTGCGTGACAGCAAATTAGATGTACCTCTGTCATATTGTACTCGGTCAGGCTCTCATAGTGCGTCTTTTGCATCAGATTGCTATCCTATGGTTGTGTCTAGTCTTTGTGATGCGAATGAGCCTGTTTCATTTGAAGTATGGCTGATTTGGGTGTTGGTGAGTCTTATGCCACCACGATCTTCACTGATAATCAGAGCGCATTGGCAATTGCAAGGAACCCTGTGTTCCATGCTCGCACTAAGCACATTGAGGTGCATTATCATTATGTGAGGGAGAGGTTCTCTGCTAGGGAGATCAGCTTGGCATATGTGCCCATGCAGGGGAACATTGCAGACCTTTTCACGAAGGCTCTGCCTAGGGAGAAGTTTGAAGCTTTCCGCAAAGCTTTGGGCTTACTTCCTTTTGTGGAGTGATTTCCACATAGCTTGGAACTTCCTTATACATGAGTGCCAGCTCCTTGTTCAGTGCATCACTCCCAGGTGGGATTTGTTGATATATTTAGGTCGTGATGTGTGTGAACACACTAGGACCGCCAGGGCACTTTTCTCCCTCTTTAGGAGGTTTTTTTCCCCCAGCTTGTATATATGCTCATTGCCCTAATGGGCTACTTATCTTTGTACATTCTAGTGGTAATACATTCAGTATTGTGCATTGAGCTCCAAGCTTCTTCTTCTTCCTTGTGTTGTTCACATGCTTCTGCAGATGTCTAACTCCAACACTTATGGCTCATTCTCTTTCCCACATGTAACTTCTAGATTTTGGTGCTTCTTTCCATGTGACACCACATAGAGAATGGTTCTCTACTTATGCATCAAATTTTCTTGGTACCGTGAGACTTGGTGACTCTTACCAATGTGATTTTTTTGGGACTAGAGATGTGGTTGTGCAATTCATTGATGGTTCAAAATTTACTATGCATAATGTATGCCATACACCACAATTATCACACATTTTGATGTTATTTGGTCAACTTGGTGAACTTGGTTATAAGGTGGTTTTCTATGCTCAGTCTTTTTGCATATCAAAGTTAAATATGGCTATTGAAAAAGGAAGCAAAGTTGGCTCACATTATCCTTTATTTGTATCATAGAAAGAACACTTATTAGCTATTACTGAACACCCTATGGCTTGTATTTGGCATGGCTATTTGGACACATATTCCGTAGTGAAATGGAAAATCTTTATCGTTCTCACTACTTACATGTGTCATCTTTCCCCAATTTTTCATTTTGTGAGCATTTCCAACATGGAAGGCAAACCAGGAATGTGCATGAGATACACATTGACTCTTCAATTCAGCCTTTAGATCTTGTTCATACATGTGTGTGGTCCTATTCCCACAAGGCCATTAGGTGGTTCTCTTTAATTATTGACTTTCATAGGCTACTAGAAAATTCTGTGAGCAAAATATATGTCTAATCCTAGCAAGTAGCATTGGGAAGTGGTCAAGATGATTTTGACATATATTAGTGGCACTACGGACAAGTGGCTATGATTGGGTAGAGGAAACCCATCCATTATTGGTTACATAGATTCTGATTATGCTGATTATGTAGGTGATGGGAAGCATATATCAAGGTACATTTTTCACTTTGGTGGAGGTGCTATCTATTGAAGATCTCATCTTCAAGAATGTACAATGGTTTCCACTACAAAATCAAAGTATATTGAAGCACGTGAGGCATGTAAGGAAGCATTGTGGCTTCCTCATCTTGCTTGTGATATAGGTCTACCTCAACATGTTCCTCGTTTGCTTAGTGATAGTTAGAGTGCCATTGCTTTGGATAAACTCGACCTTTTACTCCATTTGTTAAACCTAGGAAATTTGTTTTCTTGCTCTCTATGTACTATGCAATTTTTGGTGTATTACGTAGGTCTCATGTGGAGAACTATGTTGGGCCTCTGGAGGTTGGTTTCCTAATGTGAGGGCATTGTTGCATAGCTCTCACAAAGGAGAATCCACCATGGTACATTACCATCATATCACTTCAAAAGAAGCATGATGCATTTACAATAGAATGACACTAACAGGCTTGAACAACTCTATGGAAAAAAATATTCTTCTTCTTTTTATTTCTAGCTTGTTTTCATTCCATCAACACTCTAAATATTTTCATTATGAAGGGATTACCAATGTATCATTTTTATGATACATAGATTGTTAATCTATCTTTTCCCACATCTAATAAATGACTTATGATTGGGAAAATGTACAAGCCATCTTGGATTTAGATATGAACATTGTATGAGAATTTTGATTTTCAAATGAATGTGCACACTCCACAAGAAATAAGGATTGGTGTCTTATTAATAGTCTTTGGGAACGTAAGCAAAAGTATTTTACAAATTCTCAAAAGAATATGTTGATATTAGGTCTTATTCTAATAAGTAATGGGGCTTTTTTGCCAAGCCTGTCATTGGTGGAACAATAGAACTAGAGCACCATGGTGGTTCAAATATGTAATTTTCTTACTTGAATTCTTATATGGATATTATTTTTGGGATGTGTGAAAACTAGGAATTTTATGAAAATCCATAGATTTGACAAATGTGAGTTTTCCATGTTGTTGGAGTTTGAGGACAAGGGAATCATGTAGACAACACAAGCAAGAAGAAGTTTGGAGCACAACACCGAGTCTACTACTAAGTGAACGTACACGATAAGTATCCCATGATTGTTACAGGCAGATATACAAGTCCGGGGAGAAAGCCTCCTAAGGATGGAAAAAAAGTGCCTTGATGGTTCTAAGTGCCTACACAAATATATCAACAAATCCACCTTGAGAGTGATGCTGTGAGCAAGAATCTTCCACGATGCATGAGGAAATGCTAAGCAATGTGGATGGTCATCAAGCCACAAAGGAAGTAAGCCCAAAGCTTTTCAAAAAGGTTCGAGCTTGTCCCTAGGCATATCCTTTGTCAAAATGCCTACAATGTTATATTGTGTGATCACATAAGACAAAATGATCTCTATTGCTTCTTTTTCAACCAAGATATACATGAGCTACCAAGCATGAAGCAAAAGCCACTGGTGGACACACGAGTGTCATAGCAACCAGCCCAGTCTGAGTCAGAAAAAGCATGCAAATCTAGTGGTAGTGATCCCCCCTTGGGATAAAACAACCCAAGTAGTCGAGTACCACTCAAGTAGCGAAAGATGCACTTAACCGCCTGCCAATGCTTGACACCTGGGCAATGCATAAACCTGCTCATCTGTGAGACGGCAAACTGAATATCTGGCTGAGTAATGCATACGTAAATGAAGCATCCAACAGCTGGTGATAGAGGACACCATCAAATGCATCTCCAACATCATGAAGACTCAATCGTAAACGTGTCTCCATAATAGTGGCAATAGGCTTACAGTCTTCAAGGCCAAAATGCTGCAATAATGTGTCAATATATTTCGTTTGACACAAAGCCATTCCACCATCAACTTGCATAAATTGAATGCACAAATAGTGATGCAAATGCCCCAAATCAGACATCTCAAGTGAGGCATGCAAATCAACCTTAAAATCAGCAATATGCTTCTCAATAGGACCAGTGAGCAGCATGCCATCAATATAGACAACAATGATTAGAAGCACACCATTACCACGCTAAACATATAAGGTGCTCTCAGTTAGACTGTTCACAAAACCATGTGCAATCAGATAGGCATATATCTTCTCATACCAAGCACGTGGTGCTTGCTTTAAACCATATAATGCCTTCTTTAACCTGCACACCTAGTTTTCATGCCCTTTCTGCACAAAGCCACGGGGCTGAAAAACATACACTTCTTCATGCAAGTCACCACTCAAAAATGTAGTTTTAATGTCCAACTGATGTACATTCCAACCATGATGGGCTGCAAGTGCACAGATGCTCCGAACAATAGTCATACGGCATGTAGGTGCAAAGGTCTCATCAAAATCAATGCCTCTTTCCTGTGCATAACCCTTTGCAACAAGCCTAGCTTATACCTGTCAATTGTTACATCAGGATTACGCTTTAGCTTGTAAACCCACTTAGTGCCAATGGCCTTCTTGCCAGGAGGCAAGTCACATAAAGACCAAGTACCATTGTTCATTATAGCATCATATTCAAATTGCATAGCAGCCATCCAATTTTCTGAATTTTGTGCTTCGTCAAATGAAACAGGCTCATTCTCATCACAGAGACTAGATGCAGCCATAGCATAGCAATTTGATGCAAAAGAGACACTATCAGAGCCTCATCGAGTATGATATGACAGAGGTGCATCTAATTTGTTGTCACGCAAAGTCTGCACCAGCCATTTTGGCATAGTTTTTGCCTCCTCAATATCAGCTCTCTCATCAACAAGTGCATCGTGTAAATCTGCATCAGAAATGGGATGATCTGTATAATCACATGAAACATGCAAAGGCTAAGAAATTGCCTCATTAGGACCAGCACTAGACTGTTCACTTGTAAAAAGAGGAAGCAAAGTATCATACATTCCTTTGGAGCTAACAGATGTCTCCTTAGTACATGAAAGCAATGGCTGAATAGCATCTTCCACAAAAACAACATCACGGCTAAACAGAATGCATTTACTATGTGGATGATACAGACCATAGCCTTTACTTTCAGAACTCTACGCAACGAAAATACATTTTACTGCTTTATCATCCAATTTTCTACTATGTTGTTCAGCCACTAATGCATATGCAAAACAACCAAAAACATGCAGATGAGCAACAGATGACCTGTGATCATGGCAAGCCTCATATGGACTGATAGATTGCAGCGCTTTAGTGGAACACTTGTTAAGTACATATGTTGCACACATGACAGCCTCAAGCCAGAAACTATGTAGTAAAGCTTGACTCTTGACCACACACCTCGCCATCTCCATGAGTGACATGTTCTTTCGATCAGCAACTCCATTCTGTGAGGTGTATACGGCACTGTACACTGGTGTTTTATCCCACGTTTAGCCAGAAATGCATTAAAATCAGAAGACATATATCCTTCCCCTCGATCAAAAGGGAGGGTGTCCATTTTACATGCTAAGAGATTTTCAGCCAAAACCAAAAATTGTTTGAAGCACGTGAACACTTCAGACTTTGCCTTCAATGGATATACCCATGCATGTATAGAAAAATCATCGATGAAAGTCACAAAGTAAAGATAATTTCCAAAAGAAGGTGTCTACATACGACCATAGACATCACTATGTACAAACTGCAATTTCTGAGTAGCCCGAACTGAACCACCTTTTGGAAAGGAGGAATGTTGCATTTTTCCCAAAATACAGCCTTCACAAAAAAATTTTCCGAGTGCCCCAAGTTTGGGAAAAAAGGACACCATTTCATATTTCTGAAGGCGTAGTAAACTAGCCAAATTCAGATGACCAAAGCGTGCATGCCAAAGCTTTGCATCTGACATAGCCTGAGAATCAAGTACTGCACATGCCGAATCCTTTACAGATCTTTCATAGTCTACGAGCTTATACAGTCCACGACATAAAATGCCAGAAGCAATAATCACGTCGTCGTATGACAGATCATGAACTATACATCTGTCATCAACAAATTTCACAACCAAGCCAATCTTTTTAATGCAGAAACTGATAACATATTTTTCTTGATCCCTGGCACAAACAAAGCATCTGACAAAGTGAAAGAACTACCATCATCAGTAGTCAACTCCCATAACAGAATAAGAGGAATTGTTGGTGCATGTAATAGTATTCCCTATAGGGGCAGGCTCGAGTGAAGAGAAGAAACTGTGTTGCGAGGTAATATGTTTGGTTGCCCCACTGTCAAAGTCCCATAACAGAATAAGAGGAATTGTTGGTGCATGTAATAGTATTCCCTATAGGGGCAGGCTCGAGTGAAGAGAAGAAACTGTGTTGCGAGGTAATATGTTTGGTTGCCCCACTGTCAAAGTCCCAAACATCTGAGTCTCCTGCAGACATGCATTGCTCATGAGAAGATGGGTCAAAATTGCAAACAGTAGTAAACACCCATTCTTCTTCCTGCACAAGATTAACAGACTTTGTTTTTGGTGTAGAGGCCTCTACAACTACCATTCCAGCCTCTTTCTTCTTTGCCTCTTTAGCTTCCAGTTTTGGACAGTTCTTTATGATATGATCATTTCCTTTATAGTACTTGCAAAACAATTTCTACTTTTTTGATTTCTTTTCATCTTTTTTCTTCCCTCTGCGATTGTGCAGAATTAGCAGATTTCTTCTTACTACTTGAAGAGCTCCATTTTCCTTTGCCCTTCTAACTAGCCAGGAAAGCTTGATCTGCAACATGCATAATGGACCTGTTCTGCCTGGACTGATCTTCCTCCAACATAACAGAGACTAACTCCTCAAATGACAAGGCATTTGGATTGCCTTTCATCATCAACCGAGGAGTAGAAGCACCTCTGATATGAATCAGGAAGACCATTCAGAACGGTCTACACAAGTGAGCTATCTGGTATGACCTCATCAACAAAAATCAAATGTTCCTTCAAGTCTTTGATCTTTGTTAGAAAATTGTTCATAGAATCACCTTCATTCATATGCTCACTCTCCAACTATTTTCGGAGGTAAGCAACATGAGCGTCATTCCTAGCTTGGTACAATGTGGTAAGTGTATCCCAAGCATCCTTAGCTTCTCTACAAGAGCGAATGTGAGGAATAATGGCACGTTTGACAGACAAAACTATCAATGCATGTGCCTGGGCATCTTTGCCATCCCAAAAAATTTGCTCTGCAGTAGGTGCAGGAGAAACCGCAGCACGAACAAGAATATGCAGAATATCATCATCTTCAACACCTTCTACATCAACTGCAGTACCTGCAGTTGTAATAGTTGCAGGTGTGATAGGACATTTTTCAACACCCTGCACAATGTTCCACAGTCCTTTTGCAACCAATACATGTCGCATCATATAAGCCCACATGGGGTAGTTGGTACATCCAACTTATCCTCAACAGCCAACATACGAAATACATCACTGCTTTCAGCCATGGCCGGTGACTAAAATACCTTGATGCAGAAAATTGATTGTATCTCAAAAACTTGAACAAAACTGCCCAAACAAATTATGCTAAACTTGTAGCAGGCTTCGAGACGCTTATACTGGCGAACCGAAATTGGTATATACCTTTGGCATAAGAAGACGAAATAGCCTACACAAGCACTATGATCGTGCGTTCAGAGGTCGAAACGAGCTCAGATCGCAATTTCGACACCACAAAGCGAAGCAGTTTTGATCTCGGAAACATGTTGAGTATGCTCACCAAAATTCGTGTGATTCTGAGACTGCAATCGGAGAGGTGTCGATGACGCCCTATATGAAGCGACGACTTGCTTTGATACCAATTGTTGGAGTTAGACGTCTGCGGAAGCACGCGAACAACACACGGAAGAAGAAGAAGCTTGGAGCTCAACACACAATACTGAATGTATTACCACTAGAATGTACAAAGATAAGTAGCCCGTTAGGGCAATAGGCATATATATAAGCCAGGGGAAAAAACCTCTTAAAGAGGGAAAAGAGTACCCCGACGGTCCTAGTGTGTTCACACACATCACTACCTAAATATATCAACATTAAGAGCCTTAGTGGACACACTATTGTCAAGTGTAAACAGATCAACATCATTAGAAATAACACAAGATTTCTTCAATCTTCAGAGTCAAAGTAGATGGTGCATAGAGATTTTTAACATGCCCACCAATATTTTTTCATTTACTTGTAGCATTCTTTAATGCATAGGAGTCTTTCTTCATGTGTCCTTTCTTATGACAATAATGGCATTGTATATACCACTTCTTTTATTATCGTTGACCATTATTTTCCTTGTTCTTGTTCTTGGCACATTGCTAACTATTTCCTTCATAAGAATCGTGAACACTATATGCATCTCCACTTCGAGTGCCAACCATAGATTTTTTATGAATCTCCTAACTCAATAGTGCTCCACATATGTCATCATAGACCAGTTTACCACCAGATGCACTATTGCTAATAGTTGTGCAAAACATATCCCGTGATCATGGAAAGGTGCATAGCAACAACATTGGTTTCACTTCATTATCCATCTCCATTTTTTGAGTGTATAACTCAAAGAATATAGCTTCAAACTCATTTAGATGAGCATCAACAATATTTGTGTCCTTCATGCAAAGGTCATATAACTTTCTCATCCAATACACTTTATTTGATGTCATTTCTTTTTCATATGTATTGCATAACTTCTTCCAAATCTCCTTTGCACTTTCACGGTCCAAGACTATAAAGTAAACATTGTCTTCCAGGTGCAATGGAATGGTAGACCTAGCCATTTCATCCAACTCATCACAATCATCATCATCCATATCAACAGGCTTCTTTGGGATTTTGTATTATCTAAGAACAAGCAACTAAGAGGGAAACCTTATCTAATATCATGATACATAGAATAATTGTATGTATAAATCCATCTCTATAGAGACTAGTGCATGATCCAACAATGAAATCAAGAATTACAAATAATATAGGATGAGTTCTTCTTAAAATTATTATCTACCTAAATTTTTCCCATTCTTATGTATCTTAAATCATATTGGAATTCTTGGGTATCAAAAAATATCTTCATTTAATGAACTTCTATCATAGTCAATTGCACATATGAAAATTCTGAATGGTAATTTTCTTTTCGGCAATTTAAATATGATTATTTGTGACACTTTGAAAGCACATATCATAAGTTGAATAGTTCATGAGTATCACTCACCTCCACATCTTACACCCAACAAAGAAAACTATTCATTTCATTCCTTTAGTTTTCCCATTCAAAATGTTCACAATCAACATCCACGTGTAACTAACCCCCATTCTTTCTATTCAAAACATGTGGTTTATAAATATGAATGGAATGTAATTCTTTTTCCTCTTTTATGCTTTTATATCTTCTTTGCTTTGAAAAACATAAAGGAATCACAACACTTTCTAATCATTTCTGAAATTTCATGCACAAATGTTCCTACATTATAATGGTAAGTTATGTAAGAATACCAACCGTGTGAATTAATTTTGAATGATAGGGAATACAATGGAGATATTTGCATGTAATGGCTCTTCTTAGGAAATTTTTTAGCCGAATTAGGTTGACTTTCCTACAAAGAATGTGCTACAATGTGTTCAAATGCAAACATATAACCAACCAATATACAAATTCCATAGGAAATGGTTATATGTAACACTATTATAGCACATTCATCGAGTGTGGGAGTCACTAGGAGTGAACCACTAAATTTGATAGTTGTAAATCCATTGGTTACTTATGAAAATCATGTAGTTTCAACATAACAAGTGACATCAACCTTAATGCTCAAATGATTGCAGAAAGTAGACACACATGATAATTCATAGCTTCCATTACAAAGTGGAAGCCAAATGATAAGTCACATAGATCTCCAAGTTGGGACTTGAATTCATGTCCATTCTCTCTCTAGATGGTATCGAGTAAGTTTACTTGGAAAAACACATCTTCATAGCAGAAAACAAAACAAGCTTTCATAGATGTAGTCCACACATGTCAACATCTCACATGTTTATCTCTATATGTACAACATTAAACTTGGCATCTAAGGAAAGAAATGGTTCCTCACAAAGTGAGGTTACCCTTTTCAAATTCTATGATAGGAGGCCCTTATATAGCTCATATGATTAAAAAACTATTTTCATGCACCCATTGAGCTCAATGCTTGAAATTCCTCCAGCGATATATGTGTGCATACAGCTTTTAACATTAATCTTGTAAAAGTCATCTATCCTAGGACACTATATTTTCCTATAAGATACTCTATCCTCAAGTTTTTATGGTGTAAAAAATCATGATTGACATGCCATTGCTCATGTTTGAATCATTAGGAGACAATTTACGACAAAAGATCATATGTATGAATTGTATGTCTATAATCATTAGAAAAACGATAAGATACAAGGAACTGTTATGGTGAAAACCAAAAAAGGGTCTATATGTATAATAGAGCACAATACATTTTTATCAGAAGTTACATATTGGTATTGTTTGTACCCATCATAATGCCTAATATTCATGTGTCCATGCATGTACAATAATCTAATAACGAAATGCGGGAGAACTTAAAATATAGATAACATTATTGAATTATAAACACATTGTAATTGACATAAAGCATGATTGTCATGATAGACTTATAACCACTAGAAAATGTAGACTTCTGAAATTCTCTAAAATTGACTTACATCATTTGCAATCCGTACAAAAGAAATATGCACATTTTAGACACCTATATAATGTTTCTTTTTATGGAATCAATTCTAGCTACGTGAAATTGGCTTGTATCACAAAATCAATTTTCAATTACTCCACAACCTATAATGTTGATAGGAGAAAAAAGTATCCAATTTTGTTGCATCTAAGGCTTTTATGTAGTTGAAATAAGATTCTTTCTTATCAAAATTTATTGGATAATTCAAACAATTTTTTATAAATTATCTCAAGGTAAGTGGGGTGCATCCTTTTTAGGAACAAGTGCTTCGTGTTGTGAACCACTTATATGTGAAATGACTTCTGATTCTCACAATTTAACCTTATTATCTTTTACTGAATGGTAAATGAGCAACATACCTAAATTTCTCCTTTTTCTATTAGCGCCAAGATGATTTTTAATATCACTTACAAACCTGAGAGAAAAAATAACCTTCAAGCTATCATAAACATTTCATGGACTACATGGATGGGAAATATGATATGAATATGGTCAACTAATAAAACGGCCATCACATCAACTATTTTTCCAACTTAAGGGACTTAAGCGTATGTCATCCAATATTAAGCACTGTATGTCAAATTTTTGGAGGGAATAATCCATATGTGAGATCACCTTTAAGATGAAGACCTACATTATGAAAAATAGTAGGAGAGATTTTGAAACATACAACTACCTTACGTAAAGTGTAAACAAGGATTTCAAGTACCAACTATGAACTTAGTCACAAAGAACACGTATCACATAAGCTATGGTGTAATAGAAGTTTGACTTTGATACATAAAAAGTGGCATTTTTGTAATGTCTTATTGGACACCCAAAGTCCAGAAAACCATATGCAACCAAACCTCTACGGACACGTGTGAAAAGACTCATCACTCTTTACTCGAGTATATACTTGTATATTCTATGGATGCTAATACAACATGATGATAGAATGTACCTAAAAATAATCATAATACCTTCTTGCTTCTAAGCAAATGGGTGGTGTACAGCTTGCTTACCCTTGATGCCCTTCTACATCCCACATCACCCTAAAAGTTATCACCATCACGAGGATAAGGATCATCACATGCATGTGCACAAATAGGCATTATATGATACTTTTGATTCCAAGAGTTGCCAACGAATTTTTGAGAACACGAAACTCTCTCCCTCCACAACCCTCCCTTTATGTTTCATTTCGAAAATTGAAGTACCAGTCCCTTCATAAAGAGTGTCCATACATAGTGCAGGACTCAAATTCTTGGTTATTGGCCCAAGTTGATAAAAGCCCCAAAGTTTCTATCGAATAATTATATAAATGCACAAATAACATGAAGGAAAGGCGAGATGGAAGTGTGTAAAAATTTTACACATGCAAAAAGATGTTTAGTCATTAAGTATACTCCGCACTTTCATATGAACAAGACCTCCAAAAAGGGGCTCTTAATTATCCTAGTGTGTACATAACTACCACAAATACGAAGATACACCAGCAAAACATGAAAGATAAACACCTTCTGAGCAATTAAGTAAACAGAGGCACTTATGCATATGAAGAGCAAGATAATGGAGCTTTGATCAACAATGTACACAAGGAGATCACGCATAAAGCTTTCCCTAAATCTTTGAATTGCTCGGCAAGATTCTACACAAGTTCAAACTCTACATTCACAGATGCAGCCAGGTTCTTGTGGCCCCGAATCAAGACTACATGCACCTTACTTTAAAGTCTCAACATGCATGTGGAAAAACCTAGTGAATTTTGAAACAGTTCCTATTCATATTTTGAATCAGTGAATCACCATTATAAGAAATCTTTCAGAACTTCTCTTGCAGCCTCGATCAGACGTACAATTCTGTATTGCTCTCCAGGACCGGGGACTTGGACTTCTTTCGAAAAGAATTCAGCTGAAAATTTTAATAGGCCTTACCTACTCATGCATGTAAGGAACTGCCAACAGGCGACACATGATAAAACAAAGTAGCCAATTTTCCAATATGCAAGGAAACACCTTTGACATGGCATAAAAGATAATAATCATGGCTCATTATGAAATCAAGTAACCGTTCTTAATGTTCAGGGACACGCTTTTGATGTGGAAATGCAATATAACAAGTAGCCAATTTTCCAATATGCAAGGAAACACCTTTGACATGGCATAAAAGATAATAATCATGGCTCATTATGAAATCAAGTAACCGTTCTTAATGTTCAGGGACACGCTTTTGATGTGGAAACAAAGTAGCCAATTTTCCAATATGCAAGGAAACACCTTTGACATGGCATAAAAGATAATAATCATGGCTCATTATGAAATCAAGTAACCGTTCTTAATGTTCAGGGACACGCTTTTGATGTGGAAATGCAATATAACAAAATAATTCATTTTATGCTTCAACAACGTTGCACAAACATGAAACTTCTTGGCTGAGCTTTTTGGTACTCAAGACACTGAAAGATAGTGTTATCTTCAAAAAACCATGTTCAACGTTTGTGCCAAAATGGTACAGCAAGAAGCACTGTATGTGCTCCAAAGCAGCTATCAAGAAATGTTATGAAGGAACAAACCACATAGTTCACCTGATCATGTCAGTCTGCAGTTGGATTGAGAACTAGATGACAAAAAGCCCTTCACAAAAGAGGAGCCCTTCAAAAGAGTTTATTAGGGAAGACAGAATTTGAAAACGGTAACGGGAAATCAGTCTCTCCACTTCTCTTGATTTAGAGCAATAGAAGCTCATGCATGAATGTAATTGCACCATAAAGGGGAATCAAGAATCAAATGTAGACTGCATTCATATCACCATCTCCCATTTGTGTTATAGATTACTTTCGAGTTCACCTGCTGTTTTGGATTGTGGAAATCATAGCTTGCAATTTTTTTTACCAAACACACCACTGACATTCGTGCATAAAATCTCAAAACAGTGTACAAGCTCCATATACTGCATAAGGAACAGGTTAAAAAGTGTTACCTACATGTGTCCTTATCAACAACTCGTTGATGCTATTTCTTTGATTTAGGCCATTCGTCAAACCCTCTGTCATGTGACGACTCATATGATTACACCTCCACATCATGATTACGAGGGCCAGAGATCACCTTTGCTTCCTTGGCTTCCCCTTGCTCTTTTTGTGTCTTCATGTTGATTGAAAACATAAAAATGAAGAGAGCTCATCAACCTCAGGTCCAAACTGTGAGCTGAGACAAGAATTTCCATAGAAGGTAAAACTCTCTCATCACATAAAAAAGACAAATAATGAGATCCCAGCAATCACTTCAAAAAGGATGAAATGCTTACACCTGCACGAGACCTAGCTACCAGATAAGAGAGAAAGATAAATTGATTGGAATGAAAGTCGCACGGTCCAGACCGTGAGATTAAGCGATTTTTACACAAGGTAAAGCTCTCTCACCACATAAACAGGACAAATAACAAGATTCCAGTAATTGCTTCAGAATAAATAAAATGTTTGACACCTTGACAAGCACTATCTCACCAGATAGGAGATATAAAACAATTGATTGAATGGAAGATACATGATACATTGAGGTAGACTGAGGCCGCATGAATTCATCCATGCCATTTGGGTTGAAATAATTTAGTATATGACTCTTCCTCTCAAGGAACTGTGAATAACCCAGTGCCGGGACAGACGATAATTGCAGAACAAGTTATAAGACCTAAACTGTTCTGCTAATTATAATACAAGGGAAGACGGATTCCCAACTAGTGAGGGCTCACTCAATATGTTATATACATTCTTTAGGGCAGGGTCTCCACATTGCTATCCTTATCTTGCTTAAGCCATGATGATTCCCTGATGGGATATTTACTGCCCTGATGCGGTACACGATACCAAAATGAACAGTCCTCTGCTCAAATGCCACAAGCGGCAAGCTTCATGTTTGTCAGCCAGTTATTTGGTACCCTTGAGGACTAGACCAAGTAGCATTCAGTTAAAAAAATATGGTGATTCCAAGACCACACTCATGTCTAAATTGCCTCTTGCTGGGAGGGGTGGAAAATCAATGTCTGGATATCTTTCCTGAAAACTTTCCAAGAGCTGGCACAAACAGAAAATCCAAAAGAATTAAAAATTCGATTGAACTCACAAAAATGGTACTATTTGTTCACAAGCTTTCTCAAGGAACACACACAGAGAGAATAAGACTTACTTTCTCAAGTATTGGCTGATTGTAAAGTTCTACAAACTTACTCCGCAATATATGATTCAGTTTTTCAACATCAGATGGATGTGTCCAATATGAATCATGTACACCTGCACTAAGAAGCAGTAAGCCAAATATATAAAAACGATAAAAGACAAAATCAGACACGCCCTTCCAATACTACCAGCAAAAAGGATCCTCTCTTCTGCACATTCTAAAGCAGTCATCATCATGTGAGTGCTGTCAAGCGAATGCACAAAATTGGGAGGAAATGCTGTCCTCTGCCTCTGCACAAAAACCTGACAAAAACATAACCTTAAAATTTCACTCTTTAAGAAGGCAAACAGCAAACCAGAAAAACAAACCATGCAAAACAAGCATACCGGTTGGCCATTGTCATTTCTTATCCTAAATGTTTGCAATGAGGTCTTGACCTGCAAGGCACAAAAAATCAAAAAAAAAAATCCTACATGCACAAATATCAAAAGGAACTTCATGAACCTTTGCATTATTAAGTCATAATTCAAAGAAATATGAACACAAAACTCAAAACATTATTTGCACTTGATATGGCTCACACTGATCAACCTATAGTGAATCAAGGATGGCAGGGTTCTTATATGCACATTGCCTATCATGTCATGACACTAAAACGTACCTACCAAAATGCAAACAGAACGAACAGAATGGGAAGACACGAAAAATTTTGTGACAAAAAACAGACACAGCAAAGATAGGATTTCTTTTTCTTATTTGAGAAGCATAGAAAGGAGGGGAAAAAAAGAAAAGAGGGTTTTTTTTCTCTTTCTTCATTTTTTTTTGGGGGGCTGTGTGTGTGTGTGTGTGTGTGTGTGTGTGTGTGTGTGTGTGTGTGTGTGTGTGTGTGTGTGTGTGTGTTTCAAGGGGGGTCTCTTTTAGCCAATTTGATGCATTCAAGAAATGAAATAAAATCAAATGATAATTCATCTTCCGAAGGAGAATGTGACAAAGTTTGGGTACTACAAGATATATACGAACTCTCAGATACTTTATAGCTTGCAAGATCTACATCACAAACACTAACATGATCAGAAGAAAAATCACAAACAGAATTGGTACATACAAATACACAGCAAAGATTTTTCTTTTACACTCAAAGATGAATAGGTTTTCTAAGTATGTGGCACATGAAGTACAAATAAGTTCTTACGAAGAATACCAGAAAACTTACTCTATTTTTATCAAAGCAAAGTGTGCTTACTCATCAAATTTATACTCAAATTATGCTTCAACAATGCAGATATGGATATCAAATTCTTGAAAACATTAGGCATGGATAGGATTGAGGAGATGATAGGACTCGTAGATGGTGAATTCGTTGGTGGACCTTAGGGAATGCAAACTGCACTTCTCCTGGACTAGATGTTCAGGACAACTTAAGTACAGCACTTCAACACTTATGTACTACAAGACTAAGACTCAAATCTCACTGTATATTCACACTTAGATTAAGCTAGAAGAATCAGACAAGAACATACAATAGGCACAGGCACAATATCTCAAAGAACAGTGCATTTCTCTCAACAAGTGGCATACACATATCCCTTAGACAAGTGCACAGACACTACCATCTCTGCTAACCCAAGCCTCAAGATAATCCTCTTTGCAAGAACCTATTGGCAGGAACTTTCTTACTTGACTAAGAAGTCTTTAGCACAGAACAACTAAAGGGATCAACGGGCACAAGTGCCCAAAAACACAAGGATGGAGGTATGGCAATGGTACAATCTTTGTGTATCTATTCATATCGAAGTTGGACTGACACCTCTTTTATAGCCCTCGGGTTGGTCAAACATGGCTTAGATATTAGGGATCTAGAAAAACACCTAAATCAAGAAGTGCATGGTGGTCTGAAGAGTGGTGGGGCATGTAGTACTTACTAGCAATTGTCCTAGCAATTGTCCATGCCAGAGTGTGCCCAAGGAAGAAACTGCCTACAAGAGGTGGTCCAAGTCTTCACGTGGTATCCCAAGTAGCAACCAAAAGTGAAGGAGTGGGCTCAAGTCTCATAATTACTCTCCCAATTCACATAAGTAGTTGCCCAATATTGCAAATAGTGGTGATCACCCAAATGAAGTAAGGAGTCACCCATGTTGCCAAGTAAAGTAGTCGCCCATGTTGGTGGCCCCTGTATAGTCGGCTGTGTTGGTGGCCCCAAATAGTCACCCATGCTTCGAGAATCGCGACCAACAAATATAGTCACCCAAGGAAGTGTCTAGATTTCACTCCACACCAATAGCAAAAACCACTCTAGTAAGTCCACTCAACAGCCCTATCTTGAAAAAAAAACTTTCTTCTACATGGTTTGCCATATGGAGTCTTAAGAACAATAGTTTCTATGCCTTGGACTAGAAGAGTATGATCTATTTGCATACGAAACCAACAAACTTGGCTTAACAGATAAAATGGCCTCAAACAAGTTAAGGTCGGATCATAATGTGCTTGGAAGCACCATTGTCAAAATACCAATGTACGTCTTTCTAAAGAAAAATCATCACATTCTGTGAAGAAGACAAAGTCTTCATCAGCATCTATGGTGTTCAAACTCTCAACTTGTTTTTCTTTAGATGAATCATGCTCAACATCATCAACTACATTACCATAATCTCTTTTTTGTTTCGCTTCTCTAAGCATCTACTCATTTGCGTAATGGTTAGGTTTCTTACAATAAAAATGATGATCTTTCTTATAAGCTTTCTTCTTCTCAAATTTGAATTTTCGAAATTACAAAGATCTTCAAAATCTTTATTAGATTTGGAAGCAAAACTAGAACTCTTGAATTTTGAGTTAGAACTCTTGTTACTCTTGCTTTTACCTTTGCCTTTTGCTTCCATACCTAGGACTAGGTCACTCAATGACTCTTGCATATCTACATTATTCTAGATTGTTCTTGTGACAAAAAGTTTTATAACATACTAAACGCGGCCATTCTACCATTCATAGAGAAAATTCTCGACCAAGAAATGGCGTATATGACCTTGGTTTAATGTAGCTAATTCTAAAGTCATTGTTTTCTAGTAATGTTTGGTGAGTAAAACAAATGGTCTAATCTATCTCAAGATTCTCAACAAGGTCTAAGACATGGAACTACATGCCTATTCATTGAAAGAAATATAATGTATAATGCTTGAACATCCTTTGAATCCCACCATTTTTTTATCTTGAGAAGTCAAACCTTTGATACTCCAAGCAATTCTCGATGGAGTTTGTAGTTCAGTAGAGGTAGGAGCTTCATCTACAATTGTTTTGCTTCTTCCTCCTCTATGAAGTATTTGCCCAAAATCGGAGTCCCCGTAGACTTGCTAAATCACCTCAAACAATTTCCCAAAGATCTTTTGCTCTCAAAGGATTTTTTGGCATAAAACTTCAAAAAGAATAATCGGAGCTTCCCCTGAGTTTTTCATCAGGAGATCAAATCCCAAGAATAAGGAATTGGTTAGGATCTCCCACTAGAACTAGAGAGACTATAATTAAGCTCTAATAAGATAAGGTTACGAGCCCCTAGCAAAAAACAAGAAACCCTAATGCATTCCACAAATTATACTTGGAAGTTTGATTGCACTTAAGTGATCTCGATACTTAGAGACACAAGCAAGTAAACAAAATTGATCTTTAAAAATTAGATGCTCTCACAAATTAAAATAAGGATTTTATAATATCTATTCTTTCACAAAAAACCTTGGAGCCAAAATCAAGAGCAACAACTTGCCATGTAAGCATAGAACTAAACAAGATTCTTTGAAAATACTTTTGCAAACAATTTAAAGGATAGATTGAAGTCTAGAGGTAATGTAGTTAAAAACACAACCTTGAACTTAATCATCAAGTCTCAAAGCAAAATGTAAATGAAAGGGGCAACCTAGAAATCACGGATTAGAAGTTATCTAAATCACAAAATCTAAAAATATTCTTCAAAATAAAGTTTTCAAATGTTTAAGAGCTATGTAATGTCCAAGTTTTAGGCTAAGTGTGAATCTAAAAATTTTATGTGCACTCAAGAAAATTCAGCCAAAAAAAATATAGATTCCCTAAATTAATAGAAGAAATACACCTTTTCTGGATTTTTGTTTATACCTGCATATAAAAGGATCAATGCACATTGAAACACTACTTTGAAATGATGCTGAAAACTAAATATATGCAGTATATAAAAATTACTCTCTAAAATAAGATGATCGGCTGCTCTAAAGCTGCGATTTTTGTAAATTTATGGCAACTAACAGCAATTTTCACTGTGCACACAGATCTAAGCAGCTCATAAAATGCCTATGTGCTGTAACTTACAAGTATTAATGACTGAAAATTCAATAAGATGCACACTAGGGATAGGTGGAGTTCATCAAAAATTGAGCAACGATTGAGCATAAGAAGCCTAAAGAAGAGATGGGATCAGAGGGTTCCCACATGAAGTGATTGCTTATTAAACAAAACTCTAAGGAGTAGTTTCTCAACACCTAGAAAAAACTCTTTCTCCTCTTATCTACGCAAAGCTTAGTTCCGATACCGAATTGTTAACGAAGATACACAAGTAGCACACATAATAGAATCCATACACATATACAAGAGAAAGCATATGCAAAATACGCAGAGTATGGTCCAAAATTACTATGCTCCAATTAATGATAAAGATGTGCAAGATAATGATTTCCTCCAAATAAAACAAAAGAAATACACTCAATACTCATAAGCATGAGACAGAGCAAGTGAGGGAAAAGGAAGTAAGGCTAAAAGAGTTATTTCATAGCCTAGTCTGAATATAGACTCCAAAAGCAACCTCTCACAAGAGCATATGAGAACCTCCCTCTAAGAGGGAAAGCACACTCCCAACTCCTCCAGGCTTTATGTGTAGAATACCTCCTCCTTATGTGTATTTGAGAGAGTCTCACTCACTCAAGAGAGAGTGTGTGACAGTAAGTCTCCCAATAGCTTGATATAATTGTGAAACATGAGCAGGGGTTTACAAAGAAACTACAGTGATCAACATTTCAAGGAACGCTGTGTAAAAGCATGCATGAAAATTGGCATAAGTAGCTTTTAGTTTTCATGCAAGCTCTATTTTAGTTTTTGATGTGATCACATGGGCTTGATTTAGCGGTGCATGGACTTCTTGATGTGACAAGTTAATTTTGGTGTCTTTTTATAAAGTTGGGACCGAATCAAAATAAGCTTTAATGGGGTGTTAACTTTTGACCAGAAATTAGGACTTGACTTTTAGCGGTGAAAATGGCTTTTCTTAGGAAAGTGTTATATAGGGTTGGATTGGTCTCTTTTAAGTACTTCAAGAATATGTGATTCATTACTCAGTGACCAAAATTACCAGCTTGTATTTACGGAGCTTATATAATTTCAGATTTTGTAAGTGCGGTCTTATCTCCTGTGTATTCTCATATCTTAGGCAAACAAACTACTATTTCTGGAGAGGATTTTCCTTCTTCAAATCAGCTTCATTCATGAAAGCTTATGTACTTTTAGATTTCATACATAAAACTCAGCTTTGTTCATTAATTTCATGCTGCAAGATATTACCTTCATTGTGGTCTGATCTCTTATGCATTCTCAGACTTTGGCCACAAATATCCAACAAATAGTAGAATTTAGCGATTGCTGCTAAGATATCCATTGTATATTTCATGCTTAGGGGGGAATTTTTTCTTTATTCATTCAGTGAAATTCACCGCATCAAACTCAAAGCATAGACATCCTAGCCACCCTCAGCAGTTAAAATTCATTCAGAGAGAAGCAAATCAATTATCACTTACTGCAGATTCGAGAAGAACATACCTGTTTCCACCCAGGCCTTTTGTACGGCTGAACTATTGGCAAGCCCAAAGGAGACCACCAACTGACAGGCTCATTCTTACTAGCAATCATCTGTAAGCATGGCGATCAATCATTCACAACATAGAAAATTCTAGAAGTATTCCTCTCAAATAAAAAAACGTTGAACTGCACCTTTGCACAGGTAGAAAGCCAGTTCATTATAGCCCGTGCTTCTTTGAACATCTCCCCAATGGCCTCCAAGGTAACCTGGAAACAAAAAAATCCAATAAGTCATGTTTGCTGACAGAAAAATACAGGAAAATATACTTCACAAACTGATTTGAGAAATCACATGAGGAAAATAAGATGAAGGAAAACATACGAGAGTTAAGAGAACCAAGCTACCTTTGCTGCATAAGATGATGCAGAAAACAATTGCGCATCATTTCGATCCTTGCCCTTTTCTTCCAACCTACTCATTATTTGAGCCCTTGCCCCAATGAATGTAACACCATAGACAGAAGTCATAACAGTCTGCTTAACGAGTTTTCTATCAACCTGAAAAAAAAGGACTTTAAGTTACACAATTAAGACACTAATGCACATTCTCTTCCCCAAACTCAACAATATAATTAAATTACTCACAAGCCCAACAAGAGCCCTGGCATGTTCAGCACCCGAACCCAAAGAATCTTGCTGAGCATCTCTCTCCATGATTGCCCGGACCCTGACACAGGCATGGAAATATCAAACTACTATTATTAGCAAGAAACTCGAGCACCAGATAAAGTTATCTCATACCTGTTGGCAATTCCT
>CM035410.1:88939315-88954315 GCA_020310875.1 Ceratopteris richardii
GTGTCTCTCTCTCTCTCTCTCTCTCTCTCTCTCTCTCTCTCTCTCTCTCTCTCTCTCTCTCTCTCTCTCTCTCTCTCTCTCTCTCTCTCTCTCTCTCTCTCTCTCTCTCTCTCTCTCTCTCTATATATATATATATATATACTATATATATATATAGAGAGAGAGAGAGACACACACACACACATACATAATAATAATAATAATAATAATAATAATAATAATAATAATAATAATATCAATCCATCTCAAGATGATATGGCCCAAAAAAAAAATCGTACATAAATGAATCTCTACTCTTCTAAAGCTTTTTATGTCCTTCTCAACCTCCGCATTTTGTGTATTGCATGCATTGGAGATTTTGGATAAGGTTTTACATGATTTCTTATTCCTCCTAAGAAAATTATATTTCTTGGTATTTTTTGCATTTATGAAAAATAAAAGCAAAGTAGCACATTGCGAACTTCGCAATGTTGCGAATTTGCGGTGGCAAAGTTGCTGACAATTCGCAATGCATTGCAATGCAACTATGCTCAAGTGTGGTTAGCAATTGGCTCGCAATGGGATAGGCAATGGGCTCACAGCACGGTGGGCAACGTCACGTTAACGCGTTAGGAACAGGCTTGAGTTGCAAACCACAAGTTGCGATAAAATTGTATATGAATCAAATTCTCTTGGACTATTGTTTTTATTATTTCTAGATTCTAGGTATCCTAGGTGTATATATCCTCGTAATATGATTGAGTTGCCTTAAAAAAACAAAATATAAGCGAGCAAAAGTTGTACATATAACATATAAGTCACCATCAATTGGGAAATAAATAATAAGAATAATAATAAATAAAATATAAAAGAAGTAAATCAAAAATTGAAAAAAAAAAAAAAGAAGGATAAGCAAGAACTATGAGACTAGCCAATGAGCTTAGATTCTATCACTTCCATCTTCACCGTCTATGTCTATCCAAAGTAAGAAACATGAGATTAGAAAATTAGCTTAGTTTCTATCACTTTCAAGAGTGAAGGGCAATATTAGCCATAATAAATCTTGCACATATCATGAGCATTTTCACATAATGAGCAAAATAAGGTGGTCAAACAAAGATACGGAGAATATACACTAAGACACATGGATGAGCCCATCATAGCCTCCTATCTTGAATCAATAGAAGTACATAAATAATGGTCCTAGTTGTTTCAACATGGCAATAAAGAAGCATCGAGTACTCCATTACTCCATATGTAGACTTTCAAAGAATAATTGCATGGAGAAAAAAACTTAAATGGAATGAGTTCTACACTTGTCTTCAATTAGAAGCTTCACGTGTTATAATTGACACACAACTGACTACGCATTACAATATTGAGCTATTATATGCAAAATCCAAAAAAGAAGTGACGAGTAGTCATGGTTCATGAAAGATAATATGGAGCACTATGATATAAAGAACCTCCATATTAGCTTTGAGAGTAGAAAAGCATGAGAGAGATGTTAACATGCTCAAATCATGTAGATTAAATGCTACATCTAGATGAAAGAAGAACCATTCCAAAAATAGATTTTCTTGTGTATTTGAGGTGGAGTTCACATATTCATCGCACCTAAGGAACTTTCATGTTGGTCAGCAAAGAGATTATATTGTTCCTAAGGAACTTTTACATTGGCAAGCAAAAAGATTATATTGCTTTCTTGTCCAATCAAGAGATAGGGGATCAATCCCATGCATGTATTACATTGCAATTACCAAAGTGCCATCCAATTGATCATGAATCCAATATTTCATGAAAACTCAAAGCATACAAAGCACAAGCAACACTTCATATGTGAGGTCTTCCATGTGTTTGAAGAGTTCAAAACTAGATTGGACGTTTAATTCTACTATAAATGATGTAGGACTCATACCCTAGTCACCATTATGATGGAACCCCATGATTTCCTTTCTTTTTTTTGTCTACTCTTCTTATTCACATGCGCACTCCATCACATACCTTTAAAAAAGAAGTTTATAATGATCTTTAGTGTAAGAAAATCCATGTTTCCAATTGCACATTACAAAATTAAAACGCACTGATAACACTAATATTATATACATGTGAGAATAGCTTTCATCTGAGTCAGATCATTGAATTCAAAGGTCTCCAACACTAATCCAATTCAAACTTTTCCATTTAGAATTACGAATTCCATTTTTTTCTTCTCTACTCTTCTTCCTCTTCTTATTCACATGCACACTCCATCAGATACCTTCTAAAAACAAATTTATAATGATCTTTCGTGTAAGGTAATCCATGATCCGAAGAAAGTGCACATAACGTTAAATAAGCATTGAAAAAACTCATATTTTGTACATGTGAGAATGCCTTTTTATAAGCTTCTCAAGAATCCAAGTTCAGGACTCTGCATCAAAGTCTACATAACACTAATGTAATGAGCACCTACCAATTTGAAAGGGAAACCCCAAAAACAATTTATGTGCATGTGAAAATCATCGAGAGGGATTATTGAAGAATATGCATTGGTATTCAAAGGTCTCAAACAATAACCCCGTTCAAACTTCTCCATTTAGAATCACAAAAATATGTGAATTTTTGCTTTGATTCAGCTCCTATGCATAGTTTAGATATGTTTAATGATAAAAACTTGGTCGCATCAATTTAACATACCAAAATCAAAAACGAATCAGCCAAGATGATATCACACCAAAACTTCCAACAACTTTCTAATGAGTGAATCTAGTCAAAGGTAAAGTGCTTACCCACCTCCTGTTCGACAGCCTCCCCAACAGCAAGTGCGGCACGCATCAAGCGTACACAACCCTGTTTCTGCTCTCTCATGAGTACTGCCATTAGTCTGTGCATCACCACAACAGCAAGCATGTCAGGAGGGAGCTGCATAATCAAAGGACCATACGAATTTCGATCAACAGCTGATTCTTTCTGCTTAATGGCAATTTGTTCTTCATGGAGAGCATTCCTAAATGGTTCAAACCAGCTTGAGAGAAGAACTCTCACAAATGGCACATTCGGGGCAAGCTTTTTCTCACACATTTTTAATATCATGTTTTTGTACTCCATGGTAGCCCTCAAGGATGCCTCCATCTCCATTTTTCTTTGCCTTTCCCTCATTTCTTTCTGGTAGGATTTCATATCAGTTGCGGCCAGTTTTCCCACTGCTACCTCATCTTGCACCCTTTCGCTCACACCAGGTTCTCCACATTCTGCTCTGTGTGAAAAGTCTCTGATAATAAGCTCTTCTGTTCCTTCTGACAGAACTTCCATTGGCTCACATTTCAAAGCTTGTGTATCCAATCTAGGCATTGGCATATCCTTAAAAATTGCCTCTAATGCGGGTAAATCTTCTAAAATAGAATCAAATTCCAGGGCTTCTGCCAGATTCTGTGCTGCTAATGAATCTAATGATGGTGGATCTGAGAAAACTATATTTCCGATGCCTTGAGAAGAATAAACTTCCCTTGTGTGGGGAGCGAGAGCCTGCAGCACCGAAAAGTTTCCAGCATTCGTTTCTGAACAATCATGAATATCAGAAGCAAGGTTTAGATTGGGAAAGACTTCGCTAGTGCCTTTAAAGTTCGCCATTACATGATTCGTGTTTCCGAAAACCTTGCTATAACAAAAACTTTCCTGAACGCTATTTGTTTTCTGTGAGCTTGAAGAGGATGTGGCTAATAACTGACTCGGGCACGCATGCCTCAACTGATTTGTAAGAACAGGCAAGCTGCACAAAACGGAATCAATAGTAGACACACTTTCCTGGTAAGCGGAAGCATTCCTCTGCTCCTCGGCTTCTACGCCAACTAAATTGATACACAGCCACGAAGAATCACCTTGAGAGAGGCGAGCAACAGCGGCAACATCACGTGAAGAGTAAGAGGCTACACCTGAGAAATTCAGAGGTGTAGAAGCGACGGTGGCGCTGGATCGACAGCCATATGCGCGGAGCGGAAAGCTGCTGCGCTTAGAAGTGCGAGCGATGGCTTTCCACATTGCCTGTGAGTATATGTAACTTACTTCTTTCCCTCCGAATGCAGGAGAGGTGGAACAATAAGTTGGCGACTCTACCATGGACAAGAGTCCATGGTTGAGAGAGAAACGGCTGCAATCTTACTGGCGACTGTGATAATTCTCTCTTCTTTTTCTCTGCTCGTTCTTTCCGTCCTCCAGCGCCGCCCGCTACTGGGGTGAACCCTACGAGACGGGTTCTGTTGATCGCCGCCTGCAAAGGAATGGACTATCGGAGAGGTTTTAGGGGTTTACGGTTCCGAATTACAATTACAGGCTTTCAGCCAAGATCATTTGCTTGAGGATTTTGATTTGGGAATCGGGATCTTTTCCATGAACCCCATTCTCGACTCCTACGTTCTTAGCGTGCAAGAGATGTGCCTAGAATGTAAAACATATTAAGAAAAATGAAATTTTCAGCCATTTTATTCAATAATTTTTCAACACCCATATCAAATCGTCGGGCCGTGCATGTTGGACTGCCTGGTTGGGCCATTCGTCTCTTGAGGCAAGGGTGAGGGTTCAACCTTTTACTATGGTAAGACAATTGTGGATCTTAGGCATGTATATTGTTTTCAAGTAAATTTAAAACTAATTGCTTTTGAGTAGTCCTTTCGTATCATCTTTAAGCAGCCTAATCCCAAATTCAAGCCATAAGAGACATTAGGCTTCCAGTTCCTAATTAAAAAAATAATCCACATTTAGTTGATGGGAATCATTGATGCCAATTAGATTTTGAGATGTTAGAGAAAAATTGGTCTTATATGTTGATGTTGCTCCTTCTAAAAACTTATTCCATGAGGATTATTTATAATATGGGTGAGAAGTAAAATGAGGATCCTCATAATTTTGTTTCTTAATGGGATGGATAAGAGGAAACGCATTATATTTCAACCCATATTGTGCATCTTCTTATGATATATGACCCATCGTTTTGAGGATAAAAGGATGTGGAGAGTCTCTTTAAGAAATCATTAGTCGTTTGGGGCATATACTAAGACTATAGAAAAAAAAACACCACGATTCAAATTTACCTACAACATGATCACTTTTTGAATTATAAAGTAGAACTAAGTATCTATTAGTAAACACCGGAGTTTTAAGAAAATGGTCACTACAACATACGAGGGGCATACCGGGCTTTATACTGGCATATACGGGTGCAATTCAGCCCTGGTGCTAGTACAAGCGCTAGTATGCACGTCGATACAATAATACCGACATAAGCATTGGTATAGGTGTTGTTATATGCATCGATAATTACCAAATACCATCCGTATAAGCACCGATATGAGCGTCGATATATTTATGCCAGTATAGGCATCGCTATCTACCTAAAAACTGATGGCATAATCGATAGTATGTGTCAATAATATGACCGTTGGTATAATCATTGATATGTCCCTTGGCAAAAGCACCGATATAAGTGTGGGCTTGCAAAAAATATGCAAAATGTTAGATCAACATACATGACGTGCTTAACACAAGAAAATTCAATCATCAAAATGATACGTACAAACTCGTTATGCATAGTGTCGTACCTGCCACTACCCAAATGTGACGCTCCAACTGTATCTAGATGTGTGGCCACCACATCTCACTTCTGACGATATCGGTCAGGAGTATGTTGCTTCTCATTACGAATAATCTCCCACTCCTCAACATTTAATCATAGGGGCTTCAGTAAGCCTCGTCTAAAAGCATCACGAGCCTTTGATCATCGATGGGATATCACCTCACGTGTCATGTGTTGAATCCACTCTAAGCTGACAATAGGGTGCCCAGGTGATGGCCGATAGTCGTGATAGATCACCTTTGTGATGTAATTTTTGTGATCATTGTCTTGTTCACTCCATTTCACCATGATAGAGTGTCCAAACTGTATGGAAAATAGATGTCATATGTGCTGACACATGGCGTTTCTGGTCGCATCCATCGCTGGAGTTCCATCACATATACGATACACCTTGGAGTCATCATGGTCATGAGCACCCCAAGGTGTATGTGGTGTACTATGTGACATACTTACATCTAAGGTACTCGCTCTAAGAGTAGAAGTGGGTGATACAACGTTCATGGAACTACCTCTACAACATCTGCCTCCTCTAGTCCACCTCTAGAACTTGCTTCTTTAGAGCGTGACCTCGATCGATGGGACAGACAAGATGAGCAAGCACCTATATCGCGTTGTGGTGTCAAACATGTATGTCGACTGTTGGAGCCACTAGGGGATGGTCACAAAAGCAATTGTGGTGGAGTCATAAAGCCAAGAGTACCTCTGATGAGAGTAGTCCCGCCAAAGGGAGTACCTTTGACGGGAGTAGTCCTGCCAAAGGAAGTACCTCTGATGGGAGTAGTCCCGCCAAAGGGAGTGGTGTTGACGGGAGTGCCACCGATGGGAATGATGTCTGAGAGGAGTACTATCGTAAGCAATCTACTACTATGATGCTCTAGCCCTATAAGCAGGAGGTGCCTGAGATATAAAATCCATAAAGTGCTCCTTTATCATGGAATATGGAGTGACCAGTGGACTGACTCCCATCGTGCTCTACAATAGAAAACTCAAATAATTAACATATGATAATAATGATAATATAGAAAAATAGTAGTGTATAAAAAACATAGCAAAATAAATAAACACAAATTAGTACGTATAAGTGTTTGCTTCATAAATCCTGTATTCTAGCATCCTCTTGAAGATCTGACATGTAGAGGATATCTATCTCTACATTGGTGACTTCTCACTACAACATATCGAGGGTATACCAAGGAAAATGAACGGGCGTAATTTGCTCACAACGTCGGTGTTAGAGTCAGTATACGCGTCGGAAACAAAACATCTGTATGGGCGCCGGTATAAGCGCAGGTATGGGCCTCGGTATAAGCGTCGGTATGGGCATCGGTATTACCGACGCCCATACAGACGCTTATACTGGTGCCCATATTGGGCGTACCGATGCCCATACCGACGTCCATATTAGATGTACCGATGCGTATACCGACGACCCTATCTGCACAAATTTTTTTAGGTAGAGTGTGTTGTTTAGCAAAAGACAATACACTCTGCCCAACTGAGTACATGTGTTATGTACTCTAATGGCAACCAAAACATAATCTTATATGAGCAAAAATGAACAATGAATCATGTACAGAAAGTTGTATATTCCATAAATGAAAAATGTACAAAAGTGTGGCAAAGCACTTCTATATAGGAATCGAATACAAAATGTGACAAAGCATTTCCATATAGGAATCGAATACAAAATTATGGTACATGATTGCCACATAGGAGTGCAATACAAAATTGTGGCAATGTGAAAAAACATTTCCATATAGGAATCGAATACAAAATTATGTTACATCATTGCCACATACGAGTGTAATACAAAATTGTGGCATTGATCAAAATATTTACACCTACAATCCTGCAACAAAACATATGTATAAAATAAGACAAATTGACATGACATTTATAAACAACAACTAATATGCAAAATGTTAGATGAACATACATGATGTGCTTAACACAAACAAATTCAATAATTAACATGATACTTACAAATTGGTAGCACATACTGTCGTATATGCCGCTACCTAAATGCGATGTTCCAACCGTATCTAAACGTGGGGCCGCTGCATCTCTCTATTGACGATATCGATCAGGAGTATGTTGTTGCTCATCGTGAATCGACATCTAGCCATACAGGCTTCGGTAAGCCTCCTCTAAAAGCATCGTGAGCTTTTGACTGTCGATGAGACATCACCTCGCGTGCCGTATGCTAAACCCATTCCGAACTCACAATAGAATTCCCAAGTGTTGGCCGGTACTCTTCATATATGGATTGTGTGATATGATTTTTAGAGTCCCTATCCTGTTCGCTACATTTTAACATTACTGATTGACCGAATTCTATGGAGCAAAGTTGTCGAGTGTGCTGACGCATTGACTTTCCGGCTGCATCCATGACTGGAGCTCCATTACGGATATGATATATCTTGGAGTCGTCATGATCATGCGCTCCCCAAGGTGTACGTGGAGATCCCATCTGATTCAATGTGAAGATATCATCTGATCCATGCTTGTATGCATATGCATGTATGTATGCATATGCATGCTTGTATACATATGCATTCTTGTATGCATATGCATGTATGTATGCATATGCATGTATGTATGCATATGCATGTATGTATGCATATGCATGTATGTATGCATATGCATGTATGTATGCATATGCATGCTTGTATGCATATGCATGCTTGTATGCATATGCATTCATGTTAGCATATGCATGTATGTGTATGCATATGCATGCTTGTATGCATATGCATTCATGTATGCATATGCATGCTTGTATGCATATGCATTCATGTATGCATATGCATGCTTATATACATATGCATTCATGTATGCATATGCATGTATGTGTATGCATATGCATGTATGTGTATGCATATGCATTCATGTATGCATATGCATGCTTGTATGCATATGCATTCATGTATGCATATGCATGCTTGTATGCATATGCATTCATGTATGCATATGCATGCTTGTATGCATATGCATGCTTGTATGCATATGCATGCTTGTATGCATATGCATTCATGTATGCATATGCATGCTTGTATACATATGCATTCATGTATGCATATGCATTCATGTATGCATATGCATTCATGTATGCATATGCATTCATGTATGCATATGCATGTATGTGTATGCATATGCATGCTTGTATGCATATGCATTCATGTATGCATATGCATGCTTGTATACATGCATTGTGCATGCTTGTATACATATGCATTCATGTATGCATATGCATGTATGCATATGCATGTATGTATATGCATATGCATGCTTGTATGCATATGCATTCATGTATGCATAGCATTCATGTATGCATATGCATGCTTGTATGCATATGCATTCATGTATGCATATGCATTCATGTATGCATATGCATTCATGTATGCATATGCATTCATGTATGCATATGCATGCTTGTATACATATGCATTCATGTATGCATGTGCATTCATGTATGCATATGCATGCTTGTATCCATATGCATTCATGTATGCATATGCATGTATGTGTATGCATATGCATGCTTGTATGCATATGCATTCATGTATGCATATGCATGCTTGTATGCATATGCATGCTTGTATGCATATGCATGCTTGTATGCATATGCATGCTTGCATACATGCATTGTGCATGCTTGTATACATATGCATTCATGTATGCATGTATGTGTATGCATATGCATGCTTGTATGCATATGCATTCATGCATGCTTGTATGCATATGCATGCTTATATACATGCATTGTGCACGCTTGTATACATATGCATTCATGTATGCATATGCATGTATGTGTATGCATATTCATTCATGTATGCATATGCATGCTTGTGTATGCATATGCATGCTTGTGTATGTATATGCATGCTTGTGTATGCATATGCATGCTTGTGTATGCATATGCATGCTTGTGTGTGCATATGCATGCTTGTATGCATATGCATTCATGTATGCATATGCATGCTTGTATGCATATTCATTCATGTATGCATATGCATGTATGTGTATGCATATGCATTCATGTATGCATATGCATTCATGTATGCATATGCATGCTTGTATACATATGCATGTATGTGTATGCATATGCATGTATGTGTATGCATATGCATGCTTGTATGCATATGCATTCATGTATGCATATGCATGCTTGTATACATATGCATTCATGTATGCATATGCATGTATGTGTATGCATATGCATTCATGTATGCATATTATGCATTCATGTATGCATATGCATTCATGTATGCATATGCATTCATGTATGCATATGCATTCATGTATGCATATGCATTCATGTATGCATATGCATTCATGTATGCATATGCATTCATGTATGCATATGCATGTATGTGTATGCATATGCATGATTGTATGCATATGCATGATTGTATGCATATGCATGATTGTATGCATATGCATGATTGTATGCATATGCATGATTGCATGCATATGCATGATTGTATGCATATGCATGCTTGTATGCATATGCATGCTTGTATGCATATGCATGTGTATGTGTATGCATATGCATGCTTGTATACATATGTATTCATGTATGCATATGTAGGCTTGTATGCATATGCACTCATGTATGCATATGCATGTATGTGTATGCATATGCATGCTTGTATGCATATGCATTCATGTATGCATATGCATGCTTGTATACATATGCATTCATGTATGCATATGCATTCATGTATGCATATGCATTCATGTATGCATATGCATTCATGTATGCATATGCATCTATGTGTATGCATATGCATTCATGTATGCATATGCATGCTTGTATGCATATGCATTCATGTATGCATATGCATGTGTGTATGTGTATGCATATGCATGTGTGTATGTGTATGCATATGCATGTGTGTATGTGTATGCATTGTGTATGTGTGTATGTGTATGCATATGCATGTGTGTATGCATATGCATGTGTGTATGCATATGCATGTGTATGTGTATGCATATGCATGTGTATGCATATGCATGTGTGTATGTGTATGCATTGTGTATGTGTGTATGTGTATGCATATGCATGTGTATGTGTATGCATATGCATGTGTGTATGTGTATGCATTGTGTATGTGTGTATGTGTATGCATATGCATGTGTATGTGTATGCATATGCATGTGTGTATGTGTATGCATTGTGTATGTGTGTATGTGTATGCATATGCATGTGTGTACGCACGCATATGCATGTGTATGTGTATGCATATGCATGTGTATATGCATATGCATGTGTATATGCATATGCATGTGTATATGCATATGCATGTTTGTATTCCTATGCATGTGTGTATGCATATGTATGTGTGTGTTTATACATATGTGAGTGTGTATGTATATGTATCTCTCCCTCTCTCTCTCTCTCTATGTCAATCGAAAACAAAACAATCACTTACATCGATGTAATTGTTTGAATCAAGGTTGTCAAAATCCACTTGAAGTTCTTCTTCGTCGAATGTTTAAAGATTTGATCCCAAAAATCTCTTGTAAAACTAAAAAGAGAACATATTAGAAAAGCAAAAACATAAATAAAGAAAAAAGAGTGCTACAATATGTGTGATCTACTTACCAAAATTTTAGATCTATAAAAATAGAGGTGTGCTTAGAGAGAGAGAGGCAGGGGGAGAGAGAGAGAGAGAGAGAGAGAGAATTGTTTGAATCAAGGTCGTCAAAATCCACTTGAAGTTCTCCTTCGTTGAATTTCCAAAGATTTGATCCGAAAATCTCTTGCAAAAGTAAAGAGAGAACATATTAGAAAAGCAAAAACATAAAGAAAGAAAAAAGAGTGCTACAATATGTGCGATCTACTTACCAAAACTTCAGATCTATAAAGATAGAGCTATGCTTAGAGAAAGACAGAGGGAGGGAGGGGGAGAGAGAGAGAGAGAGAGAGAGAGAGGAAGAGAGAGAGAGGAAGAGAGAGAGAGAGAGAGTGACAAACAGAGATCTGCTATTCGCACATGCAAACTCGACAGTAGAAGATGTAGATTCAAAACTCTCAGAATGACGAATTTTGGTTTCGGGCCCGGTTAAAAAGACACCGTCGGTATGAGCATCGGTAATTCCAGTAAATTACCGACACTTATACTGACACAGTCTTTCCGAGGCTAAGCGGCTTTTCCAAATCGTCCGAGGGCCATACCGATGCCGACAGCTGACCGTCGGTATTCTCTTGATATGTTGTAGTGTCTAGATCTTTTGGTATGGCTACCCCTTCTTGATCATCATCCTCATACAACATGTCATATGTTATTTCATCGTGTACCTCATCTTCTTCAAAGACCTCTTCATCTTGAACAATGATCTCTTCCTCCTCAACTACCGAATGCACCTGAGAGTCCACTATGGATGGAATTTCGTCTACATCTATGTCCTCACAAATTTGTCTTCTACATGGAGAGAGTTATAAAACAAATAACCACTCTGGTTCTTTGGAATCTGGCATAATGACAACCTGCCCACAGTATTCAAGAAGTACAAATGTATCTCTTTTATCTATCCATAGCTTTATGGAGTCTACTTGAAGCAAACCACTCTTATCCTACCTCACTGTTGTGTTTCTTCTAGAGGTGACTACTTTGAACCATTTCACATCAAACAAAAAGTAGTCAAACCTCCTAAAAGATAGCTTCAAGATATCTTGGATCACTCCATAGTACTCGAGTTTGCCTTCTTGAGCATTGTCGTCTTTTGCACTAGCTCTATTTTTTTGAAAAAAATTCACCATCACCCCACTCTCAAAAGTAGAACTATTTTCGTCGATTTGTGCGATCCAAAAGTGTCATCCATGAGACCATAGTTCACTATATTTAGAATACTCCCAATCACACCCCTTTGCGAGTTCCCTCTCTTCTTCAGAGATATCCTCACCTATTGCTTTTGCTTGTGAAACGGATGTATCTAGTCATCTTCTCATTGGAAAGGGTGGAAGAGGTTGAAGGCTTTTTGGAAGAGGCAAAAAGCGAGTGGAACGGTTCTTTCTAAATTGAGCTCTTTCCTTTGCGTTCGTCTCCTTGGCAAGCTCCAACCACTTTTGCCATGGGCTTAGAGTTAACGATGAAAAACTTCATTGCTTTCTCTCTGAAAGTTGCATCTATTTTTCTTTGCATCCCTTTACCTTGAGGTTCATCGCCTAGAAGATAAACATCTTCATCATCGCTCCGTAAGAAAGGCATTTATGGGTCCGACATGCATATAAACTCTGTTATGAATACAAGAGACTCTTGTACGAGCCACCCCGCTGCCATGATGTCCTCTGGATGTGCTCTCTGATGAATAAAATCTTTTAATGCCTTCATGAACTGCTCTAAGAAGAACATCCATCGACTATGGATAGTTTCTACCATTGGAACTTCATCAACCACATGAACTAGTAAATGAAGTTGAATTGTGAGAATACTTGTGGGAAAGTATTTCTCAACCATATAGATAGCCTCTATAGCATTGATTTTTGCACTCTCTATGTTATCTCTCCTCATCTCTTTAGAAGAGATCCACTGTACCAAGGAACTGATTTTATAAATGGTTGTTCACACATCCTCCGAAAAGCAATCTTTGAGAGCTACAAGGAGCACAAACTATAAAAGCTTGTGCCAATCATAAGACTTGAGCTCTCTGAGATCGTCGTTTTGTGTGAAGGTAGTCTTTAGACACCTCATGCATGTAGTAGGTGTCCAAAACTCTGAAATCATCTTCTTCACTTGTTTCTCTTCCATCTTGTCGAGCACCGAAGGAACTCTTGGTAGTGATACTATTTCGTTGGGCTTGGTAATTGCCCACAACTCTTGCATACAACCTCGCCCTTCCAAGTCCTACCTTTGTTCTTTGTTTTCCTTCTTTTCGATCAATGTCTTCCAAAACATCTCTCCCACATTCTTGAAAATATGCACCGGGTCTACCAAATGAAAGATAATAGTCATTTCATGCCAGCAAGTGGTGTTTCTACATCCCACAACTACTTCCAATCGCTTGCTTTCATTTGGCATTGCACTTTTTGACCAATTTGCCCTTCACGTAAAACATGTCGATCAGAGAGATATCTATGATGTCCTTCATAGATAGTTTTGCTACTTCGAGTCATGGTCCGCATAGGGGACAAGCATGGTAACTCAAAATCGATAAACATGAACATTCACCATAATCGGGCGAGTCATGCATCACCCACATAGGTATGCCTTGCACTTGCACGTCCTGTCTTCTTATAGGTTGAGACATGTTGCACACATTAATCCCATCCCATAAGGTGTGAAACTCTTCCACAAGCGGTGCAAGATATACATCCATGTTTTTTACCTTATACTTACCTGCCACAATGAGAGCTAATAATAAATGGCCTTTTTTTGTGGCCAACCATGGTGGGATGTTATAGTTGATCAAACATACAGGTCATGTGCTCCATGAGGAGCTGCTTAAACCAAATGGATTTACTCCATCCATAGCTAAGCCTAGACATATGTTTCGAGACTCTTTAGCAAACTCTAGTCACTTACTATCTATGTGTTTCCAAGCATCCGAATCAACAAGCACGCACATTACACCATCTGCAGACTTGCTCTTTACATGCCATGGCATTAACTTAGCTATGGATTTGCATCTGAACATGCTCTTAATTCTTAGAATGATAGGAAAGTGGCAAAGAACCCTTGCGGGGATTGCTTCACCCACAAGGTCTTCTAAAAAAAAATTTCATTCCACACTTTCGACATATGTTGAGATGTTCATACTCATTTTGAAAGATAATCCAATCATTTGGACAAATTTCCATTTGCCAGAAACTAATCTTTCACAAGCCTGCAAGGGATAAGCAATTAAAATGATATTAGTAAATGAACTTATTTTGATGCAGCAATGAAAGTTTATTTCGAATCCACTTACCTGAACAATTTAGAGACACTATTATTTGATCGTCCATAAATGGATTGAAGATTGAGCATCGTGAGAGATGCACATAGTACAAATTTCTTCACCTCAGTGTGCAGTGGTAAACGGGCTAGTCCTTGCATCTTCTGGTGTTCTTCGTCGACTTCTGATCGTGGAAATTCTACCATGTCCATGGAATCCATGACATCTTCTCCACCATCGTGATCTTCATCCATCTCATAAAATGCCTCGAGTATTTCTTCCATATGTTCATTCTCCATAATGCTACCATTACCTTGTACTTCTACCTCCCTTTTTGTTCTCTTCTATCCACGAGAGGTAGACAGTGCAATGTCATTTGGTCCCACTTGTTCACCAAGGGAACCATGTGACTGCCAGCATAGGTTTTGTAGCCGATTTATATCAAAGGATCCATATTCTCTAATATGTGCAGTTTAAATCCATCGTTTCTAAAAAAAAACTTATACTTGCAACGAGTGCAAGGACATGCC
>CM035410.1:88959315-88996815 GCA_020310875.1 Ceratopteris richardii
TCTAGTAAGATGCAGTAGAGAGATGGTTGGGAGGATAGCTAGTGGTAAAAAAGGTGAGCAAAGTATCGAACTAAGAGGTAGAGAAATACCACAACATTAGAAAATGGCTAATTTGAGAGGTATAAATAGCAAGAGAAGAGTCATCCACACCAGGAGGAGCTTCACCAAAATTGAGTCGAGATAGAAAACCAAAGACATTAAATGATATCATACTCAAATTCTTTAAGTAATAAGATCCAATGAGCCAACCAACCCTGCAAATTCTGTTCGCACACAAGATAGGTAAGGGTTGAATAATCCACATGGAATGTAAATTTTTGGTCTAAAATAGTGGCAAAATTTCTTAATAGAAAAAATGAGGCATGTAATAAAGTAAGTCTAAGATCTAAGGGCCCGATCGATTCAAATAGATTTGAAATAGGACACCGTTTGGTCACCCATGTGTATGAATAAAGATCTCGAGACTAAACTTACGTAGTAGGTCATGTACTCTTGTAAAAAAATGATCCACTTAGCTTAGTGGCTAAGTCTCAAGGGTATGAAGGAGGAGGTCTTGGTTTCAATCCCCATAGGGTACATGGGGAGACTATTTTTCCCAAAGAGATTTAGAGCCTTCTATAAGCATCCACTTGAGTTAATTCCAGTTAATTGGGACACTTGGCACACATGGAGTTACATGGTCGACACATGGATGGTTAGACTCCACCTGCACAAGAAGGAAGTCCCCTCAAGAGAGCTATATACAGAGGCATATGGTTGAGAGGAGAGTCATCTCTCTAGCACGTGGTGGTGGCCCTAATCCTTGTTCTCTTGCATTGGTATTACAACAGAAGTGGTGCTTAAAGCCCAATGGTTGATATCACCTATAGGTGTATCAATATTGATAAGATTCTTAGCTTTAGAATCTGAAAAGGCATTAGCATATGCTTGGACTTCAGTTGAGGGAAAGATCTTTAAAATCCCATGGGTAAGCAAAGACGCTTTTGTTAGTTTAAGAGATCTTAAGAAAAAAGACTAAGTCTTTATTCTTGTCGCAAGGCCAACCAGACTTGATCAAGTTTGGCCATGATTGTCCAAGAGCTTACGATTGGAACTACCCTGAAGTCTGACCAAGTATTGGCAATCAAATTCCTTTTGGAAAATTTTTCATTCTTCCATTCATCCAATGGAAAGTGTGAAAAGAGTAAGTTGTTCCAAGTTTGAACATAGTAAAAATTCTAAGTATATAGTCTATAATCGTGATTGTGGTAATTAAGTCTATAGAAGTGATGAAGCTCAAGGTCAAGCACAAAGCATGGAAGCACATCAAAAGGTGGACACACAAGGAAAGGGAGCAAGTAGGGAGCTCCAAGAAGTGTATGTCAAATTTTCAAAAGAATCCCCTACAAAACTAGTGATTTCCATCACTACAAACCAATGTAAATACCATTTTTCTATTTTTGTAGCTCCATTTTGTGCAAGCCAAGGAGTCCTCGAGCTTGAGGAGCATTAGAAGTACCATCGTACCAATTTTCATAATTTTTAGACTTCGTTTGAGCCCTCAAATAAGCCCTGGAACCTAATTTTTAACTAGTCCGGACACTAGGTTTGGACATGGTCAAAACTAGTCAAAAAACTATAAAAAGAGCTAGAGAGCTCATTTTTGGGGTTAGCTGGTGAGAGAATAGAGCTTTTGTAAGAGAAATCTTTTGCAATCTAAGCTTTCCATTGTTCCTCTCTTTGATCTTACTTTGTGCGCGTGTGTGTATGTGTGTGCATGTTTGTGTGCTTTCACTCACGCACTTGTGCCTTCACTTGCTCGTGGTCTTCATACCGGTCCTCACGTCTCCGTGGATTGACAAGTAAAGGAGGTGGTGCTTACGCTTGAGCTACACCAAATTTTGGCACCTTTGCCGGGGAGAGAGCTTCGAGGACGAGCGTTGTGATGGTAAGATCGTAGATTTGCGACGTTGGAAGGTAAAAAAACTGTCATTTCAATTCATTTTCTGTTTTTTCCTCTTCATCTTCATCATCATCATCATCTCCACCTTCTTCCATCTTCTTCTTCATAGAAATTTCTTGTTTTTTAGTGCATTTTCACCATTTCCATACCATTTTTCATGCATTATTGTGTGAGAAGGAGTTAGGAGGTGCAATGGAGAGCAAATGCTGTGTTTTTTCATGATTTTCTGCACATACGGAGCTCGCCATTGCTCGGTGCTCAAAAATTCGAAGTTCCCGCCAAAAAACGCGATTCTGTGATGAAAATCGCGATTCTGTGAAAATTCAAATTTTTTTGAAAAATCACGATTTTCTGTTTCCCGCCTAAAAGCTTGCTGAAAGAATCACGATTCTGTGGTCATTCTCAGAATCGCGATTCTGTGGTTATGCTCAAAATCGCGATTCTCACAAATCACGATTTTCAGCAAAAACACGATTTTGTGAGAACACGATTCTCTAAAACACGATTTTGTGAAAACACGATTCTCAGAGACAAAATCACGATTTTCACGTCAAAAAACACGATTTTGACAACCACGATTTTGTGAAAAACACGATTTTGTGAATCACGATTCTCTGAGACAAAATCGCGATTCTCTAGAACACGATTCTGTGAAAACACGATTTTCTGCTCAAAATCGCGATTCTCACCAATCACGATTTTCAGTAAAAACACGATTTTGTGAAAAAGGCGATTCTGTGAAAACACGATTTTTTGCTCAAAATCTCGATTTTCAAAAAACACGATTCTCGGCTCAAAATCACAATTCTCACAAATCACGATTTTCAGCAAAAACACGATTCTGTGAAAACACAATTCTGTGAACCACGATTTTGTGAAAACACGATTCTCTGCTCAAAATCGCGATTCTCACCAATCACGATTTTCAGTAAAAACACGATTTTGTGAAAAAGGCGATTCTGTGAAAACACGATTTTTTGCTCAAAATCGCGATTTTCAAAAAACACGATTCTCTGCTCAAAATCGCGATTCTCACAAATCACAATTTTTAGCAAAAACACGATTTTGTGAAAACACGATTCTGTGAACCACGATTTTGTGAAAACACAATTTTCTGCTCAAAATCGCGATTCTCACAAATCACGATTTTTAGCAAAAACACAATTCTGTGAACCACGATTTTGTGAAAACACGATTCTCTGATCAAAATCGCAATTTTCAAAACACGATTTTGTGAAAACACGATTCTCAAGGTACAAAATCGCGATTCTCTGATTTCATACAATCGCGATTCTCTTGAAGTTCACAAAATCGCAATTCTCTTGAAGTTCACAAAATCGCGATTCTCGTAAAATTCACAAAATCGCAATTCTCTTGAAGTTCACAAAATCGCGATTTTTTCCAAAAGGTCTTGTTTGTCTGTTTTGACCCCCAGGAGCCTGATTTGACATAACTTTTTCATCCAAAGTCCATTTTTTGAGCTCTATAGCTCGTTGGAAAGCTCGTCTCGAATCCTACACGGCCTCAACTGTTTTTTATAAGAATAATGCATTGATTTTCAGATAGGATATTTTGAAGTTGACCCTCAGGTGGGACCAAGAACCCAAGGGGACTCCAAAGGATTTGTGAACCATACCAAGGGGAAATTTTGGACTCTTAGCCAAAGCTTATGAACCTGAGATCTGGTAGACACCTAGGAAAGGATAGACAAAGCATTAGATCTTCTCAGTCCAGTGTCAACCACACAGCAAAGTCTTGGGCACAACAACTAAGTGGTTGTCCTTACGTACTAAACTCTGATACAAGTGACTCAGAAATGTCTTTTAGCATGGGGAAACCTGCAGGTGGCTCAGGGAATGCCCATCTACAAACACCAGAAGGTCCCTATAAGACACAGTTGGAATATATTCAGACCAACTGATTAGGTGCTCGCATCTATGAGGATGGCTTGAGGCGATCAGTGGTCCAACTCAAAAATCCAGATCAATCCTTTGGACTTGAACACCCGGTGGTCAAGTTCGAAGAGGGTTCATACATTGATAAGGAAGGAACCATGTATGTGGTTACCAACCAACCAGATAGGAACGATGAGTTTGGAAATATCATTCATGAGAATGAGATAGGAGACCTAGAACAAGAAAATGTAGGACAAGGACCCCAGACTCCTAGAGGCAAGTCAGTATTGACCAGAGTGATCACACCAAATTGGATCCCTCAAGACAACAAAAGCATAGAACTCTTTTTGAATAGAGAAACAGAGGAAGCCTTTTGGAGATTCAAGCCAGATCAACCTAGCCAATTGGGCATAGTCATCATCTACGAGTTCAAGGATCCAGAGATAACAGGCAAAGTTGTCTACCTAGATAACACGTCAGAGAAAATTTTCTTGGTAACAGAACATGATAGACATGCATATACTTGGAAGAATGAATTGATTTTCCCTCCACCAAGATCCAATGTTTCCCATGGCCTCCAAGGAGTAGGATCATCCCAAGCTCATGAAGCCCAGAGAGAAAGAACTAGAGAGAGACCTGAGGTAAGTTTTGCACACACGGTGGGCAGAAATAGAGCAGGATTTGAAAATGAAAGACCTGAAAGAGAGAGACATCAAGCACATAGGCAACAAAGAGATGAACATGATTTTCCATTGCCTAGACCCCGAGAGCACACAAGAACCCTTAGACCCACTCAAGTGATCAAGGCAATGAAGAATTATTTTGACGGGTCAGGAGATCCTTATGATCATGTGGCCGAGTTCAAACAAGTGTTAAGAGCTGAACAGGTTGAGGATTTATTCACCCAATACGAGGCATTTGGTTTGACTCTTAAGGGCACTGCCTTAGCTTGGTTTCAACCACTGAGTAGTCGCAACTATCATGACATAGGTCAGCTGCTAGACAAATTCATTGTAGAATTTTCCAAGAGTGGTATCAGGCATAACACATCATCCTTGATCCACAGTTTCAAGCAGACACCCCAAGAAACAGTGAGACTAGCAGGTAGAAGGTTCAGACAGTACCTAGAAAGATGCCCTACTCCAGAGTTACCCACACCAGCCAAACAAGTGGCTTTGTTCTTAGATGGCTTACTAAGCACAAAGTTAAGATCATATGTGTACTTGAAAGAGCCTAGATCCATAGAAGAGTGTGTGCGGACGTGCATTGACATAGAAGATAACTTGGGTGAGGAGTTAGGATTGTCCAAACTCTATAAGAATTCGGATAGTTCTACTAGTCATACATCAAAAATCCCCACGGAAATAGAGGAGATAGCTGAGCAAGTTGCCAAGAAGCTGGGAGTCCAAAATAAACAAACACAGAGAGTCACTCCATTGAATCGGTGTTATACTTGCGGAGGCGACCACATGGCTAATGTATGCCCATTGCACAACCAGAACATGAGAGAAAGGAACGCTCCATATTGCACTATTGAGAGAAAATATACGAACCACACAGCTCAAGATTGTCCCTATAATAGGCAGGCTATTAGACAGAATTATCAACAACCTTACCAACCAGGTAGGTATCAAAACCAATACCAACAGCCATATTATAGACCACATCAGCAATATCAGGCACAATATAGACCACAACCAGTCTTGGGAAACCAACCACCAGCTCCTGCCAACGTGATTCTAGTCAAATATGCTGTGGGAGAGGAAAATCCAAATAGAGCATTGGTGCCACTAACCCCATTGATACCAGATAATGACTCTCATGCTCATAGTTCAGACTACTCCCATGAAGGTAGTCCACATGCTTATTACACAGCGTCACCTGAATATAGTGAGATTTACTCGTATCAATATGAGGCACCACCTATGGAGCAAAATTGGGAGCCAGAATACTCCGATGTCATGTACACAAATCCTAACCCTAGGCCCCAATTGAGACAAATGAGGCCACAAGCCCCTAGAGGATCTTGTTTTAGATGTCAAGGTGACCATTTCATTCGTGAATGTCCCCACCCACCATCTCCGAGTCAAGGACAGGCTATCACAATACAGGTTTTTTGTCTTGATTGTGGCAAAGACCATCTCCCCAGAGATTGTCCAAGAAACCCCTCCAGTGCAGCCAAGATTACACCCATTAATGTGGTAGGCTTAGTGGCAGATTCAAGTTCAAGTAGTAGCAATGTGGCTCCTATACAAGCTATCACTAGAGCACAAGCCTTAAAACCAGCAGAACAATCAGAGTCGAGTGAATCAGGAGAGCCTAGTAAGAGGAAAACAAGAACATGGAAGGATACCAGAGAGAGGCCAATCACAAGTGGAATAAAAAGTTATCAGAACTAGAAGAAAGCTTAAAAGAAGCGAAAACAAAAATAAAAGACATTGCATCTCAAAGCCCCTCGCATGCCGAAACTCCATCCACTCCACCTCATCCCACCCCACCACCCATTGTAAATAGACCGCAACCAGGGTCTGTTCTTGGAGATCCAATCCCAGAAGGCTTGGACATGATGTTCAAGGCCTACCAGGCTCGACTTCAAGAAGGGCCTACAGCTGCAAACCTAGACAAGAGTTACCCTAGAGCAGATTTAGAGATTGAACGGATGAAAATGTGCATGAAAATGGTAGAACAAGCTCAAGCCATACTTGAGACTAGTCAAAAGTTCAATCAGACAAACTCTATCAAATCAGATTTGCATTTCCAGGGCTTACTAGAAAGATTCGAGCAATTGGTAAACAAACTACAAGTTTCTTTACCTCCACAGGCTCAACCAGTTATTGAAAGAGGAAGCTCACCACCAATGGGAGCTTATGTTCCTAATTCCACAGATGCTGGAATACCTCCTTCAATTCAACAGTACTCTCAAGAGTTCTTGTGGGAAATACAAGAAGAGAAATGGGCCAATGAGAAGGGTAACTCCCCTCCTATTCCTGAGATTGATGATCTTCATGATCAATTTCCCCAAGACATTCCATCTATTTACAGAGATGAAGCAGAACAACAAGAAGATGAAAGGTTAGATTTTGAATCTAATACCTTAGAGGAACTGCCTCAATTTCCAGGCCCATGGGAATCTGAATCTCTCCAAATTAGAGCTCCCACAATACTAGTAAGAAATGAAGACTCAGTGGTTCCAAGGAACACTGATGTCGTGAAGAACACTAAGCTTCAGTGTCATCTCACTGTAGAAGAGCTGCTCAAAGCAAAACCTGAGCTTTGGAATCATGTGAAGGATCAAGTTCCAGAACTTGATTCCAAAATGCCAAAAGCAGGCTCTAAACAAAAAGTACCAGAGATACCTCTAGACAAAATAGGGGACATGTGTGAGGGTGAAGAAGGTAATACTTATCTTCCAATCACCTACCAAGGTTACACAACCAAAGCAATCATAGATTCCGGTGCTGGTGTTGCTATTGTGACCACCTCCTTGTGGAAGCAATGGGGCAAGCCCACATTAAGACCAACCAGAATGAAGCTTCAAATGGCTGATGGTCATTTTGAAAGACCTCTAGGATTGCTAGAAGGGATAACTCTAACCACTTGTGGTGTAGAGTTTGAGCACACATTTGCTATATGTGACTTTGAGAAAAATAATGTCTATGAGATGATCCTAGGAAGACCCTTCCTACGACAATTGCAAATAGTACAGGATTGGGGAACCAACTCTTTGTACTTGTAGCACTTAGGGGTCACCACCAAGGTCAATTTGAAGGAGTACTCCTTCAGAGATGTACCACCCCTGGCCAGCAATCTTAGCCACCATGGACATTGCTGTCAATGAAGAACAATGGACACCTCATTGTGATGAGGAGGGTTATGATATCTCACTGTTCATGTGTCAGCCCTTGCTAGAAGAATGTGACCCTAGTGATGTCATAGAAGAAGAAGAGAATGACGATGATATAGAGTCCATTGTGATGGATAGTTGCTTTAACTCAGAGCAGTACTATCTAGAAGATATAGGAGTGTTCACCCAGAAAGAAGAAGAACCTCTCACAAGTATTAAAACGGTAAATTCAAAGGATGGAAGTGAGAGCAGTCAAAAGAAAAAGAAAAGAAAAGCAGTGAAACAAGAAGAGGAGGAATCATTGTTTGAAGTACCAGAAAACTTCAAGAAATATGAAGTTGACGACTGCAAAATTTTGGTACGAATGCCTAAGAGAGAGGCCATCATAGGAGAATCATATGATAATAAAGAAAAGACCAAGAAGATTATAGTGACCATCGAAGAGAACAAAGAGAGATGCACATATATAGGAGATGACCTAAGTGCAAGAGAAGAAATGGAGCTTGTAGCTCTATTAAGGGAATATAGGGATGTGTTTGCGTGGCACTATAGAGACTTGAAAGGGGTAGATCCAAGAATTTGCTCTCATACTATCCCCATGACTGCTGATGCCAAGCCCACCAAACAGAAGCACTACACATATAATGATACCTATGCAACCAAAATAAAAGAAGAAATTGATAGGTTGATTGAAGCTGGATTCATCTATGAGATTGAGCATACTAAATGGGTGTCCCCCATTGTAGTGGTGCCCAAGAAGAACGGAAAGTTGCGAGTGTGTATTAACCTTAAAAAAGTTAATGCCGCTACTATCAGAGATAGTTATCCACTTCCAATCACGGAACACCTTTTGGAGCGTGTTGCAGGCAAGGAAGTTTATAGCTTCCTTGATGGGTTTTCAGGTTACAATCAAGTAGCCATTTCCCTAGAAGATCAACACAAAACAGCTTTTGCCACAGAGTGGGGAATCTTTGCATTTTGTGTTATGCCATTCGGGCTCACAAATGCACCTGCAACATTCCAAAGGCTCATGTGTCATGTCTTCAAAGAGTTCTTGCAAAAGAGCTTAGAAGTGTATGTGGATGATTTATGTGCTCATTCCCAAGAAAGAAGGTTTCACATCCCTGAGCTCAGACAAATCTTCAACAAGTGTAGAGAATATCGAGTGTGTCTGAACCCAGAAAAGTGTGTGTTCATGGTGCGTGAAGGTAAAATCTTAGGGCATATTGTTTCTAAGAATGGAATCTCAACAGATGAAGATAAGGTACAAGCCATAGCGGAGCTACCAAGGCCAAGGAATGTTAAAGAGGTACAAGCCTTTATGGGCCATTGTGGATATTACCGTAGGTTTATCCACATGTACGCGATCATAGCTAGACCCCTTTATGCCTTGTTGTCTAATTTTGAGTGGAACGACGAATGCGAGAATTCTTTCAATGAACTGAAGAAACATTTGTGCACAGCACCAATACTGACCACTCCTGATTGGAATAAACCATTCCATGTCCATGTGGATGCATCCAATCACGCCATAGGATGTGTGCTTGCACAACCCACAAGTGAAGGAAACTTAGATTTGCCCATAGCATATGCTAGTAGACAGCTCACTGCAGCTGAACGGAACTATACCACAACTGAGCGAGAGGGCTTAGGCATGGTATATACTGTGAAGAAGTTTAGACACTATTTATTGGCCAACAAGTTCAAGTTTTTCACTGATCATCAAGCTTTGTTATATTTGGTCAATAAACCTTGCAATACTGGACGCTTAGTAAGATGGTTCCTCTTACTAATGGAATATGACTTTGAAGTTGTTGTCAGGAAAGGTAGAACCCATCTTAGGGCAAATCACCTTTCTCGCATCACTTCAGGAGAGTCACCGCAAGGAGTGTCTGATGACCTACCGGATGCTTATCTGTTCAATTTAGAAGTTGTTCCTAAATGGGCAAATAAGTTGGTACCAGTCCTAACCTTTGGTCCTGTAAATAAGAATGTGAAAACATCACAAGAAGAAATTGTAAGATCACAAAAATTATCACATATTGGCAGGAAGCATGTACAAACAAGATATTGAGGGTGTATTAGCTTGTTGTGTCGAGGATGATGAACATAGTAGTTGGTTGCAGTAAGCTCATGAAGGATTGCTAGGAAATCACTATTCTAAACAAAGAACATTGCAGAATCTGAAGCGTCTAGGAGTGTATTGGCCTAGCATGGACAAAGAAATACATGAGTGGATTAAGAATTGTCCAATATGCAGAGAGAGACCCCCAATGGAGCATGCGACCCTTTATCAAGTGTCATTAATTCCAAATTGGAGTGCTCCATTGGTAGAGTTTATGAGGTCGGGAAGATTACCCAAAGAGGCTAGTCTAGCAAGAAGACGAAGCATGGAGCAAGAAGCTCAAGGCTATGCCTTAGTAGGAGACAACTTATACCGAAGAGGCAAAGATGGTTACTTAAGACTGTGCGTTCATGAATCAGACTATTTAAAGGTCTTAGAGACTGCACACAGTGGTGTTGCAGGTGGACATTTTGGTCCTGACCGAGTGATCAAGACCATTCTATTCTCAGGACTTTGGTGGCCCACTCTTCATATGGATGCACATACCTATGTGAAGAAATGTGACACATGCCAACGTGCACAATATCCAGTTAGAAAAGACGAGATGCCCTTGAGGCCAATGATGGGAGGGCATGCATTTTCCAAGTGGGGTATAGACTTCATAGGTCCTATTAACCCCCCAGATCGAAACTCCCATGCAGAGTACATTATTGTAGCCATTGATTACCTTACAAAGTGGGTAGAAGTCAAAGCCACAACAAAGAATGATGCTCAGACTACGGCTAAGTTCTTATTCGAGAATGTGTTCATGAGATATGGGCTACCAATAGAGTTAGTGAGCGATAGAGGCACACACTTCTTGAATGAGGTCATTGAAAATCTTCTCCAAGAATTCTTAGTGATACATAAGAAGTATGCCCCTTATCACCCACAAGCTAACGGACAAGCCGAGAGCACCAATAAGATCCTCTATAACATATTGACAAAATTGGTAAATAATAAATGCTCTGATTGGGATAAACAGCTTCATCATGTTGTTTGGGCTTATCGAGTTGCCTATAAAACGGTACTGAATGCCACCCCATTTCAGATGGTCTTCGGGCAGAATGCTTTTCTAACATTGGACTTCCTCATCCCAACCTTAAAGGTAGCACAAGAGCATGAATGGAATGGACATGAGTTGTCCTCAAAAATGAAGAATGTCTTTCAAGTATTTCAGTGGTGGAGCTTTAATAACAACCTTGACCTTATCGGGATCAACTTGGATGCCTTGGTAGGAAATGATGTAACCAAGAAATTTACCATAGGAAACAACAAAGATGGACTTAGTCGAGTTAAGGCATAAGCGATATTTGTGAAATTCAATGCATCATAGTCAGAGATGGTGCAAATGCTCAATTTTATCACCCAAAACTGAAAAATCATCAAGGAAGATGTGCATAAAACTAGTAAGTTAGGGGCAAAAGATGTTATGCATGCACCATTGGAAAGTACTAGGTGCATTACGTAATCCAAGCCACATGATTGTACAAGCATAAATGCCCCAACTAGTAATGAAGGCAATTTTGGGGATATCTTGCTTAACCATGCAAACTTGACCCTGCGATCTAATCCCTTCATATCCTTGTAATCCAAGACAAAGACATCAGTGAACTCATTCAATAGGGCTAGTACATGCTTGCAAAATAGTGAACTCATCTAGTCCTAGCGAAATTGTGCAAATAGTGAACTCATCTATAGCAGTGCTAGTCCCTTGGCAAAATCAGAAGAGGATCTACATCAGGTACCAAATGAGAAAATCATCTTGATTCATGAGCTCTAGACATGCCAAAGAAGACAATGTTAGCTCTCTCACTTCGTATAAGCGTGAGCATGAAATAAGGAGAAGATTCGGCTGAGTAGGAAAAGCTCAAAGGGCAGTAGCACTCTAGCAACCAAGTGATTCCGGCTATGATTCACTCATCGACATGATGTTTCTAGCACTAGAGACACATGGCTAGTTATGCATATCAACATACACAAAGACCATAGACTACAGTTGTGTGCTCTTCGAGCAGAGATAGGTAGAGAGAGAGATTCAGCACTTAGAGGCTATCTTCATCATGTTTTTTCACCTTCACTACGACATGAGACAGAGAGAGAGACTACCACAATAGAGCGATGATGTCATTGTAAGTCGAAATTGTAGAGCATCTTGTTGCAAATCGAATCGAAACTTCAAACAACTCACTTCAGTATTTGTAAGATGCATAGAAAGTATCATAAGTGTAAGAGCACTACTGAGTGCAACTCCTATTGTAGTAGCTTGTGCTATTGCCCACTATACACAGAGCAAAATTGAGTGCATATCTCAATGAGTGTGAGAGTTCAACAGAGTCACTCCCTCATATGAAGAGCGAAGAGCAAGATAGAGGAATTGAAGTTCAGATTCTTGATCTTAGAGCTTATTTTTTGAGCTTGGTGGAGACCTCTTGCATGTTCTAGATTTTTTTCTAGTTTGAGGATCACAACATTAGCTATCACAATTTTTGAAATTCGTGAATTCCCTAGACCTTTTGACTTCTGTTGTTCTTCTGTTGTTCTTCTGTGGTGTAGTTGTTTTCTTTCCATTTTGCATATGTAACATTCTAGTGCTAATAGCTCATCATATTTTCTCTCAAAGAGGAATTTTTGAAAATATTGGAAATGATTGTGACTGATGAAGAAATCGTGATGAGGATTATACAAGTTTTGCAAAATGCAGATCTAATGACAACCACTACTGGTACAATTAGGAAGCAACTGGAGAAGGCACCCCCACCTAAAAAAGGGCATTGAGGACACTAAGGCGAGGGAATGGATAGGAGTTCGGGGGGAAAGTTTTTTCGTTTTTTGGTCTTCTTGTGCAGGTGTTGAAGGAGGGAGGAATTTGTTTTCTCCTCTGCGAGAGCATAGAAAGGGGTCTCTTAGTTTTTCTATGCAGAAAACAAAGGAGTGCATATGTGTTGGGCAGAATTGTGAGGCCGTTTTAGGCTATCTTTGTGGCAGGCTTAAAGCATAGGAAAGGGGAAGTATATCTGTAATGGCAAGCCGCTCATACTATAGAAATTTCCAGAGTAGGAGGCCATAGTAATGCCGATTGATAGAAGTGGGAGGCTTGGAACTGTCTGATATTGATCTAGGGTGCACCTTAAATTGAGGACTGTTATTTCTTCCATTGCCTGGGAATCCAACAACAAGATCAAGCCCTTTTTGTGTTATGGATGAAAGGCAAGTTGATAGGAAAGATACAGGCATAACTAGAGAATTAGGAATATGTTGAAGGAAGGAAGTTGGTTGATCGATTCCCAAGAGAAGGAAAGCGTTCATGTATGCAAACACATGATAGAAGTTGAAGAATCTCCATGAGATGAAAGAGGAAGGTAGCGACATTGTTTAGCAGATTAGAAAGGGCAAAAAGAAGAAGAAACGTACAAAAATTTCTTTACCCCACTCTAGAAATGTAGGGGAATTGGGAATAATTGTACTGATTGGGATGAGGACATGATCAGATTGGATTGGGAAAAAGAAGAATCAAGAGGAAAGGGCAGCCAAGGGAGGAGGGATTTTCATCGATTTTAGAAGGAGGTTTTTTCTTCACTTAAAGCAAGATGGGAAAGAGAAACATTGCTCTCATTTTGTTTTCTCCTCTTACTCTTAGAATAGAAAAGTTTTTTTATTTCATTTGTTTCAAGAAATCAAAGGGAAAATGAGCATGAAATAGTGCATATGCCATCTCAAGAAAAATTCGAACAGGAAAAAGACACCAAATGCATGCACCATGATAGATACAGAGATTCTATTTCATATAGGAGGAGGGCTCCGAGGACCTCCAACACGAGGAAGAAAATGATATTTCAATATGGCAAAAGCTTGAATGTGGAATAAAAGGGAAGGAGGTGACAATTGCAGTAGTTATGTGTTGATGGATTGAGGACACTAGAGATGTGATAGTGCAACAATTCATTTTGTTTTGAAGAGATAAAGAGAATATCAAGGAACAGAGAGTGCTGGTTTTTTATATAAGAAGAACAAAGTTCTTCTAATGAAGAAGGAAAGTTTATTATGCAAAGCACTTCATATAGAAGATTTGTGAAGGGAAGAATGGAATCAATGGGACATAGAAAAATGCAACTGGATGAAGTGAAGCGATTTATGCTTGAAGCAGAGCACTGTTGGCATTGTTTTTCTCAAAAGAATCGGCTTGTGGCAGGAGTTTTAATTGATATCCATTACCTTTAATTTTGAGGAACAACAGGATAATCATACTATTCTGTGGATGGACAAAGCAACTACTATCCATGGAAATCTTATGTTGAATGAGACATGAAGTTTTGCATTTGAGATCATTGTTGCTATGCTATGTTGGAGAACCATATGCCATTCAAGTATTGTTGATGGCTACATGATCTATGGATAGAAAATGTTAGCAATCAAAAGTTTATATGAAATATATTGGAAAATTTTATTTTGAGGCCAATGGAATTCATGTGTTTGCCATGCTAAGATATGGGAGTAGTGCTGGTGTTGTTGTTTGAAGCATTTCAAGGGAACTCAACAGAGTAAAAAGGATATTCTAGAAAGTCAAGGATGAATAGTGGAAAGGTTTTTTTGAAACATGGTACATAGGGGGGAGCCAGAAGGGGTTGTGGTTCTACAAGTACAAAGGAGGAGAATATATGCTCTTGGAGGTAGCACTAGGGAGGATATATGCTCCTTGGTGAGAATATATGCTCTCAGAGGTAGATGGATGAGTAAGAAAGAAAACAAAAAGAAGAGAGATATGGAGGAGGATCAAAGAGTAGATAGAATGGGAGAGGAGTTGCACACGATGCTTGATAAAGCTTAGTGCATTCGGAGGAGAGATGGAAAAGATGAACACTTTGGGGGAGACTATAGAAGCCCTAGCTGGTTGATTAGAGAAGAGTTTTCAAGAGGTCAGTAGAAGAGTGGGAGGAGTATAGTTGAGAGGGAATGCGTTAGAAAAGAAGCTAGAGAGTTTAGAAAGAAGAAGATGTGAAGAGCTTAGTCTAGTGGAGAAGCTCGATGAAATTGAGCAAAAACATAAAGATGGATTTGAGGAGCTCAAAAGAAAACACATGATGCTGCGAGAGAAAATCAAGAGGCTATACAATTTATTTGGGAGAATATAAAATGTTGTCCAAGAAAATGAAAATAGGATGCATGAGTTGGAACCAGAGAATGTGAAGTCACAGAACCGGATGAAGTATTTAGACTATGAAATGACACAACATCAAAATGATATTGACCTAAATACATGAGGATTAAGGGAACTAGCTATGAAGGTGGATGAATTGAGGAACGTAGGAAATGAGAGTGCACAATGCTTTGCAAAACGCCTTGTTTTGATAGAGGACTATTTACAAAAAACAACAAATCACGTGGATTCTTCACAAAGATGAGTTTGGAGATAAAAAGGGAAATGATTGAGGAGGTGTTGAAGATTTGCATCGTGATGATGAGGTTCTTGAAGTGGAACTTGACTCTTGGAGAACATTGATCATCAATCATGCACAAGACTAGGTAGGAATTTTTGAGGATGCCTGTACAACATTGCATCGGAGGAAGGGATTTAAAGATAAGATGGGGAAATCTGGTTTGGTAAGCTTGTTTGCGATTAGTCGGTTATGTCATATAATTCTTATGCCCTAGAAAGTAACGATGAAGGGAAGATTGATCTATTAGCTTCCATGGACGCGTTTTTTGTGTTTTTATGTATGCATGATGTGCAAGACGGGTGGGGAAGATTCTCCTTTCTACCTCTCCCTAAGTCTCAGGCCATGGGAAATAAAAAATTTGAAAAAAGAAAAGAAAACAACAAAAACAAAAGTGTGCATATATGTGTGTTAGTGCGCTATGATGGGTTAGTAGACAAGTGGAGTCATCTTGACTGGGTGGTCAAGACCGCAAGCTAACACTAACTTCATCATAGGCCTAGGCCGTTACGTGTCTATATCTGTTTGGTGTTATGTGCCATAGCAAGTTGATAAATGAGTGGAACCATCTTGGCCGGGCAATCGAGACCATGAGTTGCACCCATCTTTGCTATGGGCTAGCACGTATATATATGTGTGTACATCGTATATATGTTCATTGCATGCTATGTTGTGTTGGTAGATGGATGGAACAAACCTGGCTGGGTGCTCAGGGCCACGAGTCGCATCCAATTGCAACATAGGTAAATGCGTGAAGAAAAAAATTCCCACTCCTGAGGGGGAGAGACAAAGAGGAGGAGGGCGGTGATTTCCCAGATGGATGTGTTTTTTTGCATGTATGTATTTACAGGGATGAGATGTTGGCTGTTGATAGATCAATCCGCTCGAGGTCAACACTGACAAAGGTATAATTATTATATGTACATGGATGGTTAGTTTGTAAGCAACTTATCATATTCGGCTCTTCTTATGTTATCGATAGGCTCGTTCCAAAGGTGGGAATGGTGTACGTGCTCTTTGAACCTTATTCACTTGTGTCTTGTTTCATTGTGGGTGATCAATTTTTTTGGGGTGTGAGGTAAGTCTGTGCTTTAGAAGGCCTCATTTTTGCTCATATATACATAGCGGGTATAGAGGGAGTTATCGGATATAGATGCATTGGAATACAAGTTTTTGTTGATTCTCTTTTTCGTATGATTTTTTTTTTTTGGATTCATCCTTTTTTACGAGTTTGCAGATGAAAAGGGTGCATTGATGGAGGAGAACTTCGCCAAGGTGGTCAAGGTAGGTAAGGGATTTTTTGTTGATTGATAACTGGTGATGTTGGTTGACTATAGGTTTGCAGAACGATCTTTGAGGGTTGGCCCATGATCGCATTATGGATATCCTTTTGGAGTCATTAGTTTTAGTTATTGCATTGATGATTTGGATTGTGGGAAGTATATGAATGTCATGATTTTTGTTCGAGGATTGATTGTAAGGCCGAAGCAAAGGGGGCACTCATGCAGTTAATGGTGTGGATGGAAAGATGAGTTGAATGTTTGAAGGAAATTCTCGTGCATGATAGTTATGTGTGAGTAGAGAACTTGGAATATGTCTGTGTGATTGGTCATGGCTACATGATTTGGGTGATTGGGTCATGGTGCTTTATGTATCTCTATGAAAAAGAGTTAACCATATGAACAAGTGATAGGTGAAAAGTGAGGTTGCACGGGCTGTGGAAATGCTCATTAAGCACAACATCGCAAGCAAGGAAGGGGGAGTATGTTAACCCCATGAGTTGTTAAATTTTGGTGTGCATTATGTGGGTTGAAATGATTGCAGGACATGCAAGGCACAAAGAATTTCCTGAAGATTGTGCAATAGAGATGCAGTGTCATGGAGTATAATTATCACAACCCATTCCCAGTGTGGCCAGGTTATGGATGCTCTATGTTCCTCACATGCAAGCTGAGGGCATCAAATAAGATGATAAATCAAGCACTATAGCTACATGTTGGATCTATTTGCATAGAGGGAATTTTCAAATGAAGTAAGCAATCTTCATGGTTCTGTACAATCAGATTGCCATAAGTCGCATACTCATGCTCACAACCTCCAAAAGTATGGCAATGTGGAACTTGGCGGATCATGCTTCATGGAAGATACAATTGTTACCCTAGGTCAAACTTAAAAGTTTACCAAGTTCTCATGGGATATCCTTGGTTGTTATGATTGTGGCTTCATGTTTCATGCTTCCAATCCACACCCAAATGTATACACAAAAGAGAACCATTTCCACAATCTTCCCTAGCATTGCTAGTTGTGGTGTTGTGCAAATGGGATAAAGACATTCACAAATGTTCTTGCTGCTTTAGAAAATGTTGGTATCTTCTCTATTGGTCTCAATCGGAATAAGGTTCTATTTTGTAGTATTAAAGCTGGGAGATTCTCATTCGTTCGACAACTTGAACCAAATAGGGATGGGGACACATCCTTGGAGGCAATATATCAACTGACCTAATTTTCATTCGACCAAAGTTACATCTCTCTCCCACAAGGTAAAATTGTGCAGCTCCAAATATGCTTAGCACAACAATTCTAAGGGTTACTACAGGCTTCTTCTCAATATTCAGGGAGAAATAAATATGGCCAGAATCTAAGGCAGAGAAAAAGATGTGGGGGAGAGGGGGTCAAAGTGTCAGAATGTCAGGGGGAGTGGGTGAGTGGAAAAAATGACTTCCCCTCCCCAATTGCTCTTTAGGGGGCCACTGTTTGACTCACTCTCCCTCTCTCTAGGTAAAAGTGAAAGGGGGAGTTTAACATCATTTTTCGAGGTTTTTTTTTTGTTTTTTTTTGTGTGCACAAGTGTTGAAGGAAGAAGAACAAGGGGGTGGATAGTAGCAGTCAAGGGAGGAGTTGCTTCTCAGAGCATGGGATTGAGTTGCATGGAAAGGAGCGACTTGGAGACACCTTAGTGCGAATGATCTTCTAGGAAGTATGGAATGAAGAAAAGTACATGGTTCTAGCAGGAGAGGGAATTCAGGAGAAAGCAGAGTCCAACATCCTCATTATGAGCCTCTAGTCTCGGGAGTTCCAGGACCCATCAAAGCCACTTAATATTGTGGAGCTACAGGGGAGAAGGAGACAAAGGACTTGGAGATGGCTTTAAGTTTTTTTCTATTTTAGAGCTATCTCCATCTATTCAAGAAGGCAGGGGAGCTGCTACACCGCAGTCTAGGAGGCTTCTACTGTGAATCTGTGGTATAGTACAGAACCCTAATCCATGCATCGGAAGTGTTTCTAGTGTTGAGTGCTCTTCCTTCATGATTTGGTTGTAAAGTTCTACAACATCGAAGGCGTTTCCCTACTCCCAACACTCTCATTACCTCGAAGTGTTCTCCTAGGATCTCATTATGTGCTTATCTATTTCGAAATGTCAAATCTTGCAGAGGAATTGAAGTTTAGGTTCCTGATCTTAGAGCTTATTTTTTGAGCTTGGTGGGGACCTCCTATGTGTTTTGGATTTTTTTCAGAGTTCGGGATCACAGCATTAGCTGTCATGATTTTTGAAATGTGTGAATTCCCTAGACCTTTCAACTTCTATTGTTCTTCATCTCAAATTTATGAAAGCCTTTGGTTATGTGGCATGGTTATTTTCTTTTCATTTTGCATATTTAAATTCCAGTGTTGGCAGCTTATCATATTTTCTGTCAGAGAGGAATTTTTGAAAATATTGGAAATGATGGTGACAGATGAAGAAATTCTGATGAGGATTATACATGTTCTATAGAATGCAGATCTAACAAGAACTACAATTAGGAAGCAGCTAGAGGAGGCACCCACACCTTAAAAAAAGCATTGAGGACACTGAGGTGATGGAACATATAGGAGTTTGGGGGGAAATTTTGTTTGTTTTTGGTCTTCTTGTGCAGGTGTTGAAGGAGGGAGGAAGTTTTTTTTCTCCTCTACAAGAGCATAGAAAGGGGTCTCTCAGTTTTTCTATGCAGACAACAAAGGAGTGCATATACATTGGGCAAAATTGTGAGGCCATTTTGGGCTACTTTCGTGGTAGGCTTATAGCTAAGCCGCCTTTGTCAAGGCATTTGTCCCTTTTGGGGGGGATGGAGGGAAGCCTCCAAAGGCCGTTTTAGCCAATTTTTGAAGATTTTCTATGGTAAGCAGGTCTTATGAGGAGGTAGAGGCCATTCTAGGCTAGTTACTCAATAGGTTTGGGAATTGATGGTACCCCTTGTTGAAAAAAAAGGGGGCTTGGCATGAGGACATGATCAGATTGGATTGGGAAAAAGAAGAAGCAAGATGAAAGGGCAGCCAAGGGAGGAGGGCTTTTCATCGTTTTTAGAAGGAGGGTTTTTCTTCACTTAAAGCAAGATGGGAAAGAGAAACATTGTTGTCATTTTGTTTTCTCCTCTTACTCTTAGCATAAAAGAGCTTATTTATTTCATTTGTTTCAGGAAATCAAAGGTAAAATGAGCATAAATTGTGCACATGCAATCTCAAGAAAACTTCAGATAGGAAAAAGACACTGAATGCATGCACCATGATAGATAGAGAGGTTCTATTTCATATAGGAGGAGGGCTTTGAGGACCTCCAACACAAGGGGAAGGAGATGATATTTCAATATGGCAAAAGCTTGAATGTGGAATAAAAGGGAAGGATGTGAAAATTGCAATAGTTATGTGTTGATGGATTGAGGACACTCGAGATGTGATAGTGCAACAATCCATTTTGTTTTGAAGGGATAAGGAGAATATCAAGGAACAGAGCGCCAGTTTTTAATAAAAGAAGAATAAAGTTCTTCCAATGAAGAAGGAAAATCTATTGTGGAAAGCACTTCATATAGAAGATTCGTGAAGGGAAGAGTGGCATCAATAGGAAAGAGAAGAATGCAACTAGATGAAGTGAAGCAATTTATGGTTGAAGCAGAGCATTGTTGGCATTGTTTTTATCAAAAGAATTGGCTTATGGCATGAGTTTTAATTGATATCCATTACTTTTATTTTTGAGGAACAACAAGATAATCATATTATTCTGTGGATGGACAAAGCAACTCCTATCTAGAGAAATCTTATGTTGAAGGAGACATATGAAGTTTTGCATTTGAGATCATTGTTGGTATGCTATGTTGGAGAACCATATGCCATTCAAGTACTGTTGACGGTGTTGGAACATCAAGCTTACACTATGCTTGAGGTGGATTTGATCTACATCAAAGGCTATCGCGTCGAAAGAATATCCGTTGGAGAGTTCTTTTTCATATGCTCATTTATTGTATTTTTTTGAGAAATTTTTGATGGTTCATTTATCGTTGTAAAAGCCTTGAGCTTTACACATGTAAAGGTAGATCCCACGAATTTGTGGTGGTTGAAGTTGCATTCAATCAAGCAATCAATCACCTAAAAGTAGATCAAAGTAGATCTTCACTTTTCCTAGATTGTAGGAAAGTGAATTGATTTCCTCCAACAACCATTTCCACCTTCATTTGAATTCAAACTCAACTTGTAAAAGTTGTGGAACACTCCTAGAGCCTATATAAGGACTTGAAATCACTTGTACATTACATGGAAGCAATATACATACACTTGTGACCATCATTGTCTTGCTCCTTCAATTCTCTGCATCATTTTCTTCACCAACAGTAATCTTGCAGAGGTTGCTGCTCTCTCTCTAGAGCTCCAAATTGAGTGCAAGATGACTCATTGGAAAGGTATTAGTGTCTAGTTTATGCCTATAAATGTTTATAGCATTTGATTCAGTAGATTGGGTGAAATCAGCGTTTTTCTATCTCGGGGTCAATCTCTGCGTATTCTTGAAAAATAGGAAGTACCATCGGTGAATGTCGCATTCATTCCTATAGCATATTTTGCTTATTCCTTATACTTTTGTGCATTCCATACACTAAACCCTATGTGTATCACTCCCATAAAAGGGTTTTTTCTAATTGTAATCACGCTGGTCGCTATGGGCATTTGAAGTTCATTGTCTCTTCCATAGATAGTAAGTTTTTTGAGCTAGTCGACCCGCGAACCTATCTGTTTTGTATCGACTCATTCTACTTGATGCTCCAAAGTACATAGTGTGTTTCTTTGCACTTATAGCATGAATATAAGGTCTATTTGAGTATCCATAAGCTCAAGGGCTGGTCTTGTGCCAGTTGGCTTGACCAAACTTCGTCGCTTCGAAACGCACTTTTCTACCTTCGATAAGCTTCTCCAAGTTCTTTCAGTATCAGAGCTAGATCAAGATGGGTGAAGGCTTTCCCTCAATGATCGGAAAGCTTGATCAACACAACTACACGGCTTGGCAAATCAGAATGGAGGCCTATTTGCAAGGTAGAAATCTTTATGGAATTGTAGCAGGTGATGAAGCTATGCCTATTCCAAGATCCAAAGGAGGACCTACACAAGAGGAGACAGATAAGCTCACACTTTGGTGCGCAAGGGATGCTCAAGCAAGGTCGTACATACTAAACTCTATCTCTGACTTTCTATTACCACATATTAGAGGATGCAAGACATCTCAAGAGACTTGGGATGCCCTCGAGACTTTCTTTTCTGATAGTACCAAAGCAAGAAAGAATCATATTTGGAACGAGTTCAACCAAATGAAGAAGACACATAAACAAACCATCACAGAGTTTGTTACCAAGGTCAAGGAGGTTGCGGATCAGTTAGCATCCATTGGAGAGCTGATTGAAGAAGAGGTCATCATGAGGCAAATTCTCAACGGCATTCGAAGTGATAAGCAATGGCAATCCTTCACGACAGCTTATGATCTCATAATGGATGTGCAAACTCCAGACTTCAACATCTTTCTCGGACAACTCTTCAACCAAGAAGCCAACAATAGCATAAAGGAAGGTAACTCTTATACATGGTAATTCAACTAGTGCTCTATATGCAGATAAGAAGGATAAGAAGCAGAAAGGCAAGAATAAGGAAGAAGATGAAGAAGAGACTTCTCAAGCCAACTTTGCAAGCAAGAGCAAGTGAAAAGGGAAGAATAAAGGACCAAAGCAAGACAAAGCCAAAGGTCAGAATGTTCAATCTTGTGCCATATGCGATAAGACCAACCACACCACTCAGAATTGCTAGTTCAATGGGAAGACCCAGAAAGGAAGTGGAAGAGGTGGATATGGAAGAAATAGAGGTAGAGGTGGACACAACTTCAACAATAACAATAGAAGCTATAATAGAAGGGACTACAACAATTATTCAGAAGATCAACCACATGAAGACTCATTGCTTCTTATGAATCTAAGCCACAAAGAAGGTAAAGAAGATGATCATTTGTTCTACATAGATTCAGGATGTTCGAATCATGTTGCAGGAAACATTGCTCTTCTATCTGATTTGGAAAGTCCAAAGCATAGACATGAAGTGCAAACAGGGGATGACACAAAGCACAATGTGGAGAAGATAAGTAATGTCAAAGCTTCCAATGGCAGGACAAACATTCTGAGTAAGGTTCTCTATGTACCCACTATCACTAAAAACCAAATAAGTGTAGGCCAAATAGTTGAAAAATGCTTGCAAGTTAAGTTCACCCAACATGGAGCTTTTGTGGAAGATCCATGTCAAGGCTTCAAAAAGATAGCCCGAGGTGAGAAGCATGGAAGGCTCTTTACTTTCGAAGTAGGAGAAACTAGGAACATAGCTCTATTCAACTTTGGGTCTCAAACCCTAAGTGAGCTTGAAGTGTGGCATAAGAGACTTGCTCATGTGAATGAAAGAACCTTGAAGGATATATGCAGGGATCAAAGTGTTCTAGGACTGCCGAACATATCAAAGCAACACATGATCAGTAGGTGTGATGCATGTCAGATTGGGAAGGCACAAAGACAACCATTCAACCACAAAGGCTACATCCACAACAACTTATTGAACTTAGTACATACAGATGTATGGGGACCAAGTCAAGAACCTTCATTGGCAGGATCAAGGCATTATGTCTCATTTATTGATGACCATAGTAGATGGACTGTTTTATGCTTTATCAAGAGTAAGAATGAAGTGTTTGATTGCTTCAAGAAGTATCTTGCACATGTGGAGAATCATACAGGTAGATCACTAAAGAAGCTTAGATCTGATGGAGGGGGAGAATACTTCTCCAAAGAGTTTGATGAGTTCTTGCAGGAAAAAGGTATCAAAAGGGAAGTGACTACTAGGTACTATCCTCAACTAAATGGAATTGCAGAGAGGAGAAACAAGACACTGGTTGGATCAGTTCGAACAATGCTTGAAGAGAAGAAGTTGCCACATTATCTATGGGCAGAAGCTATTTCAACTACTGTGTACCTTGTCAATAGACTACCATCCAAATCACTTCAAGGTATGACTCCTTATGAAGCATGGCATGGAAGAAAACCTAGTCTTGGACATTGCAAGGTTTTTGGTTGTTTAGCTTATGTTCATGTACCATCACAAATAAGAGGTAAGCTAGATGAAAGGGCAACAAAGGCAGTGTTTATTGGATATGATTCAACTCAGATGGGTTACAGGTTCTTCAATCTTCAACCAAGAAATTCACTACAAGTGGAGATGTTGTGTTTGAAGAACACAGGTCTTGGTATGATGAAGACAAACAAAAGGTAACACTACCATATGATCTTGATTTTGACTCTCATCAATTAGGAAGGAAGCATGATACACAGGTCCAGGATCCAAGAAGTGATACAGACGATGACCAAGATGAAAGAGAAAAGGATTACAAGCTATGGAAGTCAAGAGGCAAAGCAAAGATGCAAGAGGTTGGAGAATGCTCCAAACAAGCACCTAGAAGATCAGCAAGAGATAAGAAACAACCAGAAAGGTATGGATATGATTCCGCATTTGTCACGAAGCATTCAATCTACTTGGCAAAAGACTCTCTTTCAGAGGAACCCTCAACCTATGAAGAGGAAAAGGGAAACCCTAATTGGGAAAAGGCCATGAACGAAGAGATAGATGCATTGAAGGAGATGGACACTTGGGATTTGGTTCCACTGTCATCGAATCAAAAGGTAATTGGTTGCAGATGGGTGTATAAAGTTAAAAGAAATTCAGATGGATCAGTCTGCAGGTACAAGGCAAGATTAGTTGCCAAAGGATGCTCACAAACTCATGGTATAGACTATGAGGAAACATTCTCTCCAATTGCAAAGATGACTAAAATCAGGACATTGATAAGTGTAGCTGCTGCAAGGAATTGGAGACTCCTCCAACTTGATGTGAAAAATGCATTCTTAAATGGTTGGATAAGTGAAGAGGTATACATGTCACAACCACCAGGTTTTGAAAACCCTAATCATCCATCTTATGTTTGCAGACTTAAGAAAGCATTGTATGGATTGAAACAAGCTCCTAGAGCTTGGAATTACAGGTTGGTTACATATCTTCAAGATCAAGGCTTCAAAGCTAGCAGCTCAGATCCTTCTCTATTCATCAAAAGGGATCACAATGAGGTTATCTATCTATGTGTATATGTAGATGATATTATTGTGACAGGTGATTATCTAAATGGCATTCAAAGGATCAAGAGACACATGCAAGAGGAGTTCAAAATCAGTGACATAGGTGAGCTCACATATTTCCTAGGTATGTAGGTGATATACACAGATGAAGGAATGTATTTGACTCAAAGAAGATACATTCAGGATCTTCTTCTCAAGTTCAAAATGGAGAACACTAAACCTGTAGGTACACCTTTGGAGATGAATCATAAACTTAGTGTTTATGAAGGTGAGAAAATTGAGGACATTAAAGAGTATCAAAGCTTGGTAGGTAGCTTGATATATGCTACTCATACAAGGGCAGACATCTCATATAGTGTGGGAGTGCTTAGTCAGTTCATGCACTCACCGAGAAGACCACACATGGAAGCGGCTAAGAGAGTACTTAAGTATCTCAAAGGTACAATCAACGAAGGTATATTCTATCCTTACTCTTCAGATTTGGATATCAAAATCTATTTAGATGCATATTGGGCAGGAGCTAAGGATGATAGAAAAAGTACATCTGGTTACTTAGCATTTGCAGGTTCGAAGCTAGTGTCATGGAGTTCCAAGAAGCAATCAACAGTTGCTTTATCTTCAGCTGAAGTAGAGTACAGAGGCTTGACCATAGCAACTCAAGAGGCAATATGGTTAAAAGCATTGTATACAGATTTGGGACTTGTGAGTTCCAAGCCTCACATATTTGGAGATAATGTAAGTTCCATGCATCTAGCGGCAAATCCTATTTTTCATGCGAGAACCAAGCACATAGAAGTCCATTACCACTTCATCAGGGAGAAGCTCATGGCAAAGGAGATTGACATTTCTTTTGTTCTGACTGAAAAGCAAGTAGCAGATATGATGACGAAGGCACTTGATGGAGTAAAGCTTTGTAGATTCAAAGCTATGGCAGGTATTCAACCTATCAGAGAATGAAGACTCAAGCATACTTTAGCTTGAGGGGGAGTTGTTGGAACATCAAGCTTACACTGCTTGAGGTGGATTTGATCTACATCAAAGGCTATCGCGTCGAAAGAATATCCGTTGGAGAGTTCTTTTTCATATGCTCATTTATTGTATTTTTTTGAGAAATTTTTGATGGTTGATTTACCGTCGTAAAAGCCTTGAGGTTTACACATGTAAAGGTAGAAAGATAGAGCCCAAATCCCACGAATTTGTGGTGTTTGAAGTTGTATTCAATCAAGCAATCAATCACCTAAAAGTAGATCAAAGTAGATCTTCACTTTTCCTAGATTGTAGGAAAGTGAATTAATTCCCTCCAACAACCATTCCGACCTTCATTTGAATTCAAATTCAACTTGTAAAAGTCGTGGAACACTCCTAGAGGCTATATAAGGACTTGAAATCACTTGTACATTACATGGATGCAATATACATACACTTATGACCATCATTGTCTTGCTCCTTCAATTCTCTGCATCATTTTCTTCGCTAACAGTAATCTTGCAGAGGCTACTGATCTCTCTCCAAAGCTCCAAATAGAGTGCAAAATGACTCATTGGAAAGATATTAGTGTATAGTTTATGCCTGTAATTTTTCATAGCATTTGGTTTAGTAGATTGGGAGAAATCTGAGTTTTTCTGTCTCGGGGTCAATCTCTATGTATTCTTGAAAAATAGGAAGTACCACCGGTGAATGTCGCATTCATTCCTATAGCATATTTTGTTTATTCCTTATACTTTTGTGCATTCCATACACTAAACCCTATTTGTATCACTCCCATAAAAGTATTTTTTCTAATTGTAATCACGTTGGTGGCTATGGGCATTTGAAGTTCATTGTCTCTTCCATAGATAGTAAGTTTTTTGAGCTAGTCGACCCGCGAACCTATCTGTTTTGTATCGACTCATTCTCCTTGATGCTCCAAAGTACATAGTGTGTTTCTTTGCACTTATAGCATGCGTATAACGTCTATTTGAGTCTCCATAAGCTCAAGGGCTGGTCTTGTGCCGGTTGGCTTGACCAAACTTCGTCACTTCGAAACACACTTTTCTACCTTTGACAAGCTTCTCCAAGTTCTTTCAGACGGTGACATGATCTATGGATAGAAAATGTTGGCAATCAAAAGTCTATATGAAATATATTGGAAAATTTCATTTTCATGCCAATGGAATTCACGTGGTTGCCATGCTAAGACATGGGAGCAGTGTTGATGTTGCTATCTGAAGCATTTCAAGAGAACTCAACAAAGTAAAAAGGATATTCTAGAAAGTCAAGGGTGAATAGTGGAAAGAACTTTTGAAACATGGTACATAGGGCGGGCGGGAGAAGGGGTTGTGATTCTACAGGTATAAAGGAGGAGAATTGAGCTCCCAATCTTGATGAATCTCCTCAACTTTTGATGTGCTCCAACACAAATTTGGAGGCTGTGAAGAAGACGACCAACTACTTTCACAGAGTGCATACATGGAGTTTCGATATTCTTTTCTGTTGCCCAGCCATGTATCTATCCTACATAATCCCTCCTTAAAGGAGTCACTAAATTGGCTTCTCACATGACTACCACATGGAACTCATGTGTGTGCCATCTTAGTAAAATCTAAGGGATGGTTCACACCATCCCTTCTCTAGTGACTTCCACATGACATTTCCTTCCCCTTAAGGCCATTTTTGTCCTCAAAAATGGTATTGGAAGGTCTGGTAAAAAGAGAGAATTAATAGAATGATACTCCCACTATATCCCCATGTACCTCATGTACATGGTCATATCTCCGTGTTGTCTCCCCGTATCCTTCCCCTTAAGAAGATTCTTGGGAAGGTAATTTAAAACTAGGAAACCGTTTCTGAAGGGTGCTAACCCGCTCCCATGTGGCACTATCTGCTGAACTATCTTTCCACTTTCCTAGGCACTCTTTATATAAGTGACTTCTCGTCCATTTCTCTCAAGTGCATAGTATGCTCTGAGGCTCATGCAGAATAGTTTGAATAGAGATATGCTCAACTACCTCACTATCTAGAATGAGGTTGTCAGATTCACCCAGGCTTTTCTTAAGCAGGCCAACATGAAAAATTGGATGGATTTGACTATTCTCTAGAAGTTGGAGCTGGTAAGCCATCTTTCCGAAGTATTTGGAAAGGTCCACAATACCTAGAAGATAGTTATGGACAAGGTCTCGTCTTCATGGTTTCAGATCTAGATGGAACTCTACGATAGACTTGCTCTTCTACCTCAAAGTTGATGTCTCTCCTTTGAGGGTCAGCATAGGCTCTAGCCCTATCCTAAGCTCTCCTAATGTTGTCCTTAGCAAGCCTAAGTATATCTTTCATCTCTTCCAAGAAGTCCTTTGTAGCTTGAGCTTTCTCATTCTGCAATCCTACTGCATAAGGAGCTCTTAGCTGAAACCCATACATAAGCATAAATGGACTATGCCGTGTGGAAGAGTGCTTGGTAGTATTGTATGCAAACTCTACTATAGGTAAATAATCTTCCCAATTAGTTTACCTTTCATTCACATATGCTCAAAGCATATATTCTAGGATTTGGTTAACCCTCTCTGTTTGCCCATCCGAATGTGGATGCTCCGCTGTACTCATGCTAAGCTTTGTATCCAACCTTTTGAAGACCGCTCTCCAAAATTGGCTAGTAAACTTCCTATTTCGATCAAAAACTATGTCTAAAGGAAGACCATATAACCAGTATAGGTTCTCCACAAAAATTCTAGCCAACTTAGGTGTCTTCACTGTAGTGCATGTCAAAATAAACCTAGCCATTTTCGTTAACATATCCACAATTACCTAGACCAAGTCGTGCCCTCTCTGTGTCTTAGGTAATCCGACTATAAAGTCGATGGAGATACTCTCCCACTTCCCATTAGGAATATCCAATGGGTGGACTAGTCCTCCAATCCTCAACCTTTCAGCTTTATTGACCTTGCATTTAGTGCACTTAAGCACTTACCCTCTAATGGACTCAAGTAGCTCACTAGTGATCCAAGTAAAACTTAGTCCATTGAGCATAGGCATGTGGCTAAGTGAATCAACCACTACATTAAACTTTCCCTTCCTATACCTAAGCTCATAATCAAACTCCTAATGGGTCTCTGCCCATCAAGCCTTACGATCTTTAAGGTCTGTTTGACTAGAGAGCCACTTAATGCTCTCTTGATCAAACACTATCTTGACTTTGGCACCATATAAGTAATGACACCACTTCTTCAAAGCATGGACAATTGCATACAACTCCTTCTGATAGAGGGAGTAATTCTTATGAGCCAATTCTAGTTTCTTACTCTCAAAAGCTACTGGTCGACCATCCTCAACTAAAACTACTCCTATAGTAAAATCACTCATGTTAGTCTCAACCACAAAGGTATTATTGAGATATGTTATACGTAAAAGTGGAGCTGTAGCAATTGCTACTTTCAATCTCTCCATACTTTGCTTCTGTTCGTCTCCCTAATGAAAGGTTTTCCCTTTTCCTTTAAGCCTCTCTGTCATTGGAACAACAATTTCGACATAAATCTTAATGAATCTTTGATAGAAGCCTGATAAACTTAGGAAAATCTGCAGTTCTTCCAGGTTCCTGAGATGTGGCCATTCCATAATAGCCCTTACTTTTTCAGGATCCATCTAGATTCCATTCTGGGAGACTATATGCCCAAGGTATCTAGCCTCTGTTTTGAAAAATTCACACTTTGACTCCTTAGCAAAGAGTGAATTTTCCCTTAGCACTTGAAATACCTTTCTCAAGTGTTCCAAGTGCTCCTGTTCTGATGCACTATAGATTAGAATGTATTCCAGAAAGTCTACTACAAACTGTCCTAGATAAGGCCGTAAAACACTATTCATGAGCTTCATGAAAGTGACAGGAGCATTGGTGAGACCAAAAGGCATCATCAAAAACTCATAGTGCCCATATCTAGTCCTAAATGAAGTCTTAGGTACGTCCTCTACCCTAATCGTAATCTGATGATACCCTGATCTAAGGTCAAGCTTGGTAAAATACCTAGCTTGATGTAACTAATCAAATAGGTCTTCCAATCTAGGCATTGGAAACCTATTTTTGATAGTTACCTTATTAAGTGCTCTATAGTCTATACATAGTCTCATAGAGCTGTCCTTTTTGTTAACTAGGAGCATTGGTGATGCCCAAGGTGAGTTACTAGGTCTAATGAAGCCCTTATCTAAGTAATGCTATAATTGCCTCTCAACCTCCTCATACTAAGAAACACTAAGCCCATAAGGTGGCTTACAAATAGGGTTAGTGTTAGTAACTACCTCAATAGCATGGTCAATGTCCCCTCTCTCAGGTGGTAGCCCTCTAGGTAAGTCAGTGAGAAAAACATCTCTAAACTCAAACATAAGATCTTTAAAAGTTTTAACCACACACTCTTGCAAGAAAGAATGAGATGAAATGAGAGGTGCACTAGGCACTCTCTCTCTCTCTACTTCCATTTCTTTCAAACTCAAGAGTGTGTTGTTTTGATAGCTACATTTAAGTGTATCTCCCAACCCCCATAGCCACTCTCTTCCTAACACAAGGTCTGTCCTCTCCATATTCATGATTTGGAAGTCCATATGATCTTCATAATCCTAGATCTCGACCTCCAAATTGGATACCATAGTATCCCATATCCTCTTATCTTCCCCTTGCATCATAGATACTATGTATTTAGGTGCACTGGGCTGCTGGGGAATCTTTAGCATTTTGACCAGAGCATAGTTTATAAAGTTGAGTGGTAGAGTCATCTATCATGACTCGCACCCTGGTCCCATATACAGTACCATGAAGTTTAACCAAGTCATTGGGTCCAAACAAGGGTGACCACAATGACTGAGTCAAACAACAGGTGTGCTCTATATCCTTGTGCATTACTTCCACTCCCTTGTAGCTAGAGTTGCCATGAATAGGAAGTGTTTGCACTAGGTGGATTGCCTTTTTGCACTTTTTAGGGACCTTACTACTCTTTGGTCCTTTTTTCTTTTCATCCCCCTTCTTAAGTGGACAATTCCACAGTGAATGGCTAGGAGACAAACACCTAAAGCACAGGTTCTCTCTTTTGGCTCTCGCAAACTGCTCTGTAGGTAACCTAGGCCCTTGTGATCTTTGTTTTTTAATGAAAATTTTGTTTTTGCCTAAAGGCACCTTCTTCTTGAACTTAGTCATACTAAGAGGTTTGAGGGGCTGATCCATCTCCATAGGAGTGTATTGAGGACGGATATGGTCCTCATAAATCCTAGAATCCCAATTCCTCTCTTCCTCATTCTCAAGAAGAAACTCTTTTAGAAATAGAGTTTCAAACTGAGCCCAATCTGTAGGGATAGAGTTCGCCTCCTTGAGACTCATCCACCACTTATAAGTATGTGGGCCAAGCGATAGACTCTCCTCTAGCACATGGTACTCTGGTGGGGTGCCCTTCAGTTGATGCAAATCATTCCACTTTTGTAAAAAAAGTATAGAGTGCATCCTTGTTTCTATCTCGATCATCCCTCGTAAAGGTAGGTGGCTCCAAGTCTTTTGGGAGGGGAGCTTCCTTAGAGCTCTCGCCTTCATGCTTACTAGGAAAAGAAGAATCTTTCCTAGTCATCTCTAGAGGAAGAGTAGGAGTCTCTCTTTCCTTCCTAGCTAGGAAAGAGGTGACATGTGTCTTAAGTGAGATCATTTGAGACTTAAGCTCTTCAATGAGGGATGTCATGTAACTATGTCTCTCTCTAACCTAAGGGCCTGTTCTTTTAAGCCTGCAAATTGCTCATGAGTAACAAACTCATCTAAAAGTTCCTCTTAGGTATACTCTTCTTGTTGAGGCTCTTTTCCTTCTAGTTTCCCCTCTACTTCCTGCTCAAGTTCTACCTCTTCCATTCTAAGGTAAGGATCCTCTAGTTGTTCTTTAGATGGAGAAGGATGTCCCACTATTTGTTTCCCTTTAGAATCCATGTTTCACTTCCCCCGTTTACTTACTAGAGTATGTGAAAAATATGGAAGTAAACTTTAAGTATGCAAGAAGAAGAGAAATATGACACTAGAGCACTTTCCTGGTACAAAATAAAGCTATAGAAGCAAAATCCAAGCAATCTTTGAAGTGTGAAGGCACTGATCTTCAATCCTCACCAGGCCCAAATGAAAATTTTGAAATATCCAGTTGGCCCAAGGAGGTTCTAGTCACCAAAAACCAACAAGAACAACACCAAAACATATAGTAATAGCCCTAAGTGAGAAAACTCAGTCAAACTGAAGCACTTTTGATTTTTCTAGTCCTCATGAGTCCAAAATAGCTAGTGCAGCATCTGTACTTCAAAGATATGAAACTATCCCAAGTGAAAAATGTTGATTTGGATGCCAAATGATGAAAAACTAGGCCCGGAAGTGGTTGCCTGGTTTCTACTGAAGCATTGCAGAGGGATTTTGGTTGATCAAATCTTCTCCAAATCAATCATTGTTTGTTGCAAAGTGAAGCTTAGGAGTGTACTTTGTGACACAACAAAGATTTCTCAATTCGGATGTCGTATCACCAAGCTATGGTCTAGGGAAGGCGGGTATGTCAAGAGGAGATGGTGGAAGAGATCTCTTCATGAAAAGATGACTTTGAAAGCCTAAAATTGAGAACCTGAAGCTTTTCAAGCAAGTCCAATGACCCGTATCGAGTACTCACAACCCATAGTACATATGTATATCATTGCTTCCTCAATTCCCTAATCCGTAGCATACTTTTTTCTCCCCCAAACTTAAAAAAAAATTCAGAATTTAATGTTAACTACCTTCTTGTCCAACTTTTAGAACATATTTGTGAACGACTCTGAGGAGAGAAGGAAATATTCCATATGCAGAGGTCGCAAGCGCTAAGTGGGCGGTATAAGAGGAGCACTTCAATTTTCATTCCATCGCCCAAGAGGAGGGGAAGAGAGAGAATGAGCTCGCTTCTTGTGCCTTCATGCTCTGCTTAAGGGTCAGGTGTGAATGTTCTTGTACTCGGTGGTCCTCCGCTTTGCTCTGCTCACGCAGCCGTTTTGGATCGGATACCAAATGAAGCACCACTCTCGATGAATCTCAACTTTTTATGTGCTCCAACATGAATTTCGAGGATGTGAAGAAGATGACCGACTACTTTCACAGAGTGCATACACAGAGTTTCGATATTCTTTTCTGCTGCCCAACCATGTATCTATCCTATATAATCCCTACTTAAAGGAGTCACTAAAGTGGCTTCTCACATGAGTGCCACATGGAACTCACGTGTGTGCCATCTTAGTAAAATCTAAGGGATGGTTTGCTTAAATATAAAGTGCTTTCAGTTGGAATGTTCTCAAAACCATGTGCAATCAAATAGGCATGTATCTTTTCATACCAAGCACGTGGTGCTTGCTTTAAACCATATAATGCCTTCTTTAACGTGCACACTTGGTTTTCATGCCCTTTTTGCACAAAGCCATGGGGCTAAAAAACATACACTTCTTCATGCAAGGCACCATACAGAAATGCTATTTTAATGTCCAATTGATGTACATTCCAACCACGATGAGTTGCAAGTGCACAGATGCTATGAACAGTAGTCATTCGACAAGTAGGAGCAAATGTCTCATCAAAATCAATGCCTCTTTCCTGAGCATAACCATTTGTAACAAGCCTAGCCTTATACCTGTCAACTGTTCCATTAGGCTTATGCTTAAGCTTGTATACCCACTTAGTGCCAATGGCCTTCTTGCCAGGAGGCAAGTCACATAAAGACCAGGTACCATTTTTCATGATAGCATCATATTCAGATTGGATTGTAGCCATCCAATGTTCAAATTTTTGTGCTTCATCAAAGGAAATAGGTTCAATCTCATCATAGAGACTAGAGGCAGCCATAGCATAGCAATGTGATGCAAAAGAGGCACTATGAGAGCCTGAACAAGTATGGTATGACAAAGGTGCATCTAATTTGTTGTCACCCAAAGTTTGTACTAGCCATTTTGCATAGTTTTTGCCTCCTCAATATTAGCTCTCTCATTAACAAGTGCATCATGCAAATCTGCATTAGAAATGGAATGATCTGCATCATCACATGAAACCTGTAAAGGCTGAGAAGAGAGTGTCCACCTGTAAAAAGAGGCAGCAAAGTATCATACATGTCTTTGGAGCCAACAGATGTCTCCTTTGTACATGAAAGTAAAGGTTGAATATCATCTTCCACAAAAAAAACATCATGACTAACCAAAATGCATTTAGTCTATGGATGATACAGACGATAGCCTTTGCTTTCAGAATTGCATCCAACAAAAATACATTTTACTGCTTTCTCATCCAATTTTCGATGATGTTGTTCAGGGAATAATGCATATGCTAGACAACCAAAAATACGTAGATGAGCAACAGATGGCTTACAACCATGCCAAGCCTCATATGGAGTGATAGACTGCGATGCTTTAGTGGGACACCTGTTAAGTACATATGATGCACACAGGATAGCCTCAAGCCAGAAGCTGTGGTAAAGCCTAACTCTTGACCATACACCTTGCCATCTCCATGAGTGACCTATTCCCGTTTAGAAACAGTGACTCTCATCACTAGAAATCATTGTAATACCATTTTACCTTTTTGCAACTCCATTTTGTGCAAGCCGAGGAGTCCTCAAGCTTGAGGAGTATTAGAAGTAGCATCGTACCAATTTTCATAATTTTTAGACTTCGTTTGAGCCCCCAAATAGGCCCTAGAACCTAATTTTTAACTAGGCCGAACACTAAGTCTGGACAGGGCCAAAAGCTAGTAAAAAACTATAAATAGAGCTAGAGAGCTCATTTTTGAGGTTAGCTTGTAATAGATTTGAATTTGTATGAGCATTTTGGAAGTAATCTAAGAGAACTTCATTGTCTTTCTCTTTGTCTTGCCGTGTGTGTGCACGTGTGTGTATGTGTGTGCATGTTAGTGTGCTTCTCACTCACGCACTTGTGCCATCACTTGTTCGAGGTCTTCATACCATCCTCACGTCTTCCCGGATTGACATTAAAGGAGGTGCTACTCATCACTGAGCTACAACATACACATACACATACACATACACATACACATACAACACATACACATACACATACACATACACATACACATACACATACACATACACATACACATACACATACACATACACATACACATACACATACACATACACATACACATACACATACACATACACATACAACCATACACATACACATACACATACACATACACATACACATACACATACACATACACATACACATACACATACACATACACATACACATACACAATACACATACAACATACACATACACATACACATACACATACACATACACATACACATACACATACACATACACATACACATACACATACACATACACTACACATACACATACACATACACATACACATACACATACACATACACATACACATACACATACACATACACATACACATACACATACACATACCCATACACATACACATAACATACACATACACATACACATACATACACATAACATACACATACACATACACATACACCTACACATTACACATACACATACACATACCATACACATACACATACACATACACACACATACATACATATGCATACATAATGCACATGCATATGCATACACAATGCACATGCATATGCATACATATATACATACATGCATACACATACATACACACCCACATACACATATACATATACATATACTCACATACACATATACATATACTCACATACACATCTACATACACATACACACACATATAAATACATATATATACATACACATACACATACACACACATATACATACACACACATATACATGCATATACACACACATACATATAGATACACACATGCATATGCATATATATATACATATATACATACATATACATATGCACACATACACACACACACACACACACACACACACACACACACACACATATATATATATATATATATATATATATATATATATATATATATATATATATATATATATATATATATATATATATATATATATATATATATATAGAGAGAGAGAGAGAGAGAGAGAGAGAGAGAGAGATTTCTAATCCATTTTGTTTTATATGTAAATATATTATGGATCATAGTAGAGAGAGAAAGGCAAAACTTACTCTCATAAAGAATCTTATGAGAGGGAAAGTTCCACCTGGTTCCTTAGGGGTTGTCATGCATGAGTATGCAGATGTACCTGATGAGGAATTAGATTTTACCATACAGATGCTTACTCAGTGCCGAGAGGAAGGCTCCTCTATGGCTCCATTTGCAAGAAGAGATTTATTTGCCCATAGGTATGTTTTTTCATAAATTAATATTTTTAATGATATTATAACACGTGTTATTATTCATTTTTATCTATTTATTTTCAGGACACCTATACCAATTCCAGCTCGTGCGCGCATTGCAGAGGTGCCTATGAGGACATGCATAGGTAGCCTAGGGCTGGAGTGTGACATAGAACCTGAGGGAACTATAGTATATATGAGGCATGGGTTGGAGTTTAAAAGAAGAATGAGAGCTTTACGTGACTCCTACCTACGTTCTGTTCACTTGAAATGAAAGTAAGTACAAGTTTACATTTAAATTGAGATAAATATTTTATGTTTTTCTTATATGATTTTTTCCTTTTGTAGCAAGTTTGATAAGAGAGATAAAAAGTATGTACTTAGTTCATTGGAGATAGAATTCAGCACTCGATGGTCGCATAAATGGTGTTTGAAAGAGATGCGGGTACTTATGGCATATCGTCGTGATAATGCATGATATGCATTGCTTTTATTTGTTATATTTATGTATGTATCTATGTAAATAGCACATAGAATATAGTCAATCAACTTGATTATTGAGTTTTTCATGTTTGACATATGGTTGAAGTATATATACACATTGCATCTAGTGCTCCCACCACCTACCAGAGAGATGTCTCTCCTCCCAATCTTATGCCTCTATATATAGCTACTCAAATCAACGAGAACCATAATACATATAAAGATATATACAGATCATGTACACACACACATACACACACACACATATATAATATATATATATATATATATATATATATATATATATATATATATATATATATATATATATATATATATATATATATATATATATATATATATATATATATATATAACACATATTTAAATACATACACATCACACATACATGCCTACATGCACAAATATACACATGTACATGGATACACCCTTTTAAACACACTTCGCATATATCACACAAATGCACATGCACAAATACATGTGTGCATACTAACACATGCATACATATATCATACACATGCATATACATACATACACATGAAACACACATATATGCATACTGACACATGTATATATATAACACACATGAATACACATACATATATATACACACACACACACACACACACACACACACACACACATATATATATATATATATATATATATATATATATATATATATATATATATATATATATATATATATATATGTATATATATATATATATATATATATATATATATATATGAGAGGAATTTCATCCTCGAAAATAGAGCTAAACATAAAATTTTAGGCATACCCTCGAGCTTCATGTTCTAACTTAAAAGAACATGTTTTCATCTCTGTGGTGGGAATCACCTATATTATAGTTGAATAAAGGAGAACCTATTGTCTGATACCCATTCAAATGATTCAAGTCAACAATCGAGAATGATCCCTTTTTAATGGGAAATTTCTACCTTCATGCTCAGCTCAGAATCAATCAACCTTCAAAATAACCTAC
>CM035410.1:89001815-89091815 GCA_020310875.1 Ceratopteris richardii
GTTTTTCTTCAGGTGCCTACTAGATCTACTTCACTATCCAAAGGGAAGTGTAGTAAACTTTCACCAAGGTTCTATGGACCTTGAAAGATAGTAAAGAAGCTTAGTGATGTTGCATACCGATTAAAGCTTCCTGCAGATTGCATAATCCATCTAGTGTTTCATGTCAGTAAACTTAGAAACTATATTTCTAGGGAGGATAATCTAATAGAGGGTATTGTTTCTTTGCACGAAAGTGATAATACATATCATTCTCTAGATAGGATACTAGATTAGAGATAGAAGCAGTTGATAAATCATGTCATCCAGGAGTATCTAGTAGCCTCGAGAGTATTATCGCTTACTAACTCTACTTGGGAATCAGAAGCTCTAGTTTGCAAGTACTTTCCCTCAGTCATCATTGAGGACAATGATCTTTAGAAGGGGGAGAGAGTGTCAGGCATTGGTCCATAGGGACCACTCCATGTGTGTGTAGGACAAGGGCTAGCCATAGCCAAGGTCCCAAGCTCGAGGGATATCCTAAGGTATTCAATGGAAATGGGGATGAGTGTTGCATGATGGCCACATGGTGGCATTGGACCATTCTAGATCATTACTATTTTGAATGCAAGAGGATATAATGAATGGGAGGAGAGGAAACACACATCATTAACAAAATAAAGAAAGTAAATTGAGCAACTTGGTAGCAGTTACCAATCGCGTCTCTTGGAGACCTGGCTCTCCACAGATTGGTAGTCACCTCCCCTCATGCTCAAACTGGTACACATGCGATGAAAAGTCAATGATTGGTCATTTCCTAGCATGCCACTTCTTACTTAGGACTACATTGAAACATGCAAGTCTAGCTATCTTGAAATCCAATCTGTCCTCATAAGACTAGATCTAAATGGTCAAACCAACAACTCACCAGTCCCATGTCTCAGTTCCCTTCCCATCGGCTAACTCTACTATGTAGGCATAGTCAGACTGCACAGTCTCTAAGTGTAGCCTCCTGACTAGTCAAGAATCACATTATGTGTCGACTCAGTGTCACAAAATACCTTGACAGGCTGTCCTACCACGACTCCCCTCATGAAAATGAACTCGATACCTAGCAAGTGATATCCTTTCTGTGCCACTAGAAAAAGCACAATGTCTAGCATAGTAGGAACCTTCTTTGTGATAGTCATGGCCACTATGGGAGATGATATCTGGGATGGGGAATCTCCAAATCCATCATTTCCATCACTCCTTGCCTTAGTGGGATTAAGTACTATGGTGGCTGCTATTTTCGTTTTCTTATGATAGTCCTTGAACAGGTGCTACCCTAGACACCCATAGCATAACCCCTCTTTCATTGCCTTCTCTTTCTACTGAGTGGTAAGAATAGACTTATTATATGCCCTCTCAGCTAGAGCAGACACTTTCCTTTTACCTCTTGAAACTCTCTTGATCATGTGCACCTGTGTAGCCTCTTTTTGAGGCTGTGCACGGATCAAGCGAGGAGTAGATGAAGAGGAGGGTCAATGCATCTTAGTCCATGAGGACTTGTGACCCTGGGAGCCTATGCCCCTATAGCCATCCTCATAGACTAAAGTCATTTCCATGGCCTATGCCAAGGAACCACTGCTCAACGACATCAACAATCCTAGCACTAGTCAAGCTGTGATATCTAGGCGACTTAAGGTCCTTAAGCTTCCATCAGGATTCTCTGACTAGTATGCTATCTCTAAGGACTTCTGGAGCTTGATGCTCACCTGGAGCATCTACTTGAGCATCTACCACTTCAAGGAATACGGGCGCATAGCAATGGTTAAGGCGACACAATTTTGTCGTTATAAAATTGCAAAATGCATTGCAATGAGTGTCACACACAGACCGTTGATTAAACGACGAGCCAAACGATGTTTTTTTTGACGTGTGGCACGACGGGGTGTGCGAGACTCGCATGGAGCGTCGCTAACGTGACGGTATTAAAAAGCATAGCATAAGCAATGCTTTTTACGTTGCATAAGCGATGCTAAAAAATGTCGCTTATGTGATGCCAATTCCAATGGTTTTTACGACACGTTACCATCGCTTACACGACGGTCTATTGACAAAAAAATTAAAACCTTGGAGGCTCTTCAATTGGCATTTTCATGCATCTGATCAAAGAGCTCTCAAACGTCTGCAATTGCACTGCACTTACGAGCTGAAACAAGTATATGCAGAATTGTTGTTTTGCGTAAGCTCTATCTTATTGTCTCTCTCTGTCTCTGTTTCTCTCTTTCTATGTCTTTCTCTCTTTGAATTCTCTCTCTCTCTCTCTCTTCTCTCTCTCTCTCTCTCTTTATTGCAGGTTATTCAAGAAGTTAACCAAGCAAAAAGTATGGCTAACTATTGTAAGAACAATTTCTATTCTTTGTATGTCATTTGAATTGTGTTATTTTCATTAGATAGCATACCCACACTTGTTGATATGCACATATACACTTATACATGATGAAGATGCATGTTCACACATATACACATACACATGCAGATACACACACATATATATACACACAAATACATATGCACATACACTTAGACATACACACACATACACATGCATATGCACAAACATTTCTACAACCACATAAAAAGACTTACATGCATGCATTATTGCATATATATATAAACACATACACACATTAACATATACGTAAATACATGTATATGCACATCCACATGCATGCACATGGATGCAAATGGAAATGCATCCACATACACATGCATGTTTCATACATATACACATGCATATACATACATTATACACATATATACACATATATACACATATATACACATATATACACATATATACACATATATGTGCACATACGTACACACACATATACACATGCACACACACATGCACATACATACATATACACATATACATGCACTTATACACATATACACATAGAGTTACACATATACATGCACATACATATACACAGACATACACATGCACATACTCATATACACACATATACACTTACACATGCACATGCACATACATACATATACACACACATACATATGCACATACATACATATACATGCACATACATATACACTTACGTACACACATATGAATGAATTATATAATTAAAGTATTAAAACACATGCTTAATATAAACAATAATAACAATCAATAGAACAAAATTCTTCATTACTTAATACCATACACACAATTCAACATAACTGAAATGAAAAATAAAAAAAAAATATATATATATATACATATATATATATATATATATATATATATATATATATATATATATATATATATATATATATATATACATATATATATATATATATATATATATATATATATATATATATATATATATATATATATATATATATATATATATATCAATGTAAATACATATAATCCAATGTCATAATCAAGAATCCTAATCATCATCATCATGATCATCATCATCATCAACAACATCATGATCATCCTGATCATCCTTATCCTCATCATCATGATCACCTTGTGAGGATCGAGATCGTCCCTCCTGTGTCTGTCTCTCCACCTCATCCATATCTTCCTCTCCATAATACTCATGTATTACATATAACAAACATAAATAAGTAAACAATTAAACCATTCATAAAAATAAAATAATTATATAAAATTTAATAACACTCACAAAGGCATCCGGATGATCTTGCATATACTCGCTCAAATGTCGATATCCAAAATGTGTAGCATACTCGATCTCATGTTTCGTAGGATATCAGCCATAATCCTTTCGCTGCATTGAAACAAATAAAAAAGATTAGTTTCTTGCATTTTAACTAAAATGAAAAATATACTCACAATAACACATATACTTACAAATGTAGCTACAAAACCATGATGGCCCATTTGGCCTAGGTGCCATGTGTGGCCTGACTCCACTCTCTTCTTTGCAGCAGCTTGTTTATTTAAGAAAAAAGAAATACATAAATTAAATGTAAAAAATTACTAAAATATATGAAAATTATAAATATAAACTATTAATTTGTATACCTTCTGCTGAGGAAATGACTCTTGAAGATGTAGCTGTCTCCGAAAAAACTGCCATGTCTCAGGTGGTATGTTAGGTCGTCTCTTATTTTTTTCCACCATACAATATCTCCTGTTAATTTAATCTCAAACAAAAAAAAAATCAGAATACATACACATATATACACATACCCACATACACATATACATGCAAACATATACACATACATATATGCATACATATACACATATACATACATATAACATAGACACACATATACATATCCACATATATACGTACACACACATGCATGCATATACACTCATTCATACAAAATACATGCATTTATCCCACAATAATGTGTATTTGTGTATATGTGAATATGTGTGTATGTGTAAATGTGTATATGTGAATATGTGTGTATGTGTAAATATGTATATGTGAATTTTTTGTGTATGTAAATTTCTGATTATTAATATCAAATACCATTATTTGTAGATTCTGATCAATAAGATGGAACTCCACCACTGTATCCTCATCGTGCAATGACTATATACTGTAAGTATATCAAACATTTAATTTTAAATATATTTGATGGATACATAACTTATATATTTTTTTGTTTCTTATTATAATCAGATTTTGATCAATCAGAGGATACTCCACCAGCTCCTACCTATGCAACAACTTCACATATGTCCTCGTATAGGAATTATGATGAATTTTACTATCAACAACAAATTATATGTTGGTGTAACTCTTGTTATGGAACATATTGAAGACCACGAATGGAATGTATTGAGCATGAGGTAGAGTATGGTACTTTTGAGCGTGCACCATCAACTGGTCAACGTGATAATGCTTGGGTATGTATTTTTTATATAAATTAATGTCATTATTTTATTTAAAAACCATATACAAAATCAAATTACTGTTGATATACAGGAATACTTGCTCGATGATGATGATGATGATAATTTTTCTCATAATGCTAATATACCTCGTACACATCATGGACTTGCTGTTCATCAATTACAAGCAGAGGTTTCTAGAAATCCTCTAGCTTCTGGTTTAGAGACTGAAACGGCTGGAGATTATCCATTGCCAGGTCGTGATCGTTCTCTAGTACAAACATATGATAGAAGAAGATATGGAGGATGGAATAGAGGACCACTTCTTTTAGATGGAGAGGTTTTCAATTTTTAAGGTAATCGCTATATGATTGCTCCATCCACTATTACTAATGCTGGTTGTGGTCTCTTTATTGTAGAGGATTTGTATGTGCCTCCGAACTCTAAAGTCACTCTTATGTCATTTTGTGGTCCTATATATGGATGGCGAGATCGGCATTGACTTTCACGTTATATTCAAAGCATGAGTACTTATGGAATATGCTTGAACGCAGCATCCCTTACTAGTAGAAGGATTTTACATGCAGAAAATGAAAGATTATATATTGATGGAAGACCTTACACACATGGAAATATAGAAGGTTTAATAAATAGTAGTCAAGGGTTACATAATAGTTCAAGGACTAATTGCACATTTGAGGAGCGTGAAAATAGTCATGAATCACCATACATGAGTAGAGATGTATCAAGATACATACTTGTCAATGCTATTACTACATTACATGCACGTGATGAACTATTAGTGAATTATGGATGGCGTAGACCTGCAAGAGCACCTTTTAACTAGAGAGAATAAAAATTTTCTATCCAGCTTTTAATAACTTATATATTTAATTTTATGTTTAAAGTTTACTTTTTATTCATTTATGGAATACTAATGAATTTTATTTATATGTGTAGATTCCAACATATGATGTTGATGATATTCCTCCACACCATTCACAGTTGCCAGTAAAACCTCATTTATTAGAAGCTTCTATGAGGAGGCTACGCAAAAGTGATCCTGTGGAATAAGCAAGGTTGAAAGATCTATATTCAAAAGAAGATAAAGTACAAGATTTGTGCGACAATGATGAAGATGATGGCATGGCAGATTTTATTCAGGATTGGTATCAAAATGATAGTGAGAGCATTGATATTTCTAAAAATGAGAAATATCTTCGAGAGGAATGTCTAAAGCATGTATATGAATGAAGTCGTTTGACACGACTAAGGTGCCACTTGATGTCAGGTGCCACTTCCTCTTTCTTGGAACCACACACATGTTCCAAGATGTCGTGAAGTCTACTCGCCAAATGTGCTATCCTAGAACTCATGGTCTCTATGGAGTCAGAGTTGCACTCACCCATGAGTGTGTCAGTCCTATTTGGTGAAGAGGGTCCTGATTCCATGCTAGGGTAAGGTGTAGGTCTCTTTTTATGGTTTTATGATTTTTTTTGAAAGATTTTTATGCTTTATGTACACCTAAGATATCTAAGTGGTAGAGAAAATCGGCGAATCACAAGCCTTTGCATAAAGAAAATGAAAAGAGATTATCTTTTAGTATGCTTTATCTACTTTTATGCACATGCATGTAAATTTCTTAAAAATTTTGGTAGCATTATCCAAGTGCATTATGCACACTTCTCCACATAAATGGTGCCGATAGGCACAATATATACATAGTAAACCAAAGGGCACTACATGCCTTGCAATAACCCTCATGCTCGTAGCACGGTATATTTTCCTCGTTGTACCTGCAAAACCAAGTGCTACATATACCTGCAACAATACTTTCATACTAAGTGCATAGTTGAACAAGCTTCTAACTAATCATATACCATGCATGCCATGCAAAATGCTTGTCCTATGTGCATCATGGTGTATTGTCTTGTCAACACTAGGATGCCCTATGCAAGGAACATCATGGTTATCATGCATGACTTTTCTTCTCAAGTCCCAGGAATCTGGTATGCAAAGCTCTCCTTTCAATTTGATTATTCCATTCTCCTTTGAGAAATTGGAATATAGACTGGACTTGTTTTCTCTGTTAGGGGAAGAAACATTTGGAACTGCCTCGTCTCCTATGATGGAGTCATCATTGATGGCTCTAATAATATATAACAATTGTCGATCTTTCAACTGTGCTTCCCTTATTTCTTGGAGTAATGAGCTTTCTAAAACTATAAAGCTCATTTGATACACTATTTGTGATAATGCATCATCTACTATATTCTCTTTGCCTCTTTTATACAGGATTTCCATGTGAAACTCTTGCATGAGCTCAACCCAATGAGCTTGTCTACCTCGAAGATATGGCTGCCTACAAAAGTACTTGAGTGTATGATGATCTGTGTATACTTTAAAGTCTGCACCATAAAGATAATTTCTCCATACTTTAAGATCATGCACCATTGCATACAACTTCTGTTCATGCATTGGCTAATTGTGTTGTGCACTTCTCAAATTTTTGCTTTAAAAAACTATTGACTTGCCATCTTGGCTCAAAATTGCCCCTATGGCTATGTCACTCATTTGTCTCCAACTCAAATGGTTTATGTAGATCTACCACTTATAGTATAGGAGCCTCTAAAACAACTTGTTTCATAGTGTCAAAACTTTCTTGCTACTCGACTTCCATGCAAATGGAACTTTGGCTTGAAGCAATTTCATCATAGGTGCTACTATCGACGAATAAAAATATATGAATTTTTGATAGAAATAAAAAAATCTTAGAAATGATCATAACTGCCCCTTATCCTGAGGAGTAAGCCAAGCTAGAATAACTTAGATGCTCTTGGGATCCAACTGGAACCCATCGGCTGATACCACATGCCCTAAATACTCTATTTATGGAAGAAACAACTGAGTCTTATCTGGATTTACATACACCTTATTTTCTTTCAACTTATTTAATACTAACCTCAAATGAATTTCATGCTCATGAACATACCTACTATACACAAGAAAATCATCAACAAAATCCACAACAGACTTTCCAATGAACGGTCATAGAGTGTCATTCATTAACATCATGAAAGTAGTAGGTGCATTAGTCAAACCAAATGGCATGACTAACTTCACTCTCGGACTGATAGCTCCTTGAATATATATCCTTTGAGGAAGATATTTGAGAGAGAAAGATAAAAATCAAGTAATTTGGATGAGTTTTGGTCAAGATAAAAATAGATTTCTAGAAAGATAAAAATCAAGTAATTTGGATGAGTTTTGGTCGAGAAACTCAACTGACCAAAATAGACCACCTAGCACATAAGTATACTAAAACATTGGACTCCACTCTCTGACAAATATCTCATAGACTATAAATCCTTTGAATTTAGGAAAGTTAACCGACCAAAATAGACTACATGTTGTCAGGATCTTGCTCACGCGCAAACAAAGATTACGAACGCAGAAAACACACAGAAAAATAGACGCAACAAGAGACGAGATAGAACACAGGATTGGGTGCAATCTCCCCCCATGCACTCTGTATCGACAGTCCGCAGAGTGCATGTATTTATAGGAATTTTTGATTACGTTGAAAAGAGTGGTTACATGAGAGCGGCTTCGAAAAGCAAGCATGAAACTAAAAGTTTGGTAACTTTTACAGAAAGCCATTTCTTTCAATAACAAAAACTGCGGTCTACAATGACCCTTATTCTAACCATTAATTTTCTAACTATTTTTAACAATAGAAGCTTCTACGAGGGTTTATTTACAAAGTAAATAAATTATAATTCGGATTATTGATGTCCACCCTTTCACGCCTTGCACGCTCCTCACGAACCTTCAGCTGCTATATCAAAAACATCAAAAACACATTAATACATTAATAATTTAACACTCCAACAATGCATTGTTAACCATATTCCATAATTCATAATATGCCCCTCAGTTGAAAAAGCAACTGACCTCAGTTGATAAAATGATAAACATGGATAGCCAATCACATGTTCCATCACTGAACAAAAAAAAAGCATGTTCCATGTAAAAACACATGCATGGAAATGTTCATGGAGTCATTAAATTATTAAGATTAACCATGCGATGCTTGACATAGTCTAGGGTCCATGGGTATGAAAAGAACAAAACCCTCCTTACGATGGACTTTCCTTGCTCTCAACCTCAATCTGTTGAAACTAATTCTCACCCATGCAAGCTACCTTGGACCCTCAAGCTAGTGCTTCCCTCTCGGGATATACCCTCAGGAAATGTACCTTAGCAGAAAGTACCCTGTCTGGATGTACCCTGATGTACCTTGACAGGATGTACCCTGTCTGGATGTACCTGGTGTACCCTGTGAAGTGTACCCTGACAGGATGTACCTTGAGATGTGCAGTGTCACGTCGCACCGTGCCGCCTTGAAAAAATAAGAAAAACTGCAAGTTATGTTAAATATAAGAGGAGAGAACTAGAGTGACAACTCCAAGAAAGAGTGTAGTGGTAAAAGTACTTCCCTTGTAAGTAGGAGGTTGTGGGTTCAAATCCTCCTACCTTAGGGAATCTTTAACTCTCTATTGCCACTCAAAATTAAAATTGCCTCGCACATAGCCAACGGTTGCCAAGGGAGCTTTGTGTGCCAATGTTGCCAATGTATTGCCTAAGTTCTTTGCCTTAGTCGATGCCTTGGAGTAAGCCGAAGGAGTAAATGTAGGTTCTGGTTCTGGAACTGGAACAGAAACTGGAACAGGAACCAGAACCAAAGACGAAGACGAAGACGGAGACGGAGACGGAATTGGAATCGTGAACAAAGAACAGAACCCTCCATATTGACGCGTGCAGAGCTCTGATACCACCATTGTCAAGATCTTGCTCACGCACAAACAGAGATTACAAACGTAGAAAACACACAAAAAAATAGACACAACAAGAGACGAGACAGAACGCAGGATTGGGTGCAATCTCCCCCATGCACTCTCTTTCGACAGTCCACAGAGTGCACGTATTTATAGGAATTTTTTATTACATCGAAAAGAGTGGTTACATGAGAGCGGCTTCAAAAAGCAAGCGTGAAACTAAAAGTTTGGTAACTTTTCCAAAAAGCCGTTTCTTTCAATAACAAAAACAACGGTCTACAACAACCCTTATTCTAACCATTACTTTTCTAACTGTTTCTAACAATAGAACCTTCTACGAGGGTTTATTTACAAAGTAAATAAATTATAATTCAGATTATTGATGTCCGCCCTTTCACGCCTTGCACGCTCCTCATGAACCTTCAACTGCTATATCAAAAAAATCAAAAACACATTAATACATCAATAATTTAACACTCCAACAATGCATTGTTCAACATATTCCATAATTCATAACACTACCTGTCTACACAATTATGCTAAAAAACTAGACTTTAGTCTTTGACTCATATCTCACAGAATATATAAGCTTTGAGGGAGATATTTGAGACAAAGAGGGGACACAAGATAAGATTTCCAATGAGTATTTAAACGCAAGAAATGATTACATATACAACGTGCGGCTGGAAGGAGTCTATGGAAGATAAAATGACAAAATGACCAAATCCGACTATAGGGATCTCTTGCCTCTTTCTCTCCTTGCTTAGAGCTGTGTACAAAATGACGTGCGATTGGAAGGAGTCTATGGAAGACAAAATGACAAAATGACCAAATCCGACTATAGGGAGCTCTTGCCTCTTTCTCTGCTTGCTTAGAACATGCTCCCACTCCACTTTTATAACCAATGAGCATGTGAAGAAGTTCGTGTCTCCTTTTTAACTCACCACTTTGCCCACTACATGTCACTTATTACAAGGTAGATATTGTATCTTTTACTCATCATGAATTTTGACTAGACTTATTTTTTCTTTTCTCTTCTTTTCTTTTATCTTTATATTTGGTAAATTTATCCAAGTATATGTCATGTGAAAATGAGCTTGTACATTTACCTTCAACAATCCCCCTCAAGCTCATTTGGGAGTTATCTTCAACCATGTCCTACAAATTTATCACATCCTTGAAACCTTTGAGTTTAAAAGATCCAAGAACTTTGTTAACATATCTACAACATGCTCTTTGGTTTGATGAACTTTATCTCCACATCTTTGCTCAATACCTTCTCCCTTACATAATGGTAGTGGACCTCTATGTGCTTGCTCCTTGCATGAAACATGGGATTGCTTGCCAAGGAAATACTTGACATGTTATCACCATATATAGGGATGGTTCCAACTTGCACTTCAAGATCAGCCAAGATCTTTTTAATCCACATTGCTTCACATGTGGAAAATGCTAGTCCTTTATATTCAGCCTCCATGGATGAAAGTGCAACAGTAGGTTATTTCTTTGAGATCCACGTGATAGGTTTGCTTCCTATCATGAACACATAACCTAAGGTTGATCTCCTATCTTCCTTTGAACCTTCCCAATCAGCATGACTAAAGCCTTTGACCTGCAATTCTTCATCAAACCTGTAAACCAAAGCATGATTAATTGTATGCTTTATGTATCTCAACACTCACTTGGTTGAATTTAAATGTTCAGTTGTCGATGCTTGCATAAACTGAGAAAGTACACCAACAACATAAGATAAATCAGGTCTTGTAATGTTTGCATAGATTAATGATCCTACAATGCTTTTGTATGTCATTACATCTTCCAATAGTTCTCCATCATTTGAGCAAATCTTTGTATTTGTGTCCATGGGTTGAGTGGGTGGTTTGCATTTACTCATTCCAAATCTGAAAAGAACATCCAACAAGTACTCTCTTTGCATCAGGTAGATGCCACTCTTTCCATAAATAACTTCAATTCGTAAAAAATATTTCAGCTCTCCAAGATCTGAAATTTTAAACTCCTTACCAGGCTTCCTTTTGATATCTTTAATCCCTGTAGCATCATTTCCTGTTATGATGAGGTCATCGATATATATGCAAATGTATACCTCTTTATTTTCCTCCTTCTTCATGTACAATGAAGGATCTGCACTACTTGGGTTGTATCCACACTTAGTTAGATATTCTACCAATCTCTGATTCCATGCTCTTGGTGCTTGCTTCAAGCCATAAAGTGCCTTTTTCAACCTGTAAACAAAGTTTGGATGGTTTTCATCCTCAAATCCAACCGCTTGACTCATGTATACCTCTTTTTGTAGTTCTCCATTGAGAAAAGAATTTTTTATTTCGAGTTGATATAATGGCCATCTCATTGAAGCACCAATTGCTATTAATGTTTTGATTGTTCCCATCTTTGCAACAGGGCTGAAAACTTCATCATAATTTATGCCTTGTGTTTGTTTAAATCCTTTGGCAACTAATCTAGCTTTATATCTAGCTAGTGAACCATCAGCATTCATCTTTACTTTAAACACCCATTTGTTTGGAACAATCTTCATACCTTCTTTCTTTGGCACTAGCTCTCATGTGGGATTATCTTTGAGAGCTTTGATCTCCTCTTTCATAGCTTGCTTCCATTGCTTTTGTGTGCAAGCTTCTTCATATGTCTCAGGATCTTTGTCTTTGATAACCTGCCTTTAGAAAGTTGCTTCTTTAACTTATTCAACTTTACCTTCAGAGTGATTACCTCTTCATATTCTTCTTCACTTGCATCTATCTCACTGTTTGGAGTAGAACTTGCTTCTTTGGCTCTACTATGAGCTGAATTTGGAGACAAAGAATGGCTCCCCCTCCATGTTGAACATTCTTCATTTGATGTGATGCCTCTGGACTTGAAACCTTTGTGCTTGATTGTTGAACTTCTCTTTGATTTGTTCCTACATAATCATCATAATCTTCTTCATGAATCTTTTCCTTTCCTTTATCTTCATACCATGGTCTTAGTGAATCAAAGACCACATCTCGCGAGACTCTTACTTCCTTTGTTCTAGGGTTGTAACACTTGTATCCTTTTTGCTCCATCGAGTAGCCGATGAAAATGCATTTTTCTGACCTTGGTTCCATCTTTGCTCTAACTTCTTGTGGAATGTGAACAAAGCAAACACATCCAAACACTTTGAGGTGTGTAAGATCAGGTTTCTTACCAGAATATACCTCCTCTGGAGTCAAGTGATGTATTCCTGATGTTGTGCACCTCTTCATCAAGTAGCCCAATAGTACAATGGTACCTTCATCTCATTGAGCATGCATCTTGCAATTTCAGCAATTTGCCTATTTTTCCTCTTAGCTACTCCATTTTGTTGTTGTGTATACCTACAAGTAAACTTTTGATCCCATTCTCTTGTAGAAAATCTGAAAATTCTTTGGAGAAGTATTCTCCTCCACCATCAGAGCTTAAGTTTTTGATAGACCTTCCTGTTTCTTTTTCAACTTCAACTTTGAATCTTTTGAATATAGAAAACACCTTTGATTTTTGCTTCATACAAAACAACCATACCTTTCTTGAGTGATCATCAATGAAGGTGACAAAAAATCTATTACCAGCCATTGATGCCTCTTGGGTTGGTCCCCATACATCCGTATGTATCAAGTCCAAGACATTTGGGGCCACATAATTGCTCCTCTTGAATGATTGCCTCATTTTCTTTCCTAGTTGACAAGCTTCACATAACTCACATAGTCCAATGCTATTAACTTTTGGAAGACCATTTACCACTTCATGTTTCCTCATGTCCTTCAGCTTTGGAATGTTGATGTGTCCTATTCTTTTGTGCCATAAGTCCAACTCTGAAATCTTCTTGTTCCCACATTGAATGTACATGACCTTTCCATGTGGATGTTGGACGTCCAAAGTGAACATCCTTCCTTCTCTTCTACCTCAAGCAATGAACTTGAAGCCTTCCTTTGGATTATTTATGAAGCACCCATTCTCATTGAATATGACATGATAAATCTTCTCTACCATTTGTCCTACTGAAATCAAGTTCTTTGAAATTGTATGAACATGAAGGACATTAGATAGTACCTTTGCTCTACTTGTATCTCCAAGATTTATATCTCCAATATGTTCAATCATGTGTTGAGTATCATCACTTGTTTCAACACATCCTTTTCCACTTGGTACCTATAAATTAGTGAAAAAGCTTCCTTGCCATGACATATGGTTACTACAACCTGAATCAATGTACCATTTTTTGTCATCTTCACAAGAGCTTCTATACTCATGTCTCATTGCAAGTAGTGTGTCCTTGCTTCCTTCAAATGAGGTGCTTGCATAGTTTCTTTGGCTCCTTTGATTGCCTCCATTTGGTCTTCCATTCTTCAGCCAACAATCACTAGCATAGTGTCCTACTTTACCACAATGATAGCATGTTATACCTTTATGAGAATTGTAGGAGTCCCGACCTCTTCCTCTACTTCTACCCCGACCTCTTCCTTGTGTGTTGGCATTTGATGCATCCTTTTTTTGTCTTTCGAATTGTTTTGATTGTAGTTGGAGTTGTTGTGAACTCTTCCTTTTCCTCTTGAGCCTCCTCTTGAGTTCCTTCCTTTGCCTCGACCTGCATATAACATTTGGTTGTGGCTGTCCTTTCTTTTGGGTCCACCAAAGCTAAGATCTTCTGTGACAAGATGAGGGATTAGTTGTTCAAAACCTGGATATGCACCTTTCAAGTTAATGGAAGTTATAAAAGGCTTCCATCTTTCATCTTCTCTCAATCCATTAAGAGTATAACACACAAGATCTTCGTCTTCAACTGTTGTGCCAATAGAAGCTAAAGCATCACTTAGATCCTTAATCTTCAAAGTATATTCAGCTATGGATTGACTCAAACTTTTCTTGATTGTGCTCAACTCATTCTTGAGTTGAAGTTTCCTACCTTTGGTATTTGTTTAATACATCCTTTCAAGAGCTTCCCAAGCATCCTTAGCTTTCTCTAGATGTTGAATATGCCCTACCATGGCATTAGTAATGATTTGTGAAATGATGAACATGACTCTCCTATTCCTCTCTTCCCATTCTTTTGCTTGCCTCCTTTGGACTTCGGTGGCTGTAGCTTGATTGATTTTATGTTGAGCATCATCGCTGCTCACAATACCCCACAAGCCTTTGTCCATTAGGTAGTTGTTCATTCTAAACTTCCACACGGGATAGTTATCCTTATCCAATTTCTCTACTTGTTGACCCAAGTCAGCCATTGAAGGCTATCAAAAACTTTGAGAGTTACCTCGAATAGTTATATTGTCCTTTGCTCTCGCGTTTGTGAAGCTCCCCCTTGTTTTGTAGTCCCTCTTTTGCTTTGATTTTAACTCAAACAATGTTGATGAAGCCTCCCCACCAAATTTGCTCTGATACCAATTGTGGAGAATGAGTTCTCCTATGCACAACGAAAACATGTAGTGAACCCTTGTATGTATAGCACTTGGAAAAATAATTGCACCTTAGATAGCTTGTTGCTCTCAATACAAAATCAAATGGACTTGTGGCTTTACTCAATCTAAGTAGACAAAAAGGGCTTTCTAACAAGCTATAAATAACTTAATCTGGACAAGTTCTGATTAGGAAACACAACTGACAAAGATGAACTACCTATCCACACAAGTACGCTGAAGAATTGAGCTTCACTCTCAGGCTGATAACTCCATGAATATGTCCTTTGAGGAAGATATTTGAGACAAAGAAATTGCACACAAATAGCTTTTTAAGAAGATAAAAGTCAAGTAATTTGGATGAGTTTTGTTCAGGAAACTCAACTGACCAAAATAGACCACCTACACACACAAGTATACTAAAAAATTAGACTTCACTCTCTGATAGATATCTAATAGACTATAAATTCTTTGAATGAAATATTTGGGAAAGAGAGTTTATATGCAGAGAGCGCTCCAAGAAGCTAAAATAAAGCAATTTGGATAGGTTTTGGTTGGGAAAGCCAACCGAACAAAATAGACTACCTATCTACATAAGTATGCTGAAACACTAGACTTTACTCTTTGACTGATATCTCACAGAATATATAAGCTTTGAAGGAGATATTTGAGACAAAGAAGGTGCAGGAGATAAGATTTCTGGTGAGTGTCTGAACGCAAGAAATGTTTACATGTACACTGAGATATGAGCTTCACAACAGAGCTATGTACAAAATGACGTGTAGCTGGAAGGAGTTTATGGAAGACAAATGACAAAATGACCAAATCCGACCATAGGGAGCTCTTGCATCTTTCTCTCCATAGGGAGCTCTTGCATCTTTCTCTCCTTTTATAACCAATGAACATGTGAAGAAGTTTGTGCCTCCTTCTTAACTCACCACTTTTCCCACTACATGCCACTTACTACAAGGCAGATATTGTATCTTTTACTCATCATGAATTTTGACTAGAATTTTTTTTTCTTTTCTCTTCTTTTCTTTATCTTTATATTTGGTAAATTTATCCAAGCATAGCTCATGTGAAAATGAGCTTGTACATTTATTTTCAACACAAAGCACTACCAAGATCTCCAGCTAATGCTTTGATACCATGCAGAAAGTACATGTGCAGAAGCAAAATGAAAAGAAGAGTGTACTCTTAAAATGAAAGAGTGTGAGAGACTCACACTTAGTAAACCAAGGAATGGGTAAACTAACATGATTAGAAATGAACATGCCAAAAGCATGAAGTAGGCTCCATGGGCTTCTAACCATTTACAAAGTGGGGGAGAGGCACTCTTATATAGAGTTGGAGGAGATTCTCCAAAGTGCATCTCATGGGGGATAACTCCTTGTGAAGGAAAATGAATACAATGGTATAAGAAAATGTCAAGGTACCCAAATACAATGAGATACAACTAAAATAATATGAAATGGAGTGCCTCTTGGATACAAAATGGAGATGCATTCATGTGGATATAAACGTAAATGAAGTAGATGAGCTCATGTCATCAATAATACACACGTGTTTAGGTAACTTCAATAGAAATTATATCTCAAAACCCTAATGTTTTAAGACTTTAAAGATGAATTAGGAAAAAGATTAAGACCTTCTTCAAGAACATTGTGCATAAAACAACTAATGAAAACATGGAAAACTATAGGTATTGTCCTACAACTTTAGCATGAATCTGAAAATGAAAAATTTCAATTTGAAGGGTTATTTCCTTGAAGCGAGTATCACAAAGTAAATATGCCACTATGGGATATCATACGGAGTGGATAAGCTTATTCAATAATATCACTTGGCTAAATTAGTGAAGCATACTTGCATAACGAGTAAGGAAACCTATTAGAGAGGATCCAAAAAGATGAGTTTCATGAAAGAGAAGTGATGGGTACCTATACATTTCAAGTGACTATCAAGACAGTAGGCATTAGCTCTATGGCTTAAAGCAAAGATCCAAAAAGACATTATCTAGAGTACTTAAAGATGTAAAGAGGATCAAGGAATTGCTAGCCCAAATACATATAAGGAGATCTAAGGAAGCACAAGAATGTGACCAAGGATCATGAGAAGCACCTAGATTCTATCTTGGTACTCAAGATTGTTTATATTCATAAGGATATCACAAGCAAGTAAGTCATGTGAACAAAGTTAATTGGTTTAAAGAATAAAGGAATTTACAAGAATACATATTTTATTCATAAGAGTCGATTCATGTTGGATTTTATTGGATTTATATAGAAGATAAGGAATTTATATTTGATTTATTGAGGATGTGATGCCTGGACTAGAAGAAGGATTTAGTGTTATGGTCTGGTAGAAACTACTTCCCTTTGAGAAATTTTCTTCTATAGCCATGGAGAAAAGGATTCAACATTCATGGATAGCATTGCTTATTAAGCTAGAAGGAGAAGGTATCTCCTAAGGACATGGATTTGTACTAGGAAAAATTTGTTCTTCTAGAAGAGTATGACTAAGGGATTTTATCTCCATCGACCTTATTTATGCGTGATAAAGGTTTTAGGGCATGTATATAGCATTATTCATCCATATCTCTTTAAAGTAAAAAGGAAAGTGTAAATTTATGCAAAAGCACACAAACACCACAATGAATAAGAAGAAGCTTGGAACACACTATAATACTCAATGTATCACCAATCGATCTATCTACCTATCTATCTATCTACCTATCTACCTACCTATCTATCTATCTATCTATCTATCTATCTATCTATCTATCTATCTATCTATCTATCTATCTATCTATCTATCTATCTATCTATCTATCTATCTATCTATCTATCTATCTATCTATCTATCTATCTATCTATCTATCTATCTATCTATCTATCTATCTATCTATCTATCTATCTATCTATCAATCTATCAATCTATCAATCTATCTATCTATCTATCTATCTATCTATCTATCTATCTATCTATCTATCTATCTATCTATCTATCTATCTATCTATCTATCTATCTATCTATCTATCTATCTATCTATCTATCTATCTATCTATCTATCTATCTATCTATCTATCTATCTATCTATCTATCTATCTATCTATCTATCAATCTATCTATCTATCAATCTATCTATCTATCTATATATCTATCTATCTATCTATCTATGTCTCTATCTGTCTGTCTGTCTGTATGTCTGTCTGTCTGTATGGCTGTCTTTCTATCTGTTTGTTTGTCTGTTTGTCTCTCTATCTCTCTGTCTGTATGTCTGTCTATCTCTCTGTCTGTTTGTCTGTCTATCTATCTATCTGTCTATCTGTCTATTTGTCTATTTGTCTCTCTCTCTCTCTCTCTCTCTCTCTCTCTCTCTCTCTATATATATATATATATATATATATATATATATATATATATATATATATATATATATATATATATATATATATATATATATATATATATATATAGTCATGAGGATGATGTTGTATCATCATTTACAGAGATTGATACTCATGGATTATTTGTATTTCACAAAAATAATATCTTTGCATTGTATGGAAAACTTAAGGGGAAGAGAAAAGTCATGGTTTTGCATCACATTGTCACTAGAGACTCTTCCAATAGAGCTAAGTTCAAACTATATGGATGAAAATCCAAGACCTTCATCAATAATGGGATGTAGAAAAATTTCATTATATTATGAGGAGATTCATATCTATGAACTGAGGATGGATTTTCATAGGACACAAATAAAATTGAGGTCAAAACTATTGATTTTGAGTATAATCAAGGTTAAGAATACCTAGAGTGGGATGAGGGAAAGTTTATCATTTAGATTTTCAAAGGGGTTTTTAATCACCCATTTTTTTAATGGGACTTTGTTCTATTTCATATGGTCTAATATCTCCATAGAGTTCCACACTTTTCTTTCACATTATGGCTCCAACAAGGATACATCCTATGGACTTAGCTAACTTATGATGGGAGATAATAGACACCGATTAGTTGTTTATGATGGGATATAGTAGACATTGATGAGTCAATTTCTCAATTTTTACTTGGCCATTCCCAAGAGTTTTCTTAAGGGGAAGAATATAGGGAAACAACAAATATAGATCACCATGTACATGGTACATAGGGGCTAGTGGAAGCGACCATCAGCAATACTTTCCCATACACCTTCAAAAGCTATTTTGAGGACAAAATAGAACTTAGGGAAACAAAATGTTATAAAGTAGGGTTATAGACCTTAGAGGCTAAATGTGTGGCTAGAAAAGCCTAGCCTTTGATACCACTCCTTCAAGTACAAAAGGTGGTTGGGAAAGAATGATGGAAGGAGTTATTCAACAAGAACTTCTCACTTGTATATTTATTGATTGCTATGGTGGGGAGGTATGACCAATCACATCTTCTATGCGTGTCCTAGTTGTTGCATAAGTCATGTCTAAGCTCATGCAATCTTTTCCTATATCTCACCATGTAAAACAAAATCAAAGATATTTTGAGGGCAAACAATAAAGGGTCTCCCACTTTAAGGTTAATCAAAAGTGGTGCACTTCTTTGTCCTTAAGTAGGTGGGAATTTAAGTTCCAAGAACTCTAGCATCAATTGATGGAAAGAAACAAAGTGGTCCCTCTATGAGAAATTCTCCATCAGGGTATTTGGACCCATCTCAAGGCCAATAAAATATGTACTTTCCCTTTATGGTGTAAGTGATACTTCAAGGCACAAGAATACATTGTTCATCTTTTCTTCACTTTTCCCAAGAGTGTCCTCTGGAATTAAACACATGGAAAAAATACCATAAATGAGAGGGGAACGGGTAGATAATAAGCCAAAACAACTTTTACAAGAAATAGACACACACAAAATTACATATACAAGGGAAAAATGGGCAAGAAGATGACGCTATGGGATTCTAGTTGCAAGTGCTCTTGTCTTTCGAAATGAGACAAAATATCCTATACAAATAAGTTCAATTAACTTACAAACTAATGAACTAAAATTATGTCTGTTCAAACTTAAATTCATACAAGGTTATAGACTCTAATCCAATGAGCTATCTACTAACTAACTATGTACATCATTACTAGGAATGCATATTGAAGACTCCTCTAGTGTTTTTACAAAGCTTATTGCTCAACATAATGGGATCTATTAATTAGAAATAATGGTAAGCTTGTAAAGAACTTATAAATCACATTATACATTTAAGAACAAACCTTTCAAAGCTTTTGTTTATGAAAGCTGAAGTTATGATTAGGTGACATAATTTTTTGTCAAAATGGTTTCCGATTATACCAAATTTTATTCGTATTGATCCACATATTCCTTTTCCATACAATTTTAATTTTTTGTTCTTTGATAGGTCCAACATGTTACACTCTATAGACTATAGAGTTGAGCTCAACCATCTTTCTCTCTTGTAAATTTTATAGGGAAATCCAACGACTAAATCATTTCAACTTGTGCTCTATGTGATTTTTTGGTCAAGCAGTGGATAGAAAAGGCTCTTCCTAGGTCTTCCCAACAAAATCTTAGGGAATCTCTCAAACTTGATGCCACACTAAACGACTTTGTAACGACTTCCTCTCGCATGGAAGAGGCTAGAATGCACTTTGGAGGAGGGGTGCAAGCAAACCATGATGCAAATTTTGACCCGATCAAGCAACTTAGAAGGGAATTAGAAGAGCCGAAGATGCAACAAAGTCAAAATGAAGAAAAGATTGTCTTGCCACCTACACACCATAACGAAGATTTAGTGCCCCAACTTTGCCAAGAAGTGGAGGAGTTGCAGACCTCTTAGGACATCCGAAGGCAAGTCTGGTGTACCACATGCAACAATAGTGGCCATTCTCACATAAACTGCCCCAACAGAGGAAGATATCAATTTTGTGGTAAAAGTGGCCATGAGGCACGTGATTATTATTACCTCAAGGTAGCCCAATTGAGAGGTAACAATTAAGTTTCTGACACCTTTTATGCTATCACTTCAAATATACATAACATAGAAGAGAATACTCAAAGTTGACCTAGATGTACTAGACCTTTAATGTGTTATCGTTGCGATGAGTATGGTCACATACAAAGCAAATGCTTTCTGCCTGAAGGCACACCTCCGTGTCAACATTGTCGTGATGCCAAGGATCACTATACAAGGGATTGTCCTCCCAACTGCCCCACTCCGATCCATATGATTACAGTGTCTGCAAAAGAAGAAGGTATGACCCCACAATCTTATGTTGTTTTGTCATCCATAGTGGCTGTGGTGACTAGGGCTAGGCAAGCGACAACAACACGTGTAGAGGAGCAACATGGAGTCAAGGAAAGAGAAGAAGGCAAGAGGGATGATTTGGAGGAAGTAGTGGCCATCAAAGAGGCCTATGACAAAGTGAGGAGTTCACTAAAAGATCAACCTACTCGCCCTCAGAAAATACTTAGGAGGTAAATGTTGAGGAAATTTTGAAGGGAATTCACCACAAGGTCAGTCTTTTCCAACTTATTCAAATGGATGCAAAGGTGAGAAATGATATGCTAAAAATCATACAATCTGCTTACTTGAGCCCATCGCCTAGTTAGATGGGTTCATGGTGGATTTCCCTCCTGCACCACTAGTAGATTATGAAAGTTCTAGATTGCTTGTTTCCATAAAAGATAAAGTTTTAACAAGTATTATTGTAGATGGAGGCTTTGGCATCAATCAAATGTCCAATTTTACAATGAAGAAAGTAATTTTGGACCTCACCAAGGCCACACCGTTTACTATCACATTGACATATCAACATCGGGTTACACCACTCAACATCATTGAAAAGGTACCCATGACAGTGGAGGTTTGTTAGTTTCTCTTAGATTTTGTTATGATTGCCCTACCACAGGAGACCTCTTATCCTCTACTCTTGGGAAGGCCTTGGTTGAGGCAAGCAAAAGCGTTGCAGGATTGGGGAAGGAACCGATTGTGGATTTCAACAAAGGCTAATAATCAACCATAGATACATTTGGAGGACGGATCAGACATTGGCAAGGCTACTAGCTATACAATTGACACTTAGATTATGCCTTCTTTACCTCAAGAAGATGATGCACTATTAAATTGAATGATGGGGAGTGCAAAATGTTATACCTTAAAAATATGTGAGATAAATGAAGATTTTGTAGAAGCAGCACAAGGAGGCCAAAAAGAGGAAAATTTTGATATTTTGGGGAGGCCAAAAAGAGGAAACTGAATGAAGAAGAAAAAATTGGTGGCCATGAAGCCCAAGTTAGGCACCTCTCTCAAATTAGCCATCATGAAGCCCAAGGTGGGGCACCTCTTACAGAGTGGCCGAAGTGGGCCTCACAAGGCCCAAGTTGGTCACCTAGTAGGTAGTGGCTAGGTGGACAAGGAGCCTTCTCTAGGCAAAAATGGGTTAATTCTCTTTGAGGAACTGACTCCTCCTTTGGAGCAAGGTGGTCAATTTCCAATTTTTGCAGTCATCTCCAGGGAGGCAAAAACCACCAAGTGGGCCACTTGACCTCAATAGTCAATTTCTACCAAAGAGGATCACTACACTCTTTTCTCTAGGTGAACAAACCTAGGTCAATAATTATTTGGATGCCATTTTAAAATATGCAAAACATGACCAGGCACCTTAGGCTACACCCTATAATTCAATAGTATCGAAGGATGTCCTATTTTTAGAAATTTCATCTAAGTGGACCAATGAGCCAATCATAGAGCATGAGATAAGTACTATTCCTATCCCTACTAGTGAAGAAGAAGCATTCTTGCAGCACATACATCTTGAAGAAAAGCAAAATCATCAATCGAGCAATCCACAAAGCAAAATGATTATGGAACCTTGCATGTAAATCACAAAGGTAAGGTTCATCTCAGATTACAATGAAGCTTTGGGCAAGGAACAAACTCAGAAATAATCACACTCAAGTTGTAGAATGTCATTGGAGGAAAAAGCCTCACTTGCAAGGTACTCCTAGTACTCTAAGGAGTAATGCAAATACAAAGATAGAAGCATCCAAGAAGACAGACACTATGGCTCGAAAGAGAATCAAGAAGACAGACATTACAACTCTAAAGAGATTCGATGACATGAGGAGAGAGGTAAAGAGGAGGACTTTTGGCCAACACTCAAGGGCCAAGGAAGAGATGTTTTATGGATCTTTGCAGCTGGAAGAATGGGATGAGGACAATAAGCCCCTGGGTAGCACTTCCAGGGTGGAGTCTAATTCAATCTGAATTGAGGAAGGAATTCACTCACTCTACATATCATAGCTTAGTTCATTTCATTTTTCATAGTTCTTTTTGTTGAATAAGGAAATAAGGGAGCAGTTGCATTGAGACGGTGCAAAGACTTGATGCGCGGGTATGTAGAGCAGAGGAATGAGACAAAGAGATCACTTAATTATAAAGATAGAACATTGAAGGAAGCAAGACAAGGTAGAGAAAAAGGAAGACGATGCAAAAAAGTCATCAAGGGTACAAGTGTACAAAAGGAATATAGGAAGCAAGGACTCATCTCTTGCCCGCAAGCCTTTTGTATGGCATCTTGTACTCGACAACTACCAAAGTAGTCCTTGCAATCCATTTTGGATGACACCACATATGGCTTCTATCTCTTCATTTGGGTGATGCCTCATGGGTACATCTATTTACACTTATGCAAGGATAGCTTGATGGAGCTCACTAATTGGGAAACATCCAAAGTTTGATCACTCCTAGTAAGGCGACTCAATAATCCAATTTGGGATACTATTAATTGAGGTTGAAGTTCCAAAATGGGGCGATGCCAAATCGGCTACCTCCACCAAGTTTGGGCATTTGGGCATGGCCAAGATTGAGATCCCATAATGTGGGCGATGCCTTTTCATGAATAAAACCATTTGGGTGATTACAATCCCCAGGCATGACACGATTTGGCACCTACCAAGTGCCTTTACACATAATATTGGGCGAGGCCACAATCACCTTCAATGCAACATGAAGGTGATGCTAAACAAGTTGGACTTTTCTCTTATATGTGCAATTTCCATTTTTTACTTCTCTATGTCTTTACTATTAATTAGTGTACCTATACACAGAAATTTCACAGGGTATGCTTACCTAAGGAAGAACTCCCCTTGAGTAGAAGGTGGAAGTAGTGGCCTTTTTTACAGTTTGGCACTCTCCTATATTTGAATACCCCAATATCTCCTCTACAAAAATGAATGTATCTAAAAAAGTTCTATAGAGAAACCTTGTCAAGCTCTGCTAAAGTTGTAGCAGACTTTGAGGCTCTTGTACTAGCAAACCAAAACCTATATATATGTTTGGCACAAAAGGATAGAATTTCTTGCATAGTCACTATGCTAGTGCATTTAGAGACCGAAACAAGCTCGTATAAAAATTTCAAAACACAATGAAGCTATTTTGAACTCTTAATCGCCTTGAGTATGCTCACCAATTTTTTTGTGATTCTGAGACTATGATCAAAGGGGTGTCGATGAGGCCCTAAATGAAGTGACAACATGCTCTGATATGAATTGTTAGAGTTTGAGGTTTGTGGAAGCACACAAACATCACTAGGAAGAAGAAGAAGCTCAAAGCACCACACAACCCAGAATGTATTGTGGATGCACAAAAGATAAGTGACCCATTAGGGTTACACTTCATTGTCTCCATCACAAGGAAATAGAAGGAAGGAAAGGTATGCTTGAGCACATAAACGTTGGTTATTATCTGGTTACAAGTGCCAAATGGATGTCATGTTTCCTATTTTGCCTTCTTAACATGAATGTCTTGAGACCTTTAGCGGTGCTAAAAAAGGATCTGTAACAAACATGTTTTTATTAGTAAAAACCTTTAAAGTGAGAAGCCGACAAAGAGAGAAGTTTGTTGTTGGGCATTGAACTCACAACCTCCCTATTAGGAATGCGACCCAAAAGCCATGGTTGAGGATTACTTCCTTATCTTCTTTCTTAACGCATAGTTCAACCATATCCTACTAGGACTATGTGACTCTAAAAGCCTAGCTTAGAAAATAGTGTGCCAAAGCTACTAAGATTTTTGTGCCATCTATAAGAGAGGTTGACTTTCATCCCAAACAAGCCCTTCTTATATAACATTCAGAGTTGAGAGTGGGATCTTGAGTTATCTCAAGTAGGATCTTGCATTATCTCCTTGGAATTTCACTTCTGCTATGCTTTCGATGCATCCTAAATCTCCTTTGGAAGAACTCTTTGAACAATATGGTCCCCTTGCTCTCCATGGGTTTGAACCCAAGACCTCCCCATTGGCATCCACTAAAATTAATCACAAAACTAATCTCTTTGCTCGTCTACTCTAAGAGAGACCTCGAATAAAAATAAAGGGAAAACTCATCACTTTGACTTTTCATGAGTGACTAGTACTCTTGCTTTGACAAAAAATCACGTGGTAAGGTTTTGACTCTTTCTTTGCAAAGTTTCTATATAAATTATCGATGAAATGTGTGTGTGAGAGAGAGAAAGGGGAATGTCCCACTCATTTATCTAAAGATGTTCCTATACGAGAAGTTCACGTGCTACATCCCCTTCTTTGTCCGTTCTTATGTAAAACTTTTAGTGTGCTTTGTATATATGTATGTATGTATGTGTGTGTCTTATGTACAATTTTTAGTGTGCTTTGTGTATCTGTATGTATGTGTGTGTGTGAGTGATATAATAGGATATGTACTTATGACTTATTTGGGGCCCGTTAAACAGCTAAGACGTACGTCATAGCATAGAATTCAATTATTATTCTTACTCGACAAAAGAAACTGTCTATTCATTGTCTACACATTATGAAAAAGACATTGTATATGCAAAAGAGGATTGACGTATGGACTTACATCATGTACTACATATTTGCAAGGACGATCAAGAAAAATATAGCACGTATATTATTTATCTAGATGACACAGAATACGATATATGCGTGTTAGTGTGTGTGTATGTGTGTACAGATACATACATAGAATATATATTATGTAACAATTTATGCTATCATAGAATATATATTATGTAACAATTTATGCAAGAGTGTGTGTGTAAGAGAGAGAGAGGGAGAAGAATTAGGAAGAGAAAGTACAAAACGAAAGTGTTTTATTTTTTTTCTTCCTCGTACAGACATTCTTTTTGGTACCTAACTTAAGCCCCATCTAGTCCTTGTATAGAAGTATTGGAAACTAGCAATCTTAAAAACTTATTCCCATGAAAATTTGACCTTTAGGTTGTTTCCACCTCTTCTTACGTACTTTTTTACCATAAAGCCATTGGTATTTTGTGGTTTCTAGTGGTTTCCTCCAAGGTTTACAACTAAGGAAACAAGCAAGATATAGATCTTGGCATACTTTGTCATCCAAGTCACAATAACCACCGTTGGTTGTGCATGAGGAAAGACTTCAATAAGGAAGACAAAGTACTAACACTTTGTGGGAGGTCATCCATTCAAGTATTGTTCCTTCCAAGGCTCACTTAATCGGTAGTTTCCCTACCACTAAGCACTAGTTGTTTAGTGATTGTAGGAGTGAAGATACCTCAAGATTAGATTATTTTGGATCCTTCAAAGTGTTATCTTGGGATGCCTACATTGATTTTCTATGAGTTCCTTTGGGTGCAAAATTTTGGAAAATTAGAAGCTAATATTGTAGTTTTGGGAGAGTTAAGATTATAGGTGGAAATATTGGTCCAAAGATCAATGTTGCCATTAGAGGGACTTGGGATTTGTGTCCTTGGTAATGTACATTAAACTTTATGGATAAATTTTTAGCTCTTGAGTCTTCTCACAAGTTTCTTGGAAGGTTTTAAGTTGTGGTGGGAGCAGATACCACTTATGCAGGTCTTTTGGGTCAAAAGAACAAAGTTGATAGACACTTGTAGGTGTTGTTTGCTAGTGTTTGGGATGCAAATTCAACATTTCAATGCCATTTGATTGCATATAGTAGGAGCACATACAAACTATGTATGCTTCTATGGTTATCACTTATGTATGCCAATGTGGTAATTGATATAGTAGTTAAGTTTTTACATAAACCCTTTGGCATTGATAAAGAGGATCATGGTGATGTTTTCTTAACTGGGAGACACCCAAATGTTGGGGATACCTTTGGTGGTTTAGGTGAAAGACTTGCATAGCCTCGCCAAAGGAGATGTATGCTAGTTGTTCATAGGTGCTCATTTGGTTAAGTGGTCATATGCAATGGAGTCTGTGATTCACTATGCAGGTTTTCATGTTGGCCTGCTTTGGTTAAGTGTTCATATGCCTACTTGGCCTCCTTTGGTTAAGTGATCAAAGATCTTGAATTCCTCTTTCATTTGAAGTTTGATCCTTCTAATCTTCAACATAATTACTTGTGAGTATTATATCATCAACATATACACAAAGGTATATGACTTCAAATTGATTCCTTTAATGAAGATTGAAGGGTCAAATTTGCTAATTATGAAGGCTATGATTTTGATCCCTTGGGGCTTGCTTTAGACCATCTAGGGTCTTCCTTAACCTGCATACATGTTCAAGAAATATGAATCTTCAAACCCAGGAGGTTGAGCCATCTATACATCTTCAAATATCCATCCATTTAGAAATGCATTCTTGACATCCATTTGGTAAATCTTCCAATTCTTGGAAGATATAGTAGCTCCCAAGCGTGTGCCATCAAGGGCCTTCTTCCTAGTGTCCTTCCCCCTGACATTTCAGGGGTAGGCGACCAGCATCTCCAGAGGAATATTGGAATACCTTGTTCATGGTAAAGGATAGAAATCACTGATCATACTTGTGAACTTGGAAAAAATCCTCAAAGAGCACCAAAAAAGGTTCATGAATTACATAAGAAGAATCCAATGAAACTGAATCCAAAGAACATGGACACTCCTCATGGAACTCATGGCACGAGGGGAATCTGATGTCATGGACACAAAGGAAACCACCCTAAACCTTCAATTTCATGTGAATTCGTATATCTCATGATCCATTTAGTATTTGGAGAAACTAATGTTACCATTGTGTTTGGAACATGACAAAATCCTAAGATTGATTGTCAACTTTCTTGATTTTGACATCTAGAGGTGTTGTTTTGTATTGTTGACATCATCAATTTATAACTACCCTTGACAAGGCACCCTTCAACACCTTTATAAGGAGCGTTTGGCCACATATATTCTCATTCTTGCCAATTTCAGTCTTGGGAGCTCAAAGAAACATGATCTCCAAGTACGTACTTCGCAAGTTCTTATTCATGTTCTTGTCTTGTCCTTGTTGTAGTCCTGTCTAGTCTAGTTTTTGGACATTTAGTCTTGTCCTCTTGTAGTCTTGTGTACAAGATCTTGCCCAATTATTTCTTGTGTCTAGGTCATCTCCTTCAAGGGGGTTCTTGTAATTCAAATATCTTGCTTCATACCTATGATCCCGAGCTATGGGGTTTCTTGTATCCTATCTAGCCTAGTTATCCATACCTATCAGTCTTGGTTATGGGATTTACTGTAATAGTTTTATATTCTTGTATTATTTCCCTCGCATGTGTGATCTTGTAATCAAAATCATATTTCCTAGATCTTTCTCAAGTCTACTTTGAGGGCATAATCTACTGCTCCCTGTGAGAGGACCTATTATTTGTAGGACTCTAGTCAAGGCTACATTTTTTCATTACTTCTTCCACACTTTCTATTTGTTCTTTTCCTTGTATAAAGACTTACATTCTACTTTTAATTTTTTAATTAAAAAAGAAAATGGAATCACTATCTTGGTATAATTTTGAATAAAACTTCTATAGTATCATGAAAATCCCAAAAAACTTTGAAGTTTTGTGAGCTATTCATTATGGCTTAAATCGTTTCAAGACCTACTTGAATTATGTTGGCTAAAATAATATCCCAATATATCTAACTTCTTGGGAAATGAATTCACTCTATCATAGGGAGTTTGATTCTCAAGTTGGAAATAGAGCCCGAAATTAACATCAGAGGAATGATTTTTTGTGTATGATTTGACGAGTGATGCTGAAGTAAAGTATGATTTTTGCAATGTCATATCATTGAAATGGTTGGAGACTCAAATATTATTGTCTTGACATTGGATGCTCAATGTAAATTGCATACACTTGCAAATGTAAATTCAAAATTTTATCATTTTGATGTGCTAATTGTGAACATGTGTGTGCTAGTGATTATCCCACAATCCCTATAGGTGATCTTCAAAGATAACATATTTTTCTATGGAAGAAGTGTGACCGATTTCCTTAGGATTTATGATATAAAAACGGAATTTTGTGACATACCAAGAAACATGAAAACTATTTAGTTTTCAAGAGTATTTATGCCAAGAGTAAGGCCAGGAACCATGAATCAACAAGTGCAAGTTATTTTCTAGGATCAGTTGAAGGAAATGCTCAAAGAAGAATACTACTTGTAAGATTTGGCCATTCCTACACAATGTCCATTCAAAAAATGGATGGTTACACCAAAAAAAGGATAAATAGCAATGCAATTGTTGAGGGAGATTAAGGAGTTATTTATCTCATTGACGGAGATCAAGACATGGATAAAGTAAAATTGTTTGTGCAAAGTTTTGATCCTAAACCATCCCTAGATAAGGGAATTTACTCGAATGAATCAACCAATGGACTAATAAATTAATGGAATTAAAAATAAAAATACAGTCTCATGATTGTAAAGAAAAATGGAAGTCACAATTGTCTAAAAATTGACGAGAAGAGAACAAAAGACTAATAAAAAAATACTAATAAAAAGAATAAAATGATTCAAACATTAATCATTCCAATTCCTCATGTACAGACTATGGTTGAGACTCGTCCATAGGCTAAATCAATTGACATTGCACCTTGTTACATGGATGCGATCATTAAGGGTATTAGATTCCTTCAATTGAATTTTTCTTCACTTGAACAACCTAGTGTATCTAAGGAAAAATAAGAGACAAGATGTGAATTTACCAAAAGATGCATATGGTGTGATAATTTTGACATATGAATAAAAATTGTGAGTCTTTCTAAGAAGCCATACCCAATAGTGTAGTTTAATGGAATGAGGGGGAGATCTGTTCCAATTATACTAGAGAAATAGTCCCAATCACCTTTGGAAATGAAGGAGTGCAAAAACGTTTTGAGGCTTTCACTAGTTAATTTTCACATAGCCATGACACACCAACTTCATATTTTAGACTTTAGCATGAGTGCAATTGTGAGACAAAAAACTTATGGGATGATGTTTTGACTAGAATCCAAAAGGAAAATATACCATTGGAAAACATGATTTGGATACAAGATTAGAGAAAAAATGAGTTGGGATATGCTTGTTCATACATTTTCAATATATGCATATGAGGCACATGGTGAGGAGAAAAGGAAAATAGATAATGAGTCCCAAGGACCTAGTAAAAGAATAACATGACAAATGGAGAAAAAAGTGAACATAATTAATCGATTAGAATCTAAACCTTGCAAATATGAGAAGAAGGATCCTAGAAAAGGACCATCTTGCAATTTAGTATTTGAACTAGTTAAGCAAATGGATATGGAACTAGTGCTAGATGAAAACATATAAAAATTTATTGTTTCTATCACATTGGAAGATCTACTAGCTATAGAAAAGAGGGAATTTATTGATGATGTTCTTGATAGCTTAAAGAAAAAATTCAAATGTAGGATCTAACACCTATGGACCATGATATTAATTCTAAGTTTGAGTGTAATGATATTAAAAGGTATCTAGTACCAAATCTTGGGGATGAAAGATCTTCTAGTGTTCTTTATAATCACTAGTCACATGAGTTGTGTGCGATGGGATGATCATGAACACCATGCTAAAGATGGGAAAAAGTGATAAATCATGCACAAATTTGATACATTTGAACTCTAAAATAAATCTTTTCCAAGAACCTATATAGTCAAGGGAAATGGCATATAGATAAAGATCACAATCGGAGAATGAAAGCAAGAAATAATGTGACAGGTATTTTACATTGAGCTTGTGCTCCTGTACCTTTATCTATAAGAGATATCCATGATGATCACCACTTTCTTGTTCACAAAGGGATGTTCATATCCAATTATTTTAGGTCAATTATTCATCAATGAAGGTATAAGGAAAACCAAAACTTTGACAATGGTAGTGTGTATGACATGAGAAATTGAGTGATCTTGAGAAGTGATGCATTGATGCATTTCAAGAAGGATTTTATGTACATGCCATAGTTGAGAAAGAGGATTGTGGCATGAGGTTTGTAATTTTAGATTAGATGTACCCATTCTCTCTCTCTCTCTCACACACACACATAAGCTCACTCACACAAATGAGGAGCACAAGGGTTTTTTGGGGGTATATGTGCCCCTGAAACACACACACACACACACACACACACACACACATATATATATATATATATATATATATATATATATATATATATATATATATATATATATATATATATATATATAGAGAGAGAGAGAGAGAGAGAGAGAGAGAGAGAGAGAGAGAGAGAGAGAGAGAGAGAGAGAGAGAGAGAGAGACGATGGTACATCTATCCTATAATGAGAAGCTGATTCTATCTTAGCTCATTTCACTCCTTGATGGTGCTAGTCCTAACTCCACTAGTTTGACACAAAAACACTACACACGTAACTAAATAGCTAGGTGCATGGCAAGTGAATATGTGAGTTGATATGCTACTCCACATAAGCTTTCACACGTCTTTCCACTCAAGAGCTATAACCATCACACATGCACTCTAACATATACATTGGTCCTCGATAATGCCACCAAAAACATGTAATACTTGTAGAATAGTGATCCTAGCTATAGCAATGACACATCCTTTGAGCCTAATCAAATGGTGTCTTGACCTAAACACACTTAATATGTCAAATCAAGAACTCAATCGACTAAGGTAATAGAATCATAAGCACATGCAATGGTCAACACATGGTGAAATGCGTAACCTCTTACTAAGTGGGTCATGCATTTCAACTACACGTAATAGTTGACACAAAAAAATGGACATATGTGCTAGGTCCAATGTCTAAATATGGTTAATACTAGGTTGTTTTTGAAGCTTTCAACTAGACACTTCTACTATTTAGATGTAATCTGACCTGCATGCATAAAGTTATGGATGAAAAAGTGCATGCATAAAGTTAGGGATGAAAAAGAACAAGTGTTGAAAATCATCTACCGACACTTTGAGAATCAGAACTAGAATATGTAAGAAAATCATGAAAATTAAGGGACTGGGGGTAGCCAACTGACCTCAGCATGCAATTCATGCCATAGAAATGCATAAGATCCCACACAAAAAGGAAATGCATAAGAGATTGAAAAGATGATTATTGTGATATTCTTGGGGCCTCCTACATGAGATATTGCATGCTCATAAAGTTTCAAGGGATAATTTGATTTTTTTTTCCTTAATGGATGTATCAATTGCTCCTAGAAACATTGTTCCCTTAGTACAAATAAACATTACATTGATTAATGGTTTTTATGACAACTAGTCCATCCTTCAAGTGCTATGGAACATATATATGCAAGCACACAATCAAGAACAATGTGTTTTGAAAAACCTTCGTTAACCTTTTTGAATTTGTCCACATATTTTGTTAGCATCTTATTATAATTTGGCATACTAAAATCCTTTCCTTGCTACTGATATCAAAGCATATTTGAAAATAGTATTTTGAACAATATTTCAAAAAAATGTTGTGGCCATTTAAGACGCAAGTCTAACATCTCTCTCTTTTCAAAATCTGCATGTAATGTAGCCAAAGCTCGAGGATGAGAATGTGTCACGAGTGTTGAAGTTGATCCTATCACATTAGAGAGATTTGGAATGTTCTTGTCTTGAGTTTTTGAATCAACCACCGATGTCATTCTTACTCTTTTGATTAGAATTTGAGTAGCTTTTTCTTCATGTTGTTAAACTCTACTTTCATTTTGCCTTGAAAATTGCAGTGCTCGATTCACAAGTAGCTTATCAAGAAAAGTTCACATCTATAATAAACTTAACATAAAATTTTTTGCCATTTGTTCCCTTTTCTTATTAAAAAGAAAGGTGCAAGTTTTTTACTTCAAGATTTTATAAATCCCTTATTGAATGAGACTCGAAAAATACATATGTATCTAAAATATATCCACATATTTATTTATGATCAAATTAATTGATGCTTGAGTTTATCACTTAATCTTAATTCATATGTATATAAGGGAAACTTTTATGAGTCATATACCACACAATGAATCATTTATATGGAAGCAAAAATGGTTCACATTGCAATAACCATAACTTGCACATTTATTAATATATAGCATTTTAAATCATGCTTTAAAATAAGTATACAATTAAAAAATGATTTTGCAAATAATAGCATGCATAATTATCATTAATTATCACTTGATTCTAAATCAGATGCATGTAAGAGACACTTTTTTTTAATTATAACACACACATATCTACATAGAAGCAAGAATGATTCTTGAACATTCATAACAATCATGATATGATGAAAGCATTCATTATATCAAAGCAAGATCAATGCTCATAACATCCATACAATGCAATAATGTATATCCACTCATAATATTTTGGAATAGGAAACGAGGTTTCCATTCAAACAACCACAATATCTTATAAATTAATTCTAGAGTCTACAACAAATATGCAAGTAAGGTATATGTAGCTCAGTGATGAGTAGCACCTCCTTTAATGTCAATCCCGGAAGACATGAGGATGGTATGAAGACCTCGAGCAAGTGAAGGCACAAATGTGTGAGTGAGAAGCACACACACATGCACACACATACACACACATGCGCACACACGACAAGAACAAAGAGAGTAAGACAATGGAATCACTTCTATTATAACCAAGTTCTCATACAAGCTCAAAACTACAAGAAGCTAGCCCCAAAAATGAGCTCTCTAGCTCTATTTATAGTTTTTGACTAGCTTTGGCCCTGTCCAGACCTAGTGTCCGGCCTAGTTAAAAATTAGGTTCCAGGGCTTATTTGAGGGATCAAACGAGATCTAAAAAATATGAAAATTGGAAGGCAACTACTTCTAAGGCTCCCCAAGCTCAAGGACTCCTCGGCTTGTACAAAATGGAGCTACAAAAAGATGAAACGGTATTTACAAGGGTTTCTAGTGATGAGAATCACTTTTATAATGATATAAGGTTTGGAAAAATTTTAATAGGTTGCCTTAGTGCTAGATCCGCATGCATGCCCATACTTGGATTCTTCCCATATGATGCCAACACTCTCCCCCCCCTAGCGTCTGTCGCCTCTGACAGATCTCTGCTCCCCGGTTTGATCAATGTATTGCTGTAGTATATCTGTTGCCAATTCTTGTTCTTTAATCTGTAGTCCCTTGACCAGGTCTCTCTATAGGGCCTCCCAGTTAACTGCACCAGGCATGTCAGGTTGGGGCGTGGTGTAGAGCTCTGAGTGCATTGTCTGTTCGCACGCGAATAGTTGGAGCAGATGAGTTGGGAGTGGCGCGAATACTTCTGAGTGTGCTTCCCAGAACCCAGTGGTGAACATGTCATCAAACGTTTGCTTGTAACAAGCAGAGAGATATCTTATTCGTGCATGCCACGCATAAGCCACTCGGATACTTGGGGTCGTGCTCATATTGTAAAGTGAGTCGTAGTTATCGTTGATGAAGCCTGGAATTGGTGGCTGAATATTACGTACATTTTGAAAAGTCTTTAGCACCACTTGCATCATGTCCAAAATTTTGAGCATCATCTGTGCAGCGACATTTGGCATGGGGTGGAGGCGTGGCATCCAATGTCTGATGGTAGCTATCATATATGCTACTGTAGGTGTGCCTGTTGGTGGTGCGATCGAGGGGTAATTCAACCATTGTTTGCAATTTGTGTTGTTCCGAACCTTTATAGCAAATGCTTTCCATGATCGTCTCCTTTGTACTGGTCCGAAGCAAGGGTTATACTTCAAATGCATGGGAGCGTGGTCCCATGTTCTAAGCATTTCCGGATAGGTTTCGAGTAACTTTTGCCTCCAGATGGGTTGGAATATGGCCCTTTTTTGGCTGCCTCTGGAATATCCTCTGGTTCGAATTGTGTTGCGAACGTGGGGTACCTGTTAGTGACTCTTTTGATTTCTGCGTTGTAGTCAGCCAATAATACAAAATAGGGTTTATATTGTAACTCAGAACTAGTTATCAGTCTTCTAGGGGCCAAGTGTCTGAAATACTCTGATTGAAGTATGGTTTCTTCAATGGTCCTCATTGCCAGCATCTGAGTGGAGATACGTTCCTCTTGAGTTGTCCCCATTTCTTCTACTTGTTTCATCCATGCCGAAGGGGGCTCTTCATAAGTGTCTTGTCCTTCCTCCGTGATTCTGCCTCCTGGAAGGGGTTGAGGCTCATAGTTGTCTTCAATTGTTTCCTCCACTGGAATGATTACTACTTCTTCTTCTAGTGGTTGATCAGGTGGAGAAGGGGGTCATTCATACTGTAACAACTTGATCTTTAATTCTGCCACTTGTCGTCGTAGTTCAAGTACCTCATTGGTTGTTGAAAATTCGGGCTCTAGAGAAGTGGCTGCATGGACCATCTTTTTAGCTTCTGGTGGTTGTGGTGTAGGCACTTGGGATCTCTGTAGCTCTTTTACTTGGTCAACCAGTTGATCATGTGCTTCTAAGAGGTTGGCATAGGTTTCCAAGATTTGTTGTATGCTTTCTGAAGGGAGGGCCCGGAAGCTAGCAGGGTCAATGGGTGCCCCTGGAGTATTCTCTATGGCGGCTTCGAGGTTTCTTGCTTTTGTTGCTGTAATCTCCTATTTTCTTCTTGGGCAGCCGCTAGGTGTCATCGGAGTAGAGCCATGTTTCTTTGTAACCGTGCGTTACGAGCTAGCTGATCTCTCAGTTGTTCCTCCATAGCCTTACCCGTCTCCGTATACTTGGCTTCCAGCTCTGCATTCGATTGTTGGAGGGCAATCACTTCGTGTTGTAATGTTGTATTACTTAACTCCAAGGCATTGACCCGTGCCTGGAGGTGGGAGGACAGAGTACACAGCTCCTTATTGTTTTCTTCCAATAATTTGTATTCTTCCTTAAGCTGGGTAGCGGCTTCAAACATGGTGTCCAATGCATGACTGAATGAGGTGGATGCAGAGGTGGAGGTGAAAGATGCAGGGGGTCGGGAAATGGGAAAGGGAAAAGTGGATGATGTGCTGACCGTGGGTGTGTGTGGTGATGTGCGTGAAGTTACAAGTGGTGATGTTGAGACAAATGTGGTGGCGAGTGGTCCTGTGGAAGGTGAAATGTCCATAGGATTGGACGTGATGGTGTGTGAAGTGTGAATCGTGAATACGGGAATGGTAGGTGGTGTGTTAGTGGTGGCAGTGAATGTGGGGGAGGTGGGTTGGGAAAGGGACTTTTTATTATAATTCTCTATTTGTTGAAGTATATTTACAAGGCTTGTTAAGAATGGAGGTCGGGTGATGGGTGTTGGTTCTGAAAAGGTCCAGAGGGCCTCAGTGGTGCCGGGTTGGGAAAGAGGGATAGTATCGATAGACGAGAATGAGTGTATTAAGATTTGGGTAGTGGCAAGTTGTTGTCCGAGGGCTGGGAAATATGAAGGGTGACCTATTATAGTTTGGTCGGTGACGGGGTGGCCTATATGGGGTTCAAGAAGTTGGCTGGAACTAGTGGATGGAGGTAAAGGGTAGGATGGAGAAATGGTGGTGTGTGGTATAGTTTCACTAATGGCTATTACTGGTTGTTCAGGAATACTGGTAGTGAGGGTTTCAGGTGGCGGGATGGGAGGTGATGGGAGGTGATGGTGGAGATGGTATCTGTGTATTTACCTCTGGTTCATCAATGTTAGTTGGGCTGGCCATGTGAACATCTTCTTGGGTGGTGGTAGGGAGGGCTGTAGAGACTTCCATTTGAATCATCTTCCCCCTTCGTGGTCGTGTATCGATCCTTCATTGATCGTATTGAGGAGGGTTGCGATGTAACATGATCCGCATAGCTTCTATAATCCCATATGTCTCCGCCAAAAGGTTCAATGATTCTACAAAGTGGGGATCCGCGTTCTCCGCTTGCAACATCTGGTTCACTAGTGCTCTATTTGCCTCTTCTGATAGCTTATGTCTTTTTTGTACCTGCTTGATTGTTTTGTAGAGCCTTTTAAGTTGTGCAGTGTAAGTAGGGGTTTCCTCCTCACTCTCCTCTGATTCATTCCTCTGCATCTCCTCTTGTTCGTGTGTGCCTCTCGCCTGAGTGTGTTGTGCCTCATCTTCCCAATGTACCCTTCTTGCCTCACTCTGTGGCCGTTCTCTTCAAAGTCAAAGGATGGATCTGCTACCAATGTAGCCATGGATGCAAACTCAGCATCTGTGGGTAGTGGGGGGGCTGGTGGAGTGGGTTGTACCAAGTCTCCTGATTGTAGTCCTTGGAGATGGATCGTGAAAGGGGCTACTTGTTCTTCTTCTCTACAGGAGGTCTCTGTGGCAATTTGGCGAGGAATCAGAACCTGTGAAAGTGATCCACGCATTCTTTTAGTGGGTTGAACCCCTGATTTCCGCCCCTGGAAGAATTCCAATTGTGAGTACTTGAGGGCTCGTGCAATTGGCACATCATAAGCCAGGCATCTGTAGATGATTCTTGTAATGGCACAGCAGCCATTCAAAGTAGGCTTCCTCACTCCTCGCTTGCCTGCTTCATACAACTGATCAAGGATCCATACTGGCATTTTCATAGGTAAGCTCCCGGTCTCTGCTAGGTATAACCCATACCAGATCTTCTTATGAGGCTGGGTGAACCGGTCTTGCACTGGAAATGCGAAGTGTTGAAGGCACATCCGCAGTGGTATGGCGATGTTGGGGGTGAGGGCACACATTTCTTTCAACTTCTTGATTTTGTTGTTCTTCATCGACTCTGGTATCAAAGGATCTCGATCGGAGGGTACATGGGTGCCATACATCTGAAGGGCCTCCTTGATTAAAGTGATATTCAACTCAAACTTCTTCATTTCTTCCTGGTTTGATAGAGAGGGCACCAGGAATGTGCCTGAATGATCTCTGTCTCCTGTCGCCTTGAGAGTTGCAATCAAGTAGTAGCACCGAAGAAAATTAGGTCTAGGCAAGGCTGCACTAAAATAATCTTGCAATCCCGCTTTTTGCCAAATATCTTGAAGAGGGGCAACATTTTGCAATGCTTCAAATTCTCGTGAGAAGAACTGAAAGGTCCACCACACTCCTCCACATTCCAACTTGGATTCCCAGATATGATCTGCGTCTCCCAAATCTCCTGGCATCTCATTGAACCAATGAGAATGCCCCTTTACTCTTTCTGTCAGGCCACTTGGTGGATCCGGAATGGGAATTCTTCTCACATTCAAAAGCTCTTCAGGCCTTGCTGTCAGTGGGGCCTCCACAAGCATGGTATCCCAATTGCTTTGAGTGCTAGTGCCTGCCTGAGAGCTCGTGCCTGATGTTGCTGCCATGGGAATCGGGTGCTTATCTGCTAGAAGAAGAAAGGCACATTAGTGTTGCATAGGAAACAGGATGTAATGGTGTTCCCTTCACAATACTAACATGACAATCCAGAAGGTTAGTGGTTAGGGTGAAGTGTTCGTGATAGATGTAAGTGGTGGTTAGTGGTTAGTGTACTCCTAAATGCATACTGTGGACATGCAAAGTACTCAGAATGCACCTACATCAGAGTGGATGGATTTACAAAATTGGGACTGGGGGTTTGATATAGGGTTTAAGTCTCCAAACTTTGATAGAGGATTTGTAGCTCTTAGAGCTAATGACAGGTAAAGATTTATGAACAAGATTGTGATGGATTTGGGAACTTTTGGGTACCCATTTCCAGACATTACTCGGTTTGACTGAGTGTGGGTTAGTGTGGGATTTAGGTAGAGTTCCTTAGTTGTTTGTCGAGAGGACTTGTGAGTGTTGAACTATGCCAGTGACTAGAGTTGGCGCTATTTGGGCTCGTAAACAGGCCTTGGGCACCCATATCTGTCTAGCATTGGGGCTAGCCTTCATTGACCGCTTAGGGACCCAAATAGATGTGGTATGCCTAGGAGGTTGCCTAGGGTACTCCTTCACTTTTGACCTTGATGGTGTGGCTTTTTTTGTGCCTCCTTGAGAACCTGTTACTAGAGCTGTGGGTTTTCCATCCTTGCGCATCCAAATCTGCTTCGCACCACGAGGTACTCCGTGTTGCACTGGTTGGTGCTCCTGCTTCGTGGTCAACAGCCTCCTTCGTGTCGTGTGATGTTCGGTCTGCATGTTTGGAACCTTCTTTGGAACAGCTGGGAACTCCTCATTGACTTATGTACCTTTGGTAAGATTGACAATCCTCTGCACCATAGAACTTTGGACAAGTACAACATTGTTATCTTCATGTGGGTTCCTGGAGGGACTAAGGGTTGATGCCTTTTCTACTGGTTTGAGTGCTGGTTTTTCTAATTCAATCATAAGGTGGCTTTGGCCTACCCAAGCTTGAAGAAGTCCACTTCTTAGGTTGAGGTTGACTGCGTGATCATAGATCCAGTCTTGGCCCAAGACGAGAGGTTCGGAAAGATCCTCATCTTCACAAACTAGTACTTTTGCTGGCATGAGGACCTCTTGAATGTAGAGGGGAAGTTCCACCTCTCCCATGCAAGGAGTTTCAACACCTCCTAATCCTATTAGATATGCTTCTATGGGTTTTACCTCCAATTGCAATTGTTGGCAATAAGAAAGCCGTACTGCACTAGTGGCCGCTCCTGAATCAATTAAAGCTCTCACGATCCTTGCACTCTCTCCTTGTCCTACTTCTAGGGTCACAAAGGGTCGTCGATCAACTATCTTACGGCCCAGTTCACTTGAAGCCTCGCACATGGCCATGTGATAACTTAGAGCTTCATGAGCGTCAGTCGTGGGTTGATCTCTACCTTGCCTTCTCAATTTCATTCGTCGAATGCGTTCTAAAGCTTCAGCCTGTGCTTCTTCTTGAATTCTCTTTTCCTCATCCTTACGTTTCTTGATCCAAGATTCGAGAGGAGAGTTCATGGCCTGTCCAGTCATGCTCTTGTGCTACTTTCAATGTAGGTATCAAAAAGTCCAAGGGTAGCACCGCATTCTGACCCGAACACCATCTGAAAGGGTGTGGCTTGGAGTACCGTTTTATAGGCAACTCGGTATGCCCAAACAGCGTGGTGTAGCTATTTGTCCCAATCAGAGCGTTTGTTATTCACCAATTTAGTCAGCACATTGCATAAGATCTTATTTGTGCTCTCGGCCTGGCCATTAGCTTGTGGGTGATAATGGGCAGACTTCTTATGTACTACCAAGAATTCTTGGAGAAGGTTTTCTATGACTTCATTCAAGAAGTGTGTGCCTCTATCACTTACTAATTCTATTGGCAATCCGTATCTAGTGAACACATTTTCAAATAAGAACTTTGCTGTTGTTTGAGCATCATTCTCGTAGTGGCTTTCACTTCTACCCACTTGGTCAGATAGTCTGTGGCCACAATGATGTACTCAGCATGTGAACCCTTAGCTGGGGGATTAATAGGACCAACAAAGTCTATTCCCCACTTAGAGAATGCACGTCCACCCATCATAGGCTTCAATGGCATCTCATCCTTGCGTATGGGATACTGAGTTCGTTGACAAACCTCACACCTCTTCACATAGGTATGTGCGTCCATGTGAAGAGTTGGCCACCAAAGACCTGCAAACAAAATTGCTTTGAACACCCGATCTGGACCAAAGTGTCCTCCTGCTACACCTTGGTGAGCAGTCTCTAATATCTTCAGATATTCGCTCTCGTGGACACACAATCTAAGATACCCATCTTTTCCTCGTCTGTATAGATTATCTCCAATGAGAGCATAGTCTAGCGCCTCTTGTTCTAAGCTCCTTTGTCTAACCAGAGTCATTTCTTGAGGGAATGTTTTCGTCCTCAGAAAGGCCACTAATGGCTCGCTCCAATCTGGCACTAGAGACACGCGATAAAGGGTGGCATGTTCCACTGGTGGCTTAGTGCGGCAAATTGGGCATTCCTTGCACATCCTATCAACATCTGCTTCCATAGTTGGCCAGTATACTCCAAGTCTCCTCAATGTTTGTAGGGTTTGTTGTTTTGAGTAGTGTTGCTCTAATGCACCTACATGTGCTAATTGCAACCACTTCGCGTACTCGTCCTCTTCCACACAACAGGCTAATACTCCTTGTTCCGTATGTTTGTACATACTTCCTGCCAAGATATGATACTTTTGAGCTTTTACTATCTCTCTATCTTCTGTGTGCATTACCGGGTGATTAGGCCCGTATGTCAATACTGGCACTAATGGCTTAGCCCACTGAGGTACAACTTCCAAATTAAACAAGTAAGCATCAGGTAAGTCATCTGATACTCCTTGTGGGGCCTCTCCTGATGTGAGCCTTGAGAGATGATCTGCTCTCAGGTGGGTCTTGCCTTTCCTCACCACAACCTCAAAGTCGTATTCCATTAGTAAGAGGAACCATCTTACCAATCTGCCTGTGTTGCATGGCTTGTTTACCAAGTACAACAGAGCTTGATGATCAGTAAAAAATTTAAACTTATTTGCAAGCAAATAGTGTCTAAAATTTTTTACTGCGTATACCATGCCTAACCCTTCTCGTTCGGTGGTTGTATAGTTTCGTTTAGCAGCATTCAACTGTCTACTGGCATAGGCAATAAGAAGATCCATATTACCTTCACCCGTAGGTTGTGCGAGTACACACCCAATAGCATAATTGGATGCATCTACATGAACATGAAAAGGCTTATTCCAATCTGGTGTTGTCAAGATTGGTGCTGAACATATTCGCCGTTTAAGCTCATTGAAGGAATTCTCACATTCATCAGTCCACTCAAAGTTAGTCAGAAGTCCGTACATGGGCTTTGCAATGACAACATACATGTGAATGAACCGGCGGTAGTAACCACAATGCCCCATGAAAGCCTGTACTTCCTTGACGTTCTTTGGCCTAGGTAGTTCTGCGATGACTCTCACTTTCTCTTCGTCAGTGGATATGCCGTTCTTAGACACTATGTGTCCTAGAATTTTGCCTTGCCTGATCATGAAAACACACTTTTCTGGGTTCAGGCAGACTTGATATTCTCTGCATTTATCAAAGATTTGTCTGAGTTCAGGTATATGGGTCTGTCTAATGTTGGAATGAGCGCAAAGATCATCAACATAGACTTCCAAATTCTTCCTCAGGAACTCTTTAAACACGTGACACATTAATCTTTGAAAGGTCGCAGGTGCATTGGTAAGCCCGAATGGCATTACCCGAAAGGCAAATATGCCCCACTCTGTGGCAAAAGCCGTCTTATGCTGATCTTTTGGTGCAATGGCTACCTGATTGTAGCCAGAGAATCCATCCAGGAAGTTGTACACTTCCTTGCCTGCTACCCTTTCTAATAGATGCTCAGTAATAGGAAGCGGATAACTTTCTCTAACCGTGGCGGCATTAAATTTTTTAAGGTTAATACACACATGCAATTTTCCATTCTTCTTGGGCACAACCACAATGGGGGATACCCATTCAGTGTGCTCAATCTCATAGATAAACCCAGCTTCTACCAATCTATCTATCTCCTCCTTGATCTTAGCAGCGTAGTTATCATTGTATGTATAGGGCTTCTGCTTAGATGGTCTGGCATCTGAGGTCATGGGAATCGTGTGTGAGCATATGTCTGGGTCGACACCTTTCAGGTCCTTGTAGCTCCAAGCAAATACATCTCTCTACTCTCTTAGCAAAGCTACCAACTCTTGCTCTTCTTCTTCCGTCAGGTCATGCCCTATGTAGGTGCATCTTTCTTCTCCCTCTTCTATGGCGAAAACTATTTTCTTGGTAGTTTCCATGCTATCATAGGCCTCTCCTGCTTGTGCCTCACGTTTAGGCATTCTTATCATGATTCTCCTATCGTCTATCTCATATTTTTTAAAGTTTTCAGGGGCCTCAAACAAGGATTCTTCTGCCTCCGGAGTGACTTCCTTCTTCTTTCTTTTCTTTCCTCCACTCTTAGTGGCTACTTGTGTGGCTAACCTCACATCATTCGTGATTTCTCCGTGTCTCTGGGGGTAAGCTTCAACTTCATAGAAGTATTCTTCATCTGATGCAAAAGGTGGGTCCATAATGATTGACTCTAAGTTGGAGTCACTTGCATCCTCAAATGTATGAGGGCTAGGTTCGCATTCCTCTAAAACTACATCTCCCATGATTGGCTCTATTGAGAAGACTGAAATGTCATAGCCATCCTCATCACAGTGGGGTTTCCACTGCTCTTCATTGATGGCTACATCCATTGTTGCTAAAATTTCTGCCCAGCCGTGAGGTTCAAACTCTTCATCGGGAAATACTACAGGTGCATAGGCTGGGTCTTGAATTGATCTATGTGTCTCTTTCGCACCTACCTCTCTGGCTTTTTCTCTTTTCTCTTCTTCTACTGCCACTTTGGACATCCATAAGTGGGTGTCTTCATGCATCCATGAGGATCCTGATCCTATGGAATGCATTGACTCCGTGTCATCCTTGGCTCTATGGATGGGATTCCATTGAATGGGCGGTACGTCTCTATGAGAGTAATCCTTGAGATTGACTTTGGTTGTAACACCTAAGTGTTGCAAGTATAAGGAATTGGTTCCCCAGTCCTGTACTACTTGCAATTGCCGCATAAATGGCCTTCCCAAAATCATAAATGGCCTTCGCATATAGCAAAAGTATGTTTGAACTCAACACCACATGTAGTGAGAGTTATGCCTTCTAGCAATCCCAAGGGCCTCTCAATATGGCCATAGGCCATCTGCATTTCATTCTCGTCGGTCGGAGTGCTGGCTTGCCCCAACGCTTCCATAGGGAAGTTGTAGCAATTGCAACTCCGGCACCTGAGTCCAAAATTGCCTTGGTTGTGTATCCCTGATGGGTAACTGGGAGATAGGTATTTCCTTCTTCTCCTTCACTCATGTCTCCTATCTTATCCAATGGTATTTTAGGCACTGTTCTATGAGATCCTACTTGGGAACGCGATTTCGCTATGTCTGGCACTTGTTTGGCTACGTGTTTCCACACTTCTGGCTTAACTTTGAGTAGCTCTTCTAAAGTGAGATTGCACTTCACTTTAGTGTTCTTTACTACCTCTGTATTCCTAGGTATGATTGAATCTTCGTTTCTTATCATGACTGTGGGTGCTCTCAGGCAAGTAGACTTGGTTTCCCATGGGCCTGTGAAATGTGGTAACTCTTGCAAGGAATTAGACTCAAAGTCTAACCTCTCATGAGAGTGGGCACTTTCCTGTTCTTCATAAATAGAAGGGATGTCCTGTGGGAACTGATCATGTGCGTCATCCACAAGTTCAATGGGAGGAGGGACTTCACTTTCCTTTGCCCACTTCTCTTCTTGAATCTCTCTCACGAACTCTGGTGAATACCTATTCATAGAAGAAGAGGTGTCTGGTTCAGTGGAGTTAGGCACATAAGCTTCCTGGGGAGGAATGCTTATTCTATCATTTGCCCTCTCCTTAGCCTGGGAGGTGGCTCCTTGTCCAGACTTTGCAAGTAACCTCTCCAATCTATCCAATAGACCATCAAAGTGCAATGATGTTCTAATGGAGTTAGAGCCGTTGAACAAGCGACTGGCTTCAAACATGGCTTGCGCCAATTCGACCATCTTAGCACAAAGCTTTGTTCGCTCTATCTCTAGATCAACTCTAGGGTAACATTTGTCATGATCTGTTACGTTTGGCCCTTCTTTGATCCTGGCATGATATGCTTTAAGCATCATGTCTAGATCCTGAGGAGTGGGATCGGCTAGGACTGATCCTACTCTGGGTGGTGGGTGGTTTATAGGTGGTGTATTGAAAGGTTGGGGAATGGAAGAAGATGGGTTGGCGGGTGAAGGGAAAGGTGGTGGAGGGGTGGTGTGAGAGTGATTTTGAGATGTGAGTTCACTTATCTTTGCTTTGGTTTCTCTCAAGCTTTCTTCAAGTTCGCTCATTTTCTATGACCATTGTCTTTTCATTCTCTCCCGACTATCTCTCCATGCTCTTGTCCTTTTCTTGGTTATACTCTCTGCCTCATTAACCTCAGAACTCTTTTCCTGCCCTACTCCTTGAGTTTGCTGCACGGCTTGGGCTCTAGTGACCACATGCATTGGGGTTGTGGAAGTTATACTTCCCGTAGAGTCTACCACTAACCCAATGACGTTAATAGGAGTGATTTTAGGCATGTTATTAGGTTTCTTTGGGCAATCTCGTAGGAGATGCTCTTTTTCGCAGTCTTGACAGAAACCCTGAATTGTCACTGGTTGGGCTTGTGTAGGGGCAGGCAGTTGACAATCACGTATAAGGTGATCTCCTTGACATCTGAAGCATGGTCCTCTAGGAAATGGGGGTCGTACCTGCCTAGGTTGAGGTCTAGAGTTGGGGTTTGTGTACATGACATTAGCATACTCAGGCTCCCCACTATTTTCACTTGGGTCCTCATAATAGTATGACTCGTTATGCTCGGGTGACTGCATGTAGTAAGCATGTGGGCTATCAATATGTGTGGAGTCAAAACTATGGTCACTTGGATCACTGTCTCATAGCAATGGGGTGACTGGGACTATGGCTCTGTTCGGATTTTCTTCAGCAGATGCATATTTCACTGGGATCACATTGGTTGGAGCAGGGGGTTGCTGCACTAGGACTGGTTGAGGTCTCTGCTGCCCTTGATAAGGTGGCTGATAAGGTTGTTGTGGTATGTTGTATTGTTGTGGTGGGTACTGATTCTGGTATCTACCCTGTTGTGGATATGGCTGAGGGTAATTTTGCCTAACAATTTGTTTGTTATATGGGCAGTCTTGTGCAGTGTGGTTGGTGTACCTTCGCTCTATGGTGCAATACTGGCTACTAGGATTCACCTGGGGTTGGGCCATAATGGGACATACATTTGCCATATGGTCACCTCCACAAGTGTAGCACCGCTTAACTGGGGCAAATCTTGGAATTTCTTTGCTAGAGACACCTAGTTTTTGAGCTACCTTCTCTGCAAGTTCCTCAATGGATGTGGACTGACCAGATGTGAGACTACTAGAACTATCTGAATCCTTATAGATTTTTGATAGCTCTAACTCCTCGCCTAGATTATCCTCAATGTCTATGCACATGCGCACACATTCTTCTATAGTTCTGGGGTCCTTCAAATACACATATGACCTAAGCTTGGTGCTCAACAAGCCATCTAAGAACAAAGCCACTTGCTTGGCTGGTGTGGGTAACTCAGGCATCGGGCACCTCTCTAGGTATTGCCTAAACCGTCTTCCTGCTAGTCTGACCATCTCTTGAGGTGTTTTTGCTTGAAGCTATGAATTAGTGAGGAAGTGTTGTGCCTTATGCCACTCTTAGAAAACTCAATGATAAATGCCTCTAGGAGCTGGTCTATGTTTCCGAAATGCCTCTCGTTTAGTGGTTGAAACCACGTAAGGGCAGTGTTCCTAAGGGTTAGACCAAAAGCATTATATTGTGTGAATAGGTCCTCTACCTGTTCAGCTTTCAAGACTTGCCTAAATTTTGCCACATGGTCATAAGGGTCTCCAGTGCCATCGAAGTAATTCTTCATGGACTTCACCAGATGAGTTGGCCTCAGGGTCCTAGTGTGTTCTCTCGGCCTTGGCAAGGGAAAATCATCAGCATTTCTTTGGTTCCTTGGGTCTCTAAATCTCTCGGTTTCTTCTCTATCCATCCCTGTTCTCCTTCTTTCTCTTCCCTGGGGGTTGGCAAAGCTTACTTCATGTCTATCTCTACTTCTATCTCCTTGAGCTCCATGAGCCTGGGAGGTGCCAGCTCCTTGGTGACTGTAGGACATATTGGACCGTGGTTGGGGAAAAACAAATTCACCCTTCCATGTGTAGGCATGTCTGCCATGCTCGGTGACCACGAAGATCCTCTCTGATGTATTGTCTAGGTAGGTTACTTTGCCTGGGCTATCAGGGTCTTTAAACTCATAGATTGTGAGAGCACTTACTTCCTAAGGCTGGGCAGGTTTATACCTCCAAAAAGCCTCATCAGTTTCTTGGTTTAAAAGCAAATCTATGCTTTTATTATCCTGTGGAATCCACTCTGGAGTCATGATTCTGGTCAAGACGGATTTACCACAGGGAGTTCTTAGCTCTCTCTCTAAATTCCCTTGCTCTATATCACCCATGTCGGTCTCCGCAATCACATTTCCAAACTCATCTGTTCTATCAGGAAGAGTGGTGACTACATATATAGTCCCCTCTTTATCTAGGTATACTCCATTCTCAAACTTGACTACCGGGTGTTCTAGTCCATGGGGTTGATCGGGGTTCTTAATCTGGACCACAGATCTTCTCAGGCCGTCTTCGTAGATGTGAGCACCTAGACGATTAGTCCTGATGTATTCCAATTGAGTCTTGTAAGGTCCTTCTAGCTTTTCTAGATAAACCACCCCTGAACTACCTACTGGTCTCTCCATGTTATAGGACATCTCAGAATCACTTGTTTCTAATCGGGGAGTGTATGGGTAATCACTCAACTGCTGGGCCCAAGACCTAGCAGTGTGATTGACACTAGCTTCAGAAGATCTGAGGCTTTGTCTGTCTCGGCCTAAGTGTCTGCCTGACCTGAGGTTCATATGCTTAGTTTATCTACCCCCTTGGTCCCAAGTACACCCTCGTTGCAGGTGAATTTGTACCAATCACTTTGTTCTTTTTAGTTGAGTAATATGTTAAGCACTTGTTCAAGATCACGTCGTCAGGAATATTTAAGTGAAGTTCGCACTTGATAAGTGATCGATTCGTGCCTAACGTTGCCCTAATTAATTACCACACCTAAGTCGTACTTAGCCTAGGCTAGGAATTGACAAAGGAGGGTTGAGAGAACTTCCAACCTCAATCCTCTCGTTGCTCGGACTACTGCACAAGCTCAGGAAGCCTTCTCCCAAGCTTGGTACACACCCTTGCTAGCTTGCCTTGGAATGCCTTGCTTGCACACAATGTTCCTGCAAAATTTTCTCACGTTAATATAGCTCCTTTACCACAATGGATTGACTGACACACATCAGCGATTACAGGCCCCCCTTGGAGTAACTCATTACACCCCCAAAATCTTATGACCACCTAATTCTAGCGAATGGCCAACTTAAAAATACATGTTCTAAAACTCCACGTATGATGCTTACAAAAACCAGTCAAGGTCCACGTAGGATTCTCAACAAGCTTTCCAACGAGACCAAAATCTCATCAATCGGAGTTCGTATGGTGAAGTTATGACCATTCAAGCACTTAGGGGTCAAAACAGGCTCTCAGGGTTCAGGAAATTCCTCCCTGGTTTCTAGGTCTTTTGCCCACTCCTAAGGCTCTAATGTTATCCCAATGTGTCCAAAATTAAGCCCAAATATACCTCAATTCACTCAATTAATTCACTCTAAAATTTTATGCGTTAAGCCCATGTATCGCGATAGGTCGGGTCGAGGTGTCGTGATAGGTCGAGGTGTCGCGATACTTGGGAGTGTCACAATAGGTCGAAGTGTCGCGATACCTGGGAGTGTCGTGATAGGTCGAGGTGTCGCGATACCTGGGAGTGTCGCGACAGGTCGAGGTATCGCGATACCTAGGAGTGTCGCGATAGGTCGAGGTGTCGCGATACCTGGGAGTGTCGCGATAGGTTGAGGTGTCACGATACTTGGGAGTGTCGCGATAGGTCGAGGTGTCGCGATACTTGGGAGTGTCGCGATAGTCGAGGTGTCATGATACCTGGGAGTGTCACGATAGGTCGAGGTGTCGCGATACCTGGGAGTGTCACGATAAGTCGAGGTGTCGCGATACCTGGGAGTGTCACGATAGGTCGAGGTGTCGCGATACCTGGGAGTGTCGCGATAGGTCGAGGTGTTGCGATACCTGGGAGTGTCGCGATAAGTCGAGGTGTCGTGATACCTGGGAGTGTCGCGATAAGTCGAGGTGTCGCGATACCTGGGAGTGTCGCGATACCTCGAGGTGTCGCCATAGGTCGGGATATGGTGAATTTTTCTGTTCTGTTTAGTGATCCTAGGAGCTCTAGGGCTGCGCAGTGTCGTGGTGCACTAAGAATCGTGATTGGTGCAACTTTTCGGTGTGTCACGATAGCTCGAGCTCGACGCCTTGGAGTTTGCGCAGACAGAATCCGTACCTGCTGAGCTTGCTGGAGATGATGATGAAGCTGAAACCTGCAAGAAACACAAAAACACACACAAACAAGAACACACACTCGCTCTCTCTCAAACTCGCACAAGGCAAATGAGGGAAATGATTTGGAAGTGGGAATATAAGGTGGAGAAGGAGATGAGGATGGAGATGAAGATGGAGATGGAGATGGAGAAAAATCAGAAATTTACCTACTACTTACCATTCCAAATGAGCTCTCTAGCTCTATTTATAGTTTTTGACTAGCTTTGGCCCTGTCCAGACCTAGTGTCCGGCCTGGTTAAAAATTAGGTTCCAGGGCTTATTTGAGGGCTCAAACGAGATCTAAAAAATATGAAAATTGGCAGGCAACTACTTCTAAGGCTCCCCAAGCTCGAGGACTCCTCGACTTGTACAAAATGGAGCTACAAAAAGATGAAACGGTATTTACAAGGGTTTCTAGTGATGAGAATCACTTTTATAATGATGTAAGGTTTGGAAAAATTTTAATAGGTTGCCTTAGTGCTAGATCCGCATGCATGCCCATACTTGGCTTCTTCCCATATGATGCCAACAATATACTTTCATGAATCAAATATTAAATTATATATAATTATTATTGTTATTTAACATGTATACTTATTATTAGTTGACATGTATACTTATTATTAAATTACACTTTCGTGAATCATAACATTATATATGAATGAATATTATTTTTAACATAAGCTCTCTTGTACACAGACATCACCATCAACACAAAATGTGAGAGAAATAGTAAACGATTGAGCCCAAGGATCATTGAATATGGTGACATGCCACCAAATAGTTCAACAAAATAATAAGGTATCTTTGTATAGTTTGGAAATTATTACTGAATTAAATAGTTATTGAATAATGATTAAAGCAATCTTGCTAACCGTATTTCCTATTCATATGTGAAAGGATTGAGCATAGAATACCACTTTCTAACCACATGGTGTACATTATGCATAGTAAATTTTGAACCATTAGTGAAGTGCACAACCACGTCTCCCATCCCAACAACATCAGAATGGTAAGAATCACCAAGTCTCATGGTACCAAGAGACTCTACTACATAAGTAGAGAACCATTCTCTATGTGGTGTCACATGGAAAGAAGCACCAGAATCGAGAAATCACATGTGAAATAGAGAATCAATCATAAGAGCCTCACTAGAAATGATACTCTCAAGTGTCAACACATGAACAACATCAAAAATAACATTAATTTCTTCTATCTTCACACGTGAAATATATGGTGAAGGTAACTATTTGAAATTCCCATTAACATGTACCTTTAGCATTCTTTAATGCATAGAAATATTTCTTCATGTGTTCTTTCTTATGAAACTAAGGACACTCGGTATCCCTCTTCCTTTATTCACTTTACTCTTATTTTGTTGACCATTCTTTTCCTTGTTCTTTCTCCTGCCACATTGTTGACTGTTTCTTGGTAAGAATCACAAACACTATATGCATCTCCACTTTGAGTGTCAACCTTAGAATTTCTACAGATCTCCTCACTCAAGAGTGTTCCACATATGTCATTGTAGACTAGTTTACCACTAGGTGCACTATTGCTAATAGTTGTGAAAAATGCATCCCATGATGATGGCAAGGTGCAAAGCAAAAAGAAAACTTTCATTTCATTATCCATCTCCATTTTCAGACCTTGTAATTGAGAAAATATACATTTAGATGAGCAACAACACTATTTGTGTCCTTCATGCCAAGGTCATATAACTTTCTCATTAGTTATACCTTATTTGATGTTGTTTCTTTTTCATATGTGTTGCATAGCTTCTTCTAAAGCTCCTCTGCACTTTCAGAGTCTAATACTATAAACAAGACAATATTTGTGAGGTGTACTCTAATGATAAAGCTAGCCATTTCATCCCAATCATCATTATCCATGTTAGCAAGCTTATTTAAGATTCCATTTACTAGCTTCCACTCCCTCTTGTGAATCATCACATCTTTAATTTGATTTTTCCATAGTGCAAAGTTTGTGCCATCAAATTTTTGAATCTCAAAATTTCTTTGCCTTGCAAGTTATAGATCCTTTTGGGAACATTGGAACTAGACCTTTATTCATGAGATGTGTCAGAGATCTCTGATGCCATGATAATAGAAAACTGAGTAGGATGAAAATGGATCTAGAGGAGTCCAAACCCCACTAAAGGCAAAAAAAGAATGACCAAGTCTCAAATTCTAAAAGAATTTTGATAGAGTCTCCCAAAAAAAATCGATCAATGAACAAACAATGAACAACCAAATAGATTATGTGAGAATGTATGTTCTCACAACAATAACTGTACCAAAGAGTAAATTCAACCACTATATAGTTGCAAATCTCAAATCTAGAAAACTTTTGCGAGAGTCTCCTCTACAAAATGAGCAATTTAGAAATGTAGAAAACTAACTGTGAATACTAACATGTAAACTTGCATAGTGAATCACGAACTCCACTACATATGACCACTTAACCAAATGAGGCCAACTATGCTTATTGAGCACCTATGAACAACTAGCATACATCTCCTCTGACGAGGCTTTGTAAGTCTTTCCCCTGAATCACCGAAGAGATCCCCAACATCTCGGTGTCTTCCAGTTAAGAAAACCTCACCACAACCCTCTTTATCAATGTCAAACTTTTTATGTAGAAACTTAACTAGTATATCAATTACCACATTGGCGTTGTTGTAAATATTTTTTTACCCCCATTAAAAGAGAAAAGAAAAATAATGCTTAGTTTCTTAGCAGTTATGAGGTGTTGCTTTCTTTTTTCTAGGAGGCATGCATACAAGAACTCATGCTTTTGGTGACATCCTTTGAAGAGATTTTGCATATATTGTTCTAAAAAGGGGTTGTTTCTTACATGTTATCTTTCCATGGTGCTGAGAAATATAAAGAGACAGATATGAGGAGAAGAGAATGCATGGAGAAATCAAGGAGGGGAATTGGTGCGCACTTTGCATGGAAAGAATGTGGGGAAGGAAAGGAGGGTGTGCACGCCAAAAGGGGGGGCATTCAACTTATGCTCGAGGAGGATTTGACCTGATTTTTGGGGGGAGGGGAGGCAAAAAGAGGCCTCAAGATCAGCATCTTGGTAGGGAGTGAAAGGCAAGGATGGTGGTTGGGTGCAAATCAAACAAACTAGGAGGGGGAGCATTAGTATGAGCATACATCACACATACTAAAAAGCTAATCTAAGGAGGAAAAATATCGGATGGTGTGACTCTAACAGAAGGATTATTTGGATTTGCAAAGGTCGACGCAGAAGTTCAATTACCTCCCACAATAGGTGAAGTTAGTGATTTGATGGGAGCAATTTGAGATACCTCTCTGATAGGGCAGTTAATGATTAAAGAGCGGACCCAAAGAAGACACTCTCTCAATCAGTAACATCTGCCATTGAAGGACAGACCAAAAGGCTGTTGTTGGCAACAGGGATTAGCGTGTTGCCGATCGGGGCTCCTTTGCTTGAGCTTCAAGTAATTATGTGATCATGGTCAATCATTGAGTCTTTGCATGCAAAACAAATTCAAGCGAGTTCCTTCAAGCTTATCAAAGGATTGTGGACAGAAGCAGTTGTTTTGCATGTGCTAAGAGGAATTCCATTTGGTGATGTCTTCCAAGAGAGGCTCCATCTCTGAAATACAATGTCAACTAAACATATCGTCCGATCAAGTATATGTATATAATGTTATTTTGATTTAATGCTTCTCATCTTTTGTTTAGTCTTATGAGTCCATGAAATGATCAAGTAAAGACAATGGAGACGATGAACAAAGAACGAAGTTGTGAAAATCTTTTTCATAGCTATCGTTCTTTAACCTTGATCTTTTTCATAACATTTTTAGTTGCATTGCATCTAAAGTATGCATATTTTAAGTTGAAAGGAGCACATGTTTTAATCTCCATATGTGCACTTTCATTTGCACATCAAATAGATTTGTAAATATCAAGGATAATGGTAGAATGATCCTTGAGTGAAAATGAGAGTGATTGCATTTGAGAGTGGAAATTATGAGTGGAGAGATTCTTTTTAGAAAATATCCTGAGAAATGTTTCATATTTGCACCATAATTGAGAATGATTGCACCTATAATATGCATGATTGAATTGTAAGTGCACATGTGCTTTGAAAACCCATAGGTGCACATCTAAATGCACATTAAATCAGTTGTAAATGCAAGTGGAAATCAAATGAGTTTGAATATTGAGTGGAGAACCTCGACATTGGATGCTTGATACCCTATCTATGCAGCATTCTATCTTCTGATGCAAAAAAAAGTATGCATGTATAGGGCCCACTACATGGCAATCCATAGGCACATTTGTTTAAAACCCTGTGCACTAACAACTTTTACCTGAAATTTTTCAAAGATTAGCGGATCTGAATGCAAAGTTGGTGTTGGTGTGTCCGAAGGCCACACAAGTTTGGAAGGGGTGGATGTAGTAAAGATTTTATTGTCCCCATTAAAAGAGAAAAGAAAAATAATGCTTAGTTGCTTAGCGATTATGAGGTGTTGCTTTCCTTTTTCTAGGAGGCATGCATGCAAGAACACATGCTTTTGGTGACATCCTTCGAAGAAATTTTGCATATATTGTTCTAAAAAGGGGTTGTTTCTTACATGTTATCTTCCATGATGGTGAGAAATAGAAAGAGATAGATGGGAGGGGAAGAGGATACGTGGACAAATCAAGGAGGGTAATTGGTGGGCAGTTTGCATGGAACAAACGTGGCGAAGGAAAGGAGGGTGTGCATACCAAAAGGGGGCATTCAACTTATGATCGAGGACAATTCGGCCTGATTTTTGGGGGGAGGGGAGGCAAAAAGAGGCCTTAGGATCAGCATCTTAGGGGGAGTGAAAGGCAAGGATGGCGATTGGGTGCAAATCACACGAACTAGGAGGGTGAGCACTAGTATGAGCAGACATCACACATACTAAAAAGTTAATATGAGGAGGAAAAATATTAGAGGTTGTGACTTGAAAAAGAGGATAGTTCAATCACCTTCGACAACAGACGAATTTGTGATTTTTTTTTTAAATGGAGGTTCGGCCGAGGCCTATTCCCCCGGGCTTTAACTTTGAAATTGCAATTGTACAAGGAAGGGCATAGTACCCATGGGATCCCCCTTATCCCAAAAGAACAGGGGTTTACAAGACTGGGTTGAACGGCGGTCACAACTACTACAGGGCTAGTCAAACGATGGCACATCAGCCATATGCTTCATCATTCCAGTTATACATGTCCATTACATGTGGCCGACAGGGATTGAATCTTCGCCCCCGCCTCAAAAGGCGAAAGGCCCAACCAACTGCCTTAACGACCTGGGAGATACCTTTCTGTCAGGGCAGTTAATGATTATCCGAAAAGTTGTTGTTGGCAACAGGGAGTAGCGTGTTGGCGATCCGGGCTCCTTTGCTCGAGCCTCAGGTGATTATGTGATCGAGGTCAGTCGTTGAGTCTTTGTGTGGAGAATGCATTCAAGCAATTCATGCGAGCTCCTTTAAAGCTTATCGAAGGATTGTGGACAAAAATGGCAGTTTCGCATGTGCTGTGGGGAATTCCATTTGGTGATGTCTTCCAAGAGAGGCTCCATCTCTGAAATACAATGTCAACTAGACGTATCATCCGACCAAGTATGTTTTTTAATGTTTATTGTATGCATTGGTTTCTGATCACTTTTGCACTTAGTCTACATCTGTGCCATGAATTACTCTGTTTCACATTATCTGTTGACAAAAATCAATTCAAATTAATAGAGTCATAAGTTCTGAGTGATTCGGTTACCAGAGCAAAGTCAGACAATGAGTTTTATTAGAGATGTACATCTTCATTAGTTTTCATTCTTGCTAACAACTGTCAATCGTATAGTTTGTTTATATTGTAATTGTATAGCTATGTGATAGTTTTGCGGCAAAATCGAAACAGAAGAGCTATCAACGAGAACTAAGGAGAACTGTAAAGGCACCGATTCATGAGGCTTTTAATCATGGCAATAGCAGCCAGACTTGAAAGCAAGCTAAACTATTGGAGAGGTATGTAAGTCAATCTTGTTGGTCGTGCAATGGTTATTAACACATTCCTCATTTTGTCGATCATTTACCTCCCTTCTTGTTGGAGACCGAAAGAGCAAGAGCTTTCTAAACTGAAAAGTATTTGCAGAAACTTCCTCTAGACGAGAGACCACAACAAGAGGGGGGTTCCTAAAATCAAATGGTCCATCTGCAATAGCCAAAGGGATAGTGGGGGCCTTGGTATTCTGGACATTGGGTGCATGGATAACAAACTTGTGGCAAAATGGATGATTAAGGCATGGTGCAATGGGGAGACGTCGTGGGCCAAATTGATCTTTAGAAACAAGAACGCGTTGACTTTTGTGGGATTCCCGAATCGGAAGAAGCTTGACATTCTGACCCTTTTGTTCTCCTCGATCCCAATTTTCCCGAAAGGCTCGAATCTTGTGTGCTCCCTATGGAAGAGTTGGAATAAAGTCAAAAAAACTCCATAAGAATCACTGAAGATTGGAAGTGGGGGCCGGTATCAGACAGAATGACTCTAGCTAGTTCCCGATCCATGGCATCAAGAATGTAGAATCTTGCAACATCCAAAGTGCCAAGAGGCTCTTGAACAAGGGCTTCAGAAAATGGAAACATCTTTGGAAACAAGACACCAACCAATGGATCAACTTTGAGGATATAGACCCTAGCATTAACATTACCTATGAAGAATGGAATATTTTACAAAGCAGATGTCTTGCCTAGGACTGCTCTAAAGTCCGTCTTCTCATGGGACATGACTCGTCGTGCCCACTGGGTCTCAAATGACATAATGGTAATTGCCTAACATAAATCCCGAATATCAAAGGAAACATTGACTATTAGGTCAACCTCAACAAGAAGTGGTGCCTATCGTGGATGTGGCTATGGTGGGATATGAAGTTCATGGCTATCTGGCACCCTCTCATAGAAAACAAAAAGTATGTCCTCTTATGGAAAATTCTTTATCGGGGAATCTAGACCAACCTAAAGGCTAGCAAAATTTGTGGGGCATCTCCCTGGTGCAATCGTTGTTGCCCGTCCATTGAAGATGTTGGCCACATCTTCTTTACTTGTCCCAACTCCAACAGGCTCTGGCAGATTGTTGGAAAGAAAATTAGACATTAGAAGCATATCAGCTCGAAACAAGCTCTGTTAGGAGAAGCATTGGGCAAGCTCTGCTCTGTGGGATTTGGAGGGTCCCGTGGGCACTAGTCCCCTTCACTTGTACTTTTGTTTTCTTTGTATTTAATACAAGCTCAGGAGAGTATTCTAAGGCCGAACTTCCTTTATATTTAAAAAAACAAATCATGCATAGAAGATGAACTTATATACTCATGATGTAAAGACACACATAGACATGTGCAAAGAGCGAGAGAAGTCTATGCTTACTACAGAATCATCTAGGGGATCATCATGAATTAATGTGCAAAGAGTCATTGTCTTTATAGCTTATGTCATCTCCTGAAAATGGTCGCAAAAGGAGTTGAGGTGCGCATAGAAAGATATTGATAGTTATCTTTTGACATAAAGATTATTGAGTGTACTAGATTTAGGACATCGCATATATTTGGATAAATTTGAAAAATAAGGGGAAAATGAATGCAATGTGTAAGCATCATACATCTTTCGGTGTTTTATAAAAGGCATCACCTTTATTCCTAATATTCCCCCTGTAATTATCATTTTTGAATCATCTTTATTCCTAAGGAGGCTTACTATTAGCCCTATTGGTACAATACAAGGTATTTTTGTTGTACTATGTCTTTTCCCCTGAGGTAATGGACTTCTTGTTAGTATTGATTTACCACTGAAAGGACGGTGCACCTCTTAGCAAGGCACTAATTGATATTCTTAAGTGCCAAAGCTCTACTATACCCCACAACACTAACTGCATTACCGTGCACCAAACATATCAAACATTGATATTAACTTGTGTTCATTAACTTTCATAGTGTGCACAAAGTGTGACTACTGAAGTTGAAAATGCTAAGCAAAGTTATGTTCTGTTTGCTTGCAGTTTGTTGGATAAATCAAACCCTATTTCTCGTCATAAACTGTTGATGAATTTGTATTTATGAGAATATAAGATCAAATTCACTACAGCGCTGAGATGTTTGATGGGTATATTGTTTTGATTTGCATGAGGATTGAAAGAACGTAAATGATGTTTAAAATATGCAGATATCTTTTATGCTACCGATTCTTACTAAGGATTTCAAAACGTCTCTCATGCCCATAAAATGTGTTCGGGGTTTACTTGTGGTGAAAAGTATATTTGAAGGTGCTTTCGAATGTATGTGATTGATTAATTTAATAGAACAAAACAATTGAAACGTCCAAAGCTTTTGAATAATTAATATTTTTTTAAAATAAAGGAAGTTTGGCCTTAGCCCACTCTCTCAGACTTGTATTGATTAAAAGAAAAGTACAAGTGAAGGGGATTAGTGCCCACGGGACCCCCCGAATTCCACAGAGCAAGGGTACATTTTACAGAGTTTAGATGGAATTACAAAGAAGGTTAATCACCCTCTCATCACCCTCATGCGGGGTCCACTTGGGTTTAAGCTTGGTGTTGATCAAAAGGAGCACTTGATGATGCGTGAAGGGGGGGGTTCTTACAGTTAGCAATTCTTTTGCCGAGGAGGAATAATGATTTCTCAATCGACCACTCTTTGGGGGAGTCGCCAAAGTTATAAGCACATCTTTCCCACCAGATCTTCCATAGTACCTCCCATCTGATGGCATTCCAGAGAGTCACGAAGCAGTCGATCGCTTCTTCCAACAGAATTTGTTTCCAACTGGTATGTTTATGAAGTCTAATTTTCTTTCTGACAATCTGCGAGAACCTATTGGAGTTGGGACAAGTAAAGAAGATGTTGCTCAGAAGATGTGAGCAACATCTTCAATGGACTAGTAGCAGTGGTTGCACAAGAGAGGCAACCCACAAATTTTGCTAGTTCTTAGGTTGGTCCAGATTCCTCGATGAAGAATTTGCCATAAGAGGATGGACTTTTTGATTTCTATGAGAGGGTGTCAGATAGCCATGAACTTCATATCCCACTACAGCCGCGTCCACGAGAGGCACCACTTCTTGTTGAGGTTGACCTGATAATCAATGATTTCTTTGCTGTTCGGCATTTTTGTTAGGCAATTACCATTGTGCCATCTAAGGCCGAGCGGTCACAATGGATCGTGCCCCATGAGAAGACAAACTTTAGAGCGGTCCTAGGCAAGATGTCTGCTTTGTAATGTATTCCATTCTTCATAGGTAATGTTGACGCTGAGGTCAATATCCTCGAAGTTGATCCATTCATAGGTGTCTTGTGTTCAGATCTTTTGAGTAATAAAATATTGTGCTAAGTTTAAATGTTAAACAACTTTAAATGATTCCAAACTGAGCGCTCATAAGAGAAAACAAATTATACGAAGTGAAGTATGATAAAGAACATATAACAGGATTGGTTGTTTTAAATTTGCTTGTGCTCGGCATAAGGCAACGAAATAATTCAAACTTTCAACTACAATATCAAGAACTATGAAAGTGTTGAAAATAAGGATGCACCTTTCCTTTCTTTCAAGGGGGTCATCCAATCTCCATGTGCTTAGTTGGAAAAAAAGTTATTACTAATTTTTGTTCTTCTAAGAGTTACTAATGTGTCAGCTTAGCATAAACGCGTCATCACTTGAGCTTTGTTAGAAGCATTGTGTGTGCACGATATTATCGGTAGTTGACATGATTCATCAACCCAATCATTTGCACCGATATTGTACATAAGGGATATCCATAGAAGCATACATAGTCGACATGTGCTCCTAGTATATGCAATAAAATGGCACTGAAATTTTGAATTTGCAACCCAAACACTATAAACAACACCTATAAGTGTCCATCAACTCTTTTCTTTTGACCCAAAAGACATGCACAAGCTTGCAATATCTGCTCCCACCACAATTTGAAACCTTCCAAGAAACCTGTGAGAAGACCCAAGAGCTCAAAATTTGGTGAAAAATCTTAATGTAGACTACCAAAGTGACGCAATCCAAGTCCCTCTAGTGCCAACATTGATCTTTGGACCAAGTGACGCAATCCAAGTCCCTCTAGTGCCAACATTGATCTTTGGACCAATCTTTTCATTTGTGTAGTCAAAACTGTCCCAAAATTACAAAATCAACTTTTGATTTTCCACAATTTTTCACTCAGAAATTCGATGTAGGCATCCCAAGAAGACACTTTTGTCGAATAAGAATAGACAGTTTCTTTTGTCGAATAAGAATAATAATTGAATTGTAAGCTATGACGTACGGCTAAGCTGTTTGACGACCTCCACACACGTACATATACACAAAGCACAATAAAAACTGTACATAAAACACACACACATACACACGTATATACAAAGCACACTAAAAATTGTACATAAGAACGGACAAAGAAGGGGATGTAGCACGTGAACTTCTCGTATAGGAACAGCTTATGAGTGGGACACCCCCCTTCTCTCTCACACACACATACATACTACTATATCACACACACACATAGATACTACTACATAGTATATCTCTCACACACACATACATACTACTCCAAATAAGTAATAGGTAAATATCTACTATATCACACACACATACATATACACAAAGCACACTGAAAATTGTAGATAAGAACGGACAAAGAAGGGGATGTAGCACGTGAACTTCTCGTGTAGGAACAACTTTAGATAAATGAGTGGGACATTCCCCCTCTCTCTCACACACACACATTTCATTAATAATTTATATAGAAACTTTACAAAGAAAGAGTCAAAACCTTACCACGTGATCTTTTGTCAAAGCAAGAGTAGTAGTCACTCATGAAAAGTCAAAGTGGTGAGTTCTCCTTTTGTTTTTATTAGAGGTTTCTCTTAGAGTGGACGAGCAAAGAGTTAAGTTTTGTGAGTGACTTTGGTGGATGCCAATGGGGAGGTCTTGGGTTCAAACCCCACGGGGAGCATATGTTTCAAAGAGTTCTCCAAAGCAGATTTAGCTCAAGAAAATCTAGGAAATATGGTAAACATACCACAAGTGAACTTCCAAGGGGATAACGCAAGATCCTACTTGCGATGACTCACGATCCCACCCTCAACTCTAAATGTTATATAAGAGGCGCTTGTTTGGGATGGACGTCAACCTCTCTTATAGATGGCATTTAGCAGCTTTTGCATACTATTTTCTAAGCTATTCTTTTAGAGTTGTCCATAGTCACGATTAGCCTTGCAAATATCACATAATCCTAGTAGGAGATGGTTGAACCACACCTTAAAAGAGAGGATTAGGAAGCAATCTTCAACCATGGCCACTTTTGGGGAAAGTGGTTAGCCCATCACATTCCTAACTGCGAGTTTGTGAGTTCAATTCCCAACAACAAACTTCTCTCCTTATAGGTTTCTCGCGTTATAGGTTTTTACTAGTAAAAACATGTTACTCAAAGATCCTTTTTTAACCCCTCTAAAGGTCTCAAATCATTCATGTCAAGTAAGATAGGAAACATGACATCCATTTGGCACTTGCAACCAGATAAGAACCAACTTGTATATGCTCAAGCCTACCTTTCCTTCCTTCTCTTTGCTTGTGATGGAGACAATGAAGCAATATATGCCTTCTTCTTATATTGGATACATAGGTTTCCTATAAGTAGCATATGCAAAAATCTGTTCTCCAAAACACTTGGCTCACTTTATCCTTTATTTGTATTATAGAAAGAGCACTTGTTAACTAGCAGTGAACAACCTATGGATTTTAAATGGCATGGCCGTTTGGGCCACATATCTTGTATTGGAATTAATCAAAAACCAGTACATGATGTTGTGATGTGCTCTTATGTATGTGCATGTCTGTATCCTAAGTATGTATGAATGTATGTTCAAGTATGCCTATGGATGCTTGTTTGTATGTGTGCGCATGTGTGTGACTGATTGTCACTTTCATGTGTCTTTATATTGTGTATGAAACCTTATGTGAATGCATGCAAATGTGATTTCATTGTGTATATGTGAAGTATTTCATGTGTGCATAAAACCCAAGGTGTTTATGTGTGTGTTTGTGTTGTAATGCATCTGTGTATAAATTTATGAAATGTGTGAATGTGAAACCCTAAGTATTTATATGTGATTACCCTATGTGTTATATGATTATCTATGTATGTATCTATGTATACATGTGTGTATGTATGCCTATGTTACCCTAACTAATTATAAGAGATAAACCCCATGTGAAATGTGTGTATATGTGTATGTCTATCTATGTATCAAGTAATTTTGTATGACCAAAGTGATTGTATGTGTGAAACTATAAATGGACGAATGTATGTGTGTGTGTGAGTATGATTGTGTGACTTTATGTCTGTGAAAGAGTGTGTATGTGTACGGGTTTATGTGTATGGGTCTATGTGTATGTGAAATTGCATGTATAAGTGTATATGTCTATGACTATGTGTATATGTGTATATGTCTATGACTATGTGTCAATATGTATTTATCTTAAGTGGCATATGTATTGATCTTAAGTGGAATATGTATAATTGTTTAAATAAGTAATTGCCTAATTCCATATGAGCCTAAGTGTCCATAAATATTTACCCAAATATATCTCTTTATGTGCCTATATGTATGTATGTTCTTAATCTTCTATGTGTATATGGGTATTTGTGTGATGAATGTATTTATATGTAGTTTACATGTTTTGTGTATGTGTGTGAGGATATGTGTGTGCATTCATGTTTTGTGTATGTGTGTAGTTTACATGTTTTGTGTATGTGTGTGAGGATATGTGTGTGCATTCATGTTTGAGGTATATATATATATATATATATATATATATATATATATATATATATATATATATATATATATATATATATATATATATGTGTGTGTGTGTGTGTGTGTGTGTTCGTGTTACATGTAGTTGGATGTAGTTGGAGTGAAGTCAACTGATGTGTACAAAATCTGAGTGAGTATACGTGTGCGCATTTGTTTGTGTGTGTATGCATGTGAGTATTATATATATATATATATATATATATATATATATATATATATATATATATATATATATGTGTGTGTGTGTGTGTGTTCTTTTTTAATGTGATTTTGATAGTTACGTGAAAGATCAAGGGAGAGAGAGAGGTGTCTGCTGAAGCGGTGCAGAGAAGGAGAAGAATGTGGATGGTGTGTTTGTACGGAGAGAGAGAGAGAGGGAGAGAGAGAGAGAGAGATGGATAGAGAGAGAGAGAAAGGGAAACTGGGAAGTGCAGGCTTGAGTGCAAAAGTGAAAGCCAAAAGCTACTAGAGTTGGATTCGTGCATGCGAGAGAGAGAGAGAGAGAGAGAGAGAGAGAGAGAGAGAGTAGGAAGGATGAAGATGGAGCAAACGGAGACGTAGTGGAGAAGTTCAAGAGAGGGAGATAGAGAGGAAAATAAAAAATGATTTGTTGTAGTTTCTTATGTATTTATTCAATGTATTAAGATTTGTTTGTTAAATTAGAGAACGTTTCGTCTTTGAATTTTTTAATTATTACTATTATTTCTTAATCTTGATTATTTAGGATTTAGATAAATTCAAGTTTAATATGAAAATTTCAAAAGGAAATCAGGAACATAAGGGAATAACACACACACACACACACACACACATATATATATATATATATATATATATATATATATATATATATATATATATATATATATATATATATATATATATATATATATATATGGGTTTAAACTAGAAAAGATCAACAAGAAAAAAATCTAGATAAATGAAAATAAATTAGAGCATTTATTAAATAAAAGAAATTAAATAATTAAGCAAAAAATTAAATAAATAAAAGAGAAAATAAATATTAAATAAAAAGAAAAATTGTATAAATTAAATAAATAGAAATAGGGAAATGAGTTTAAATGTTATTTTTATATTAATGTACTAGCATGTTTTTTTTTAAATGTGATTTTCATAGACCCTTTGTGAAGATTGAAGTTTGCACCTGTTGCTTGGAGTTGCTAGGATACATTCAAAGATTGGATTGAGATCCTAATTCATCAAGGCTGAGTTGGTACATTGCATCAGAGGCATGAACACTTCTCTTGACCTATAGAAGAGCACTTCTTTTTGGGAGCACCATTCCATTGCTTGGAACTGATGTTTTGAGTCAATTTGATAGAATCAATAAGTTGTATCATTGTAAATGTTAGTAGCATTACCATATTTTCTTACTTTGTATTAGCCATTAGTCAGGCACCTCTAAGGTTAACATTGTTGACATTCACATTTTATTAAAGCTTTGATGGATATGAATGAAAGTACAGGTAGCAATGAGCTTTCACAAACAAATTCCATACAAATCAACCCATACAAGTTTCATGATGCAATAGGTTGATAGGAACACGAATGCACACATGAAATTTATTTTTGAGTTCTTGCTTCCATGAACATAACATCAATACTACCATTTAAAGGCAAGGGCGGGTCACCTGACTACACCCAACATGCGACAATGTGGATAGGAGAGATGGTTGGAATTGATCCATCCAGTCATATAACCTTTTCTGACAGTTTGAACCCGATGTGAAAAATCCACAAGAACTTCGTGATCATCATGTGATGTGCTTTGAAGTTTTGCTCTATGTATGAGCAGTGTGTATGGAAGTATTCAATCCTGAGATGGTCTAAAATCTATTTAATTCATCTCTATATGTGTAAACAACATGAGAAACTGAGTGATCTTGAGAAATGATGCATTGATGCATTTCAAGAAGGATTTTATGTGCATGCCATAATTGAGAAAGACAATTGTGGCATGAGGTTTGTCGTTTAAGATTAGATGCACCCATTCTCACACACACACACACATAAGATCACTCACACAAAAGTGGAGTACAAGGGTTTTTTGAGGGTATACGCGCCCCAAAAACAAAAAAAAATATATAGATAGATGATGGTACATCTATCCTATAATAACAAGCTCATTCTATCTTAGCGCATGGTCCTAACTCCACTAGTTTGACAAAAAATCACTACATACGTAACTAAATAACTAGTGCATACGTGAGTTGATATGCTACTCCATATAAGCTTTCACACATGTCTTTCCACTCAAGAGCTATAACCATCACACATCCACTCCAACATAGGCATTGGTCCCTCCATAATGCCACCAAAAACATGTAATACTTGTAGAATAGTGATACTATGTATAGCTGTCAACTAGTCGCTTCTACTATTTAGATGTAATTTGACCCCCATGCGCAAAGTTATGGTTGAAAAAACCAGGTGTTGGGAATCACCTACTGACATTTTGACAATCATAAGACCTAGAATTTGAGAAAATCATGAAGATTAAGGGAATGGGGGTAGGAAACTAACCTTCGAATGCATTTCATGCCATAGAAATGCACAAGATCCCACAAAAAAAGGAGCTAAGAGATCAAGAAAAGCAATTTACATGACTACACCTTCAGAATTAGTTCTTCTTCACAATACTAAAAAGTTCTTACAAAATGAGAAGTCATTGAGAAGATGATCATTGTGATGTTCTTGGGGCTTCCTACATGAGATATTGCGTGCTCATAAATTTGCAAGAGATAATTTGAATTTTTTTTTCCCTTAATGGATGTATCAATTGCTCCTAGAAACATTGTTCCCTTAGTACAAATAAACATTACATTGATTAATGGTTTTTATGACAACCAGTCCATCGGTCAAGTGCTATGGAACATCTATATGGAGGCACACAATCAACAACAATGCGTTTTGAAAAAACTTTATTAATCTTTTTGAATTTGTCCACATATTTTGTTAGCATCTTATTATAGTTTGGCAAACTAAGAACCTTTCCTTGCTATTGATATCAAAGCATATTTGAAAATAGTACATTGAACAATATTATAAAAAATATTATGGCCATTTAAGATGCAAGCCAAAGCTCGAGGATGAGAATGTGGTCATGCGTGTTGAAGTTGATCCTATCACATTACAAGATTCGGAATGTTCTTGTCTTTACTCTTTTGATTAGAGTTTGAGTAGTTATTTCTTCATATTGTTAAATTGTACCTTGATTTTGCCTTGAAAATTGTAATGTGCGATTCACAAATTAGCTTATCAAGGAAAGTTCATATCTATAATAAACGTAATATATACAATTTTTGGCTATTTGTTCCCTTTTTTATTAAAAAGAAAGATGCAAGTTTTTTACTTCAAGATCTTATAAAGTCCTTATTGAATGAGACTTGAACAATACATATGTATCTAAAATATATCCATATATTTATTTGTGATCAAATTAATTGATGCTTGAGTTTAACACTTAATCTTGATTCATATGTATATAAGGGACATTTTTATGAGTCATATACCACACAATGAATCATTTATATGGAAGCAAGAATGGTTCACATTGCAGTAACCATAGCTTGCACATTTATTAATAGCTTGAAAATAAATATACAATTAGAAAATGATTTTGAAAATTATAACATGCATACTTATCATTAATTATCACTTTTTTGAAGCATAACACACACATATCTACATAGAAGTAAGAATGATTCGTGAAAATTCATAACAATCATGGTATGATGAAAGAATTCATTATATCAAAGCAACATGAATGATCATAACATCCATATAATGTAATAATGTCTATCCACTCATAATATTTTTTTTTTTAATATAAAGGAAGTTCGGCAATAGCCTACTCTCCCGGACTTGAATTAAATTAAGAAACAAAAGTACAATAGAAGGGGACTAGTGCCCACGGGACCCCCCAGATCCCACAAAGCAGGGGCAGCTTGATTGAATCCTAGGTTGTATTACAGAGAAGGTTAATCACCCTCTCGTCGCCCTCATGCGGGGCCCACTTGGGTTTGAGCTTGTTGTTGATCAAAAGGAGGACCTGATGGTGCCTGAAGGAGGGGGACTTCTTACTGTTAACGATCCGTTTGCCCAGGAGGAATAGTGATTTCTCAATCGACCACTCCCTGGGGGGATCGCCGAAGTTGAGAGCACACCTCTCCCGCCAAATTTTCCACAGGACTTCCCCTCTGATGGCGTTCCAGAGCGTCGCGGAGCAGCCGATCGCTTCTCCCAAAAGGACTTGTTTCCAACTGAGCTGTTTTTGAAGTTTGATTTTCATTCCAACTGTCTGCCAGATTCTGTAGGAGTTGGGACAAGTAAGGAAGATGTGTGGGACATCTTCGATAGCACGGTGGCAGCGTTTGCACCAAGGAGGGATCCCACAAATTTTGCTAGCCTTATGGTTGGTCCAAATTCCTCGATGAAGAATTTGCCATAAGAGGACAGACTTCTTAGTCTCAATAAGGGGGTGCCAGATTCCCATGAATTTCATGTCCCACCGAAGCCGCGTCCAAGACAGGCACCACTTCTTGTTGAGGCTGATCTGGGGGTCAGCCGTTTCTTTGATGTTCGGGATTTTGAGTAGGCTATTTCCATTGTGCCATTTGAGACCAAGCGAGTTCGGTGTGTCGTGTCCCATGAGGAGGCGAGTCTTGTGACGATCCCAAGCGAGGCATCTGCTTTGCAAAGTGTTCCATTCTTCGTAGGAGATGTTTATGCGAGGGTCAATATCCTCGAAGTTGATCGAGTTGTTGGTGTCATGTTTCCAGAGGTGTTTCCATTTTTTAAATCCTTTGTTCCATAGCTTCTTGGCATTTTGAATGTTCCACGACTCCACACTCCGGATGCCATGTATCGGAAACCAGATAGAGTCGTTTTGTCTGATTCCGGCCGCCCATTTCCAATCCTCACTAATTCTTGTGAAGCTTTTGACTTTATTCCAGCCCTTCCAAAGGGAGCACACGAGATTGGAGCCTTTCGGGAAGACGGGGATCGGGGAGAAAAGCAGGGTCATGATGTCAAGATTCTTCCAGTTCGGGAACCCCGTGAGGGCCAACTCATGCTTGTTTCTGAAGATCAGCTTGGCCCACGAGGCCTCCCTATTGCACCAAGCCTTAATCATCCATTTGGCTGCCAGTTTGTTAGCCATACACCCAATGTCCAGGATACCAAGCCCCCCGCTATCTCTAGGGCTAGTGCAGATGGCCCATTTGATTTTCGGCACCCCCCTTCTGTTATGATCACCCGTCCAAAGAAAGTTTCTACAAATACTATTCAGTTTGGACAGGCCTTGCTCATTCGGTCTCCAACAAGAAAGGAAATAGATGGTAGAAGAGAGGAGGAACGTGTTGATAACCATCGCACGCCCAACGAGATTGATTTGCATACCTCTCCAATAGTTAAGTTTGTTTTCGAGTTTAGCCAACACCCAGTTCCATCGCTGCTCCATAGAGACGCCAAACCCCAAGGGGATTCCAAGAAGTCGAAGGATTTGGCCCTGCGGAATGATTTGACAGCCATGATCAATGAGAAGGCCAGGATGTTGTCCCACAATGGCCCTAAAGGCAGTCTTGGAGTGGTTGATTTTGGATCCAGAGGCATCACAAAAGGTAGTAAGACACCTCCAGAAAGTCTCCAGGCTGGTATTATCATTGTGGACGAACGCGTTCATATCATCAGCAAAAAGTCTCATGATGATTTGACTGTGGTCGTGAGGCAGCCGGAGGCCTTTGATATTGCCAGCCTCCACATGATGAGCCACCAGTCTGCTCAGCCCCTCCGTGGCGATGGCAAAAAGAAGGGGGGCCAGAGGGCACCCTTGTCTAATCGATCTTCTAAGATGGATCGCCTTCGAAAGTTTGCCGTTAACGTTAATTTGGGTCGTTGCGTTTCCGAGAAGGGTCGCGATCATCTTGGTGAATTTCTGACTTAGTCCGAGATCTTGGAGCGACTGCAGAATATAGTCCCATTCTAGCCTGTCGTAGGCTTTGTCAAAGTCGATCTTGAGGAAAACCAGATCTTGATTAGACTCATTTGCAAATTGAATACCTTCCCAAATGTCCATAATGGTTTCCAGGATAGACCTGCCTTTGATGAAGCTTTTTTGGTCCTCACTAAGCCAAGATCTCAGGTGGCACGAGAGTCTGTTGGCAATGACTTTGGCGATGATCTTGTATCCTGTTTGGAGCATCGTAATAGGCCGCCAGTTCTCGATTCTGTTCTTTTCCCCCTTCTTGTGTATCAACTTGATAATTCCATTATTTAGACAAGAAGGAAGAGCACCAAACTTTAGCGCTTCTTGCCAAACCATCCGAAGCGGGGTGGCAACCACCAGCTTGAAGGATTTAAAGAACTCGTTAGTGAGTCCGTCGGGTCCCGGGCTTTTACCGAGAGGGAGGGCATCAATGACCTCAATGATTTCTGATTCCGAGATAGGGGCATGAAGCAGGGAGTGGAGGTTGGGTGGTATCCTCTGGGGGGAAACCCTAGAAATGGCAGCCATACAGTCCCTTCTATGGTGGGAAAGGGGGTTCGAGGTTCCCAGGAGTCTCGTGAAGTGCCCCTCGATGATGCCCAAATTATCTTCTTCCGAATTGCATACATTGCCATGTGGGTCTAGCAGTAGGGGGATTGACTCTCTGTTGTGTTTCCTTTTAAGGATACGACACATCTCTTTGGTGGGTTTGTCGGCTTTGCCAGCCCACCACTCCTTGAAGAAGATTTGCAAGTTTTTCCTTTGTATTTCTTCCTCGTATCTCAACACTGCTCTGATTTTTCTGAGGCCTTTCTGGGCTTGTAGTTTTCCTTTGTTCACTTCCTCCTCGAGCCGCCAGAGTCTGTGGTAAAGGGCTTCCCTACGAGCCCGCCGCACAGTCTCGAGCATCTTCTTAGTTCTGATCATGATCTTACGAGACTTGTCGACCGCACTTCTCCAGCACTTGGCAGGGGCCAAGCCAGAGGCGAACGCCACTTTCCACACATCGACGATTTCTTGGTGGACAGAAGGGAGAGAGAAGGAGGTGGGGTCGGCATGGAACCACGGAGCCTTGCGGGTTTTGTTGGAAGGTTGAAAAGTGATGACGATCGGGTAGTGATCAGAGATAGTGAGGTCAGTGCGTTGCGTGATGGTCGGGTGGCCCCACTGTTGAGTAAATCTCTGAGAGATGTAGCATCTATCGAGTCTAGCTTTCCTCAGGTCCTCGCCCGCTTGAAGGTTCGACCAAGAAAAGCCACTCGAGTCTTTGAACTCGATCAAATCCAAGTGGAGTTTGGTCAAGTCCCACGTTTCTTTCTCCCGACTGTCGATGACCCTGCCCTTGCCCCTCCATCTGTCCATAGGGTCTTCCACCATGTTGAAATCTCCACAAATAAGCACGTTGTGGGGAAGCGAGTCTAAGGAGGCCCAAGTGTTCAGTCTCTCCAAATCCCCGTTAGGGGCGTACAAAGAAACCATAGTCACACAAAGAGGAGCACCAAAAGAGACAGCAATCCAACGGTGACTTACATCTTCAATGGAGTTCTCAAGCTTTTCAGACCAGAGTTGTTTAACACCGATAGCCGTTCCTCCAGACCCCCGCTGGTGCTTCGTTGGGATCCACACATGGGCCGAGGAGATCTGTCTGAGCCGCTTCTGGAGGTCTTCTCCGTCAATTTTAATCTCTTGAATACATATAAAGTCTGGGTTTAAGCTAATGTCGCGAAGCCATTGACCAATGATGGTCGCTCTTGAGGGGTCGGTTAGCCCTCTAGCATTTAGCGAGATGACAATCATTTTTGCATTGATCCCTCTTTGCAGGAGGGAGCTTTGTCCTTTCTTCTCTTGACTTCGTCTTTCTTTTTCGCTGGGATCTGATCCCGACTTAGAAGTCGGTTCTTGTGGGGACTTTTCCAGGGTATCTCCATAGGCTGTTTTCCTTTGCGGGATGCCCCTTGCTGGGGAGACTTGGGCCCCGTGCTTTGCACCATTTCCGGGATCGTCGATCCAATGATGGAACTTTCACTATCCATGTTGTCTTCGTTACTAGTGGTGAAACCATCTTCTTTGCTTGTAGTGTAACCCTCCTGGGGGGTTTCTTTATTGTCAGGGATCTCTAGGGCTTTGTCGTAGGTGTCTATCTCAAGTAGCTTCCCACCTGGGTAGTCAAGCTCATTGATCTCCTTTTCTAGATTGCAATACAAATTGTTGTAGGGGGTAAGCGGCAGGTTGTTTCTCTCACCGTTGGCCCTAGGGCTTCTTTTCCTTCTTCTTCTAACTTCAATAAAGCCATCAGCATCAGCTTGCGGATTAAGGCGGCCCTTGCCTTCCCCCTCCTTGGTCGACTGGGTCAAATCGCCAATGTTGTCTTGGGCGGTTTTGGAGGCTTCTTGAAAGCGCTTGTTTTTTTTGCCTGAGAGGGCAATCTTTAATCCTGTGACCTTGCTGGCCACAACGAAAGCACGCGTTGGGAAGGTTTTTGTATGTGATGTCCTGTTCCCATACATCTCCTTCGCCCATGTCCACTTTGATCATTGAAGGAAGCGGCGAACTGAGGTCGGCCTCGACACAGATTTGGGGGTGCCACCTAGCATTGAACGAGTGTCTTGCACCTTCATAGATGAGACCACCAACGTCTTCGCGTGAAGCAAGCGGCTTGCCGATAGGAGAGACAATGTCCCACACGAAGTTGTACAAGAAGTAGGGAAGGTTAGGGAGCTCAACCCAAAGAGGGTACCGAAGCGACTTCGATTTGTCGGGAGTAAAGTCCGGGGACCATCTGAATAGGCACAGGGTCGCCCGACCGAACTGCCAGGTGCCAACGCTAAGGGCTTGGAACGCCATCTCTTCATTTTCAAAGACTAGCAGCAAGTGGTTCGCTGGTAAGAACTGACATTTGCTAACAATTAGTCCTCGAGGGAACCACTCTTTTCGAAGCCATTGTCGCACAGTTTCGAGCGGGGGCCTAGGGCCAAACACTTGGCCGACGAGGCAAACTTTCTTGAGCTCCTCCTGAGCCGACAGAACTGCGGGTCTACTGAGGGAAACAATGGGGGATTCAACACTTTCGGATGCCCCCGGGGCGGCACACGATCCCCCCTCCAACAGAGCGGCCAGGATATCGGACTCCCTAGGGGGAGGGGCCCGATTACTTTTGACGAGAGAGGATGAAGCCACATCCATGGCCAAAAGGAACCAGCACCCACCTTTGCTCCTAGAATTTACTTTTGCATTGAAAGACTTCAACCCACAAGCGGGAAGACTAGGAGAGGTCAAACCGTAGATTACCTTGCCGCGGCGGGAATTTCAAAGAGAACTCGCAAAAGACTAACTTGAAGGAATCGAGGATCACGAGCAAGCAAAAGGTTAAGGAAAATCTCCCCTAAACTCAAAGGAAGAGAATCCCCCCAACAACATCCAAGGCAAAAGCCAAAAGGAAATCCGCTTAAAACTTTTTCTCTTTTCTTTCTTTTTACTTCCAAACCTTTTTCTTTTTTCCCTTTTTCTTTTTTCTTTTTCTTTTTCGAATTAGGCCTGGCACTCGCGCCTCACGCCATGGAACTGTTGAGCAGAATATGCTATACGTGAATGTACATATGCGTGCGCAGAGTGATGAGTCGTGCGAACGGATGCTCAGCGTGTTACTCAAGCAGCTGCAGGCATGATATGCATGGCCGTTGACCACGGGCGAATAAGCACCAACACGCGATAAACAGCTCGGGGGTGAACGCGATAGACAGTCACGCCGCCACTTTGCCTCGGGCGAATCACGCGATAGACAGCTCCAGCCACGTAAGTCGCGACAGACTGAGGCGCGACAGACGGATTTCCGCCCCGCGGAAACCGGAAATCTCACCGCGATAGACGGTCTCCGGATTTGGCGGCGCGACAAGCGGTATTACTCCCCCGCGATAAACGGTTCCCCACGATAGACTGAAGCCTCTGCGATAGACCGCCCTGAAGCACCTCCGTCAGCAGCTCCCACAGTTCCGTCAGGTTCGCCATGGAGACTTGCAGCACATCACACCCTTGAAGCCTCTGTGATAGACCCGTCAAGGTTGCACCTCCGTCAGCAGCTCCCACAGTTCCTGCAGCACCTCACACCCTTGAAGCCTCTGCGATAGCCCGCCTTGAAGCACCCGCGACGGACGGACCCGTCAAAGTTGCATCTCCGTCAGCAGCTCCCACAGTTCCGTCGGGTTCGCCATCTCTTCGTGTCGTCTCTAAATGTATAGTTATATCGTTATAGTAGCGTCAGTAATCATAAATGCAAGATCGTACCTAACACATTTTTTGGGGCTGAAGTAAAACGACAAGCTGTTCATCGCGTAACGTACAAAAGTGGCACAATAGTAGTGCTAAGCAATTCCACCCACTCATAATATTTTGAAATAGGAAACGAGGTTGCCATTTAAACAACCACAATATCTTATAAATTCTTTCTAGAGCCTACACCAAATATGCAAGTAAGGTATACTTTCATGAAATATTGCTTTATATATTATTATCATTCAACACGTATGCTTTTATTATTAGTTAACATGTATACTTATTATTAATTAACTTGCATAATTATAACATGTATACTTGTTATTAATCAACATGTATAGTTATCATTAATTAACTTGCATAATTGTAACATGTATACTTTTTATTAATTAACACTTTTGATAGAAATCAACTTTTGATTGAAAAGGTCTTCCGATCCAAAACTATTTTAATCGAAATATGTTATGATCAAAACAATTTCGATCCAAATGTCTGAAGTGATTCAAGGCTCATTGAATATGCTGACATGCCAGCAAATAATTCCACAAAATAATAAGGTATCTTCTTATAATTTGGAAATAATTACTGACTTAAATAATTCTTGAATAACGAATAATGCAATCTGGCTCAAAAATATGCAAAAAATTGTACCATGTGGGATGTGTTATCACAACTCACTTCAAGTTGTAGAGAAGGAAGGAAAGGTTTGCTTGAGCACATACAAGTTGGTTCTTGTCTGGTTGCAAGTGCCAAATGAATGTCATGTTTCCTATTTCACCTTCTTGACATAAATGTTTTGAGACCTTTAGCGGTGCTCAAAAAGGATCTCTAAGAAACATGTTTTTATTACTAAAAACCTATAAAGTCAGAAGCCTACAAAGACAAAAGTTTGTTATTGGGCATTAAACTCACAACCTCCCCATTAGGAATGTGATGGGCTAACCACTTGCCCCAAAAGCCATGGTTGAGGATTACTTCTAATCTTTTTTCTCAACGCGTGGTTCAACCATATCCTACTAGGACTATATGACATTTGCAAGGCTAATCTTGACTATGGAGAACTCTAAAAGCCTAGCTTAGAAAATAGTGTGCCAAAGCTACTAAGATTTTTGTGCCATCTATAAGAGAGGTTGACTTTCATCCCAAGCAAGCCCTTCTTATATAACATTCAGAGTTGAGAGTGGGATCTTGAGTTATCTCAAGTAGGATCTTGCATTATCTCCTTAGAAGTTCACCTCTGGTATGCTTACGATTCATCCTAAATCTCCTTGAATTGAATGTCCTTTGGAAGAACTCTTTGAAAAATATGCTCCCCATGGGGTTTGAACCCAAGACCTCCTTGGGTTCATCCTAAATCTCCTTGAGTTGAATGTCATTTGGAAGAACTCTTTGAACAATATGCTCCCCTTACTCTCCATGGTATGCTTACGATTCATCCTAAATCTCCTTGAGTTTAGTGTCCTTTGGAAGAACTCTTTGAACAATATGCTCCCCTTGCTCTCCATGGGGTTTGAACCCAAGACCTCCCCATTGGCATCCAGTAAAATTAATCACAAAACTAAGCTCTTTGCTTGTCTACTCTAAGAGAGACCTCGAATAAAAACAAAAGGAAAACTCACCACTTTGACTTTTCATGAGCGACTAAAAACAAAAGGAAAACTCTAAGGGTGGGATCTTGGGTTATCTCAAGTAAAATCTTGAGTTTGCTCTCACAAAAAAAACCTCTAATAAAAACAAAAGAAAAACTCGCCACCTTGACTTTTCATGAGTGACCACTACTCTTTCTTTCTTTGACAAAAGATCACGTGGTAAGGTTTTATGTGTGGTAAGGTTTTTCTTTGGCCGTTCTTATGTACAACTTTTAGTGTGCTTTGTATATATGTATGTATGTGTGTGTCTTATGTACAATTTTTAGTGTGCTTTGTGTCTAAGTATGTATTTCCAATTTTAAGTGTGCTTTGTGTATACGTATGTATGTGTGTGTGTGTCTTATTATGTGTAGTATTTAGTGTGCTTTGTGTATATGTATGTATGTGTGTGTGTGTTATAGTAGGATATGTACCTATTATATATTCATTGTCTAGAGATTATGAAAAAGACTAGTATATGCAAAAGAGGATTGACGCATGGAGCTACATCATGTGCTACATATTTGCAAGACGATCAATAAAAATATAACACGTATATTATTTATCTAGATTACACAGAATACGATATATGTGTGTTAGTGTGTGTGCATGTGTGGCATATTTGTATGTGTGTACAGATACATAGATAGAATATATATTATGTAACAATTTATGCAAGAGTGTGTGTGTGTGTAAGAGAGAGAGGGGGAGACGAAATAGGAAGAGAAAGTACAAAACGAAAATGTTTTTCTCTTTTTTTTCCAATGGATAATGTATTCATAATGTTCGAACTCTGCAAAAGGTCCATTATTTGCACATATTTCATCATTTTATTATCCTTTGACACAAATGGCTGGACATTCAAATTCAGAGATATTGAAATTAATAGAGACCATATATTCTCGTGGAAAGGAAAACACAACATTGGACAAAGTCATCAATGGTATTTGTGTACTTATTGTGTCTTCATGTCCAACGAAACAATCATGCAAGAAAATAAAACCATATGAACAAAATGGAAACAAAATTAATGCATCTTCCTCGTGCAAACATTCTTTTTGCTACCTAACTTAAGCCCTATCTAGTCCTTATATAGAAATATAGAGAAACTAGCGATCTTTAAAACCTATCCCAATGAAAATTTGACCTTTAGGGCATTTCCAACTCTTCTTAGATACCCTTTTACCATAAAGTTCTCCATACTTTGTGGTTTTGGTGGTTTTCTCTAAGGCTTACAACTAAGGAAAATACCAAGACATAGATCTTGGCATACTTTGTTATCCAAGTCACCGTTGGCACTGTTGGCTGTGCATGAGGAAGGACTTCAACAAGGAAGACAAAGTATTAACACTTCTTAGGATTCAAGTATTGTTCCTCCTAAGGCTCACTTAACTAGTAAGTTTCCCTACCACTAAGCACTCATTGCTTAGTGATTGTAGGAGTGAAGATACTTCAAGTTTAGGCTATTTTGGAGCCCTCAGAGTGTCTTCTTGGGATGCTTACATTGATTTTCTAAGAGTTTCTTTTGGTGGAAAATTGTGGAAAATTAGAAGTTGATTTTGTAGTTTTGGGATAGTTTCAACTATAGAAGTGGAAAGATGGGTCCAAATATCAATGTTGGCACTATCCAAACTTGGGATTGTGTCTCCTTCGTAGTGGAAATTAAGTTTTATCACTCTCAATTTTTAGCTCTTGAATCTTCTCACAAGTTTCCTGGAAGGTTTTCACTTGTGGTGGGAGTAGATACTGCAAGCTTATGTAGGTCTTTTGGATCAAACGAACAGAGTTGATAGACACTTACAGGTGTTGTTTGCTAGTGTTTGGGCTGCAAATTCAACATTTTCGTGCCATTTTATTGCATATACTAGGAGCACATATGGACTATGTACGCTTCTATGGATATCGCCTATGTATGCCCATGTGGTCATTGATATAGTAGTTAAGTTTTTGCATAAACCTTTTGACATTGATAAAGAGGGTCATTGTGAGGTTTTCTTAACTAGGAGACACCCAGATGTCAGGGATCTCTTCGATGATGTATGTGAAAGACTTACATAGCCTCATCTTAGGAGATGTATGCTAGTTGGTCATAGGTGCTTGATAAGCTTCGTTGGCCTCTTTTGGTTAAGTGGTCATATGAAGTGGAGTGAGTGATCCACTATGCAAGTTTACATGTTAGTATTCATAGTTTTATGAGTTTTGTACATTGCTCAGCTACTCATTTTGCAAAGGAGACTCTCACAACATTTTTCTAGATTTGAGATTTTCAGCTATATAGTGGTTGACTTTACTCTTTGATACACTTATTGTTGTGAGCACATACTTCTCATATAATCTCTTTGGTTGGTCATTATTGTTCATGGATCAATTTTTTTGTGGGGAGGCTCTATCAAAATTCTCTTAGAATTTGACACTTGCTCATCTTTTTTTAGCTTTAGTGTGGTTCGGAATCCTCTAGATCCATTGTCATTCTACTCATCTCTCTATCATCATGGCATTAAAGATCTCAAACACATCTCTTGGATCAAGTTCTACTTCCAATGTTCCATAATTATAACTTGCAAGGCAAAGACATTTCTTCTCATCTTTGTCTTCCTTCTTTGAATGTGTAGCATTTGCAGATTTTTGCTTACTAGTAGAAGAGCTCCATTTACCTTTGCCCTTCTGACTAGCCAGGAAAGCTTGATCTGCAACATGCATAATAGACATTTTTTGCCTACACTGGTCTTCCTGCAATAGAACAAAGACTAACTCCTCAAATGACAAGGCATTTGGATTGCCTTTCATCATCAAACAAAGAGTAGAAGCAAAACTCTGATATGAGTCAGGAAGACCATTCAGAATGGTCTGCATAAGTGAGCTATCTGGTATAACTTCATCAGCAAAAATCAACTATTCTTTCAAATCCTTGACCTTTGTGAGAAAATTGTCCATAGAATCACCTTCATTCATGTGCTCACTCTCCAATTGTTTTCGGAGGTAAGCAACATGAGCCTGATTCCTAGCATGGTACAATGTGGTAAGTGTATCCCAAGCATCCTTAGCTATTCTGCAAGAGTGAATGTGAGGAATAATGACACATTTGATAGACAAAGCTATCAACGCATGTGCCTGAGCATCTTTGCCATCCCAACAAATTTGCTCTATAGTAGGTGCAACAGAAACAGCAGCACGAACAGGAATCTATAGAATATCATCAACTTCGACACCATCTCCATCAGCTGCAGCACCTGTATTTGCAGTACCTATATTTGCAGGTGTAACAAGACGTCTTTCAACACCCTGCACAATATTCCATAGTCCTTTTTTGACCAATACATGACGCATCATATAAGCCCATAATGGGTAGTTTGTACCATCCAACTTATCCTCAACAACCAACATACGGAATACATTACTAAAATACCTTGATGCAGAAAATTGGATATATCTCAAAAAGTTGTATAGAACTCCGAGATGAATTCTGCTAAATCTATAGCAGACTTGGAGATACTTATACTGGCGAACCAAAATTGATATGTACCTTGGCACAAAAAGATGAAAGAGCCTGCACAAAATTTATGATAGTGTGTTCGAAGGTCAAAACGAGCTCAGATTGCAATTTTGGCACCACACAACGAAGTTGTTTTGATCTCTGAAACACGTTGAGTATGCTTACCAAAATTTGTGCAATTCTGAGACTGCAACCGGAGAGGTGTAGACAACACCCTAGATGAAGCGGAGACCTGATGTGATACCAATTGTTGGAGTTAGACATCTGTGAAAGCACGTGAACAACACAAGGAAGAAGAAGAAGCTTTGAGCACAACACACAATACTGAATGTATTACCACTAGAATGTACAAAGATAAGTAGCCCATTAGAGCAATAGGCGTATATACAAGCCGGGGGGAAAAAAAGTGCCTTGGCGTTCCCAGAGTGTTCACACACATCACTACCTAAATATATCAACAATACCCTTTTACCATAAAGTTCTCTGTACTTTGTGGTTTCTAGTGGCTTCCACTAAGGCTTACAACTAAGGAAAATACCAAGACATAGATCTTGGCATACCTTGTCATCCAAGTCACTATTGGTATCATTGGTTGTGCACGAGGAAAAACTTCAACAAGGAAGACAAAGTACTAACACTTCTTAGGAGGTCATCCGTTCAAGTATTGTTCCTTCCAAGGCTCGCTTAATCGGTAGGTTTCCCTACCACTAAGCACTTGTTGATTAATGATTTTAGGAGTGAAGATACTTCAAGTTTAGATTATTTTGGATCCTCCAAAGTGTCCTCTTGGGATGCCTATGTTGATTTTCTATGAGTTCCTTTGGATGCAAAATTGTAGAAAATTAGAAGCTACTATTGTAGTTTTGGTAGAGTTTCGATTATAGGTGGAAAGATTGGTCCAAAGATCAATGTTGCCACTACAAGGGCTTGGGATTGTATCTCATTGGTAGTGTACATTAATCTTTTTGGATAAATTTTTAGCTCTTGAGTCTTCTCACAAGTTTCTTGGAAGGTTTTCAGTTGTGGTGGCAGCAGATACCACAGGCTTATGCAGGTCTTGCGGTACAAAAGAAAAAACTTGATAGACACTTGTAGGTGTTTTTTGCTAGTGTTTGGGATGCAAATTCCACATTTCAATGCCATTTGATTACATATAGTAAGAGCACATACAAACTATGTACGCTTCTATGGTTATCACTTATGTACACCAATGTGGTCATTGATATTGTAGTTACGTTTTTACATAAACCTTTTGACATTGATAAAGAGGGTCATGGTGAGGTTTTCTTAACTGGGAGACACCTAGATGTCGGGGATCTCTTTGGTGATTTAGGTGAAAGACTTGCATAGCCTCACCAGAGATGATGTATGCTAGTTGTTCATAGGTGCTCGTTAAGCCTAGTTGGCCTCCTTTGGTTAAGTGGTCATATGCAATGGAGTCTGTGATTCACAATGCAGGTTCTCATGTTAGTATTCATAGTTTTATGAGTTTTCTACATTTCTCAATTGCTCATTTTGCAGAGGAGACTCTCGTAAAAATTTTCTAGATTTGAGAGTTTCAACTATCTAGTGGGTGACTTTACTCTTTGTTACACTTATTTTTGTGAGCACATACATTCTCACATAGTCTCTTTGGTTGGTCATTGTTGTTTAGTGATCAATTTTTTAGGGAGACTCTATCAAAATTCTCTTAGAATTTGACAGTTGGTCATCTTTTTTCACCTTTAGTGGGGTTTGGACTCCTCTAGATCCATTTTCATTCTACTCAGACCTCTATCATCATGGCATCCGAGATCTCATACACATCTCGTGGATCAAGGTCTAGTTCCAATGTTCCCACAAGGAGTTATAATTTGCAAGGCAAAGACATTTTGATATTCGAAAACGGCACAAACTTTGCTCTATGGAAAAATCAGATTAAATATGTGTCGATTCAGAGGATGGAGTGGAAGCTAGTAAATGGAATCTTGAACAAGCTTGCTGATATGGATGATGATGATTGGGATGAAATGGCTAGGGCTACCATTTGATTACACATGGAAAATAATGTTTTCTTTGTATTAGACTCTGGGAGTGCAAAGGAGCTTTAGAAGAAGTTATGCAACACATATGGAAAAGAAATAACATCAAATAAAGTATATCTAATGAGAAAGTTATATGACCTTATCATGAAGGAAACAGATAGTGTTGTTGTTCATCTGAATGAATTTAATGCTATATTTTTTCAGTTACGCTATGAAAATTGACATGGATAATGAAATGAAAGTTGTTTTGTTGATATGCACCTTGCCATCATCATGGTATGCATTTTTGACAACTATTATCAATAGTGCATCTGGTTGTAAACTCGTCTACGATGATATATGTGGAGCACTCTTGAGTGAGGAGATCTACATAAATTCTATGGTTGACACTCAAAGTGAAGATGCATATAGTGTTTGTGATTCTTACCAAATCAACAATGTGGCAGGAGCAAGAACAAGGAAAAGAATGTTCAATGGAATAAGAGTAAAGTACATCAAGGAAGAGGGATATCGAGTGCCATTACTGTCGTAAGAAAGGACACATGAAGAAATATTGCTATGCATTTAAGAATGCTAAAGTTAAAGTACAACATGTTGATGTAAATGTTAAATAGTTACCTTTTTCAACTATGAAGATAGAAGAAACTAATGTTATTTTTTATGTTGTTGATGTGCTGACACTTGACAGTAATATACCTAGTGAGGCTCTTATGACTGATTCTCTTTCCCACATGTGGCTGCTCCATTCTGGTGTTGCTTTCCATGTGACACCACATAGAGAATGGTTCTCTACTTATTCAATAGAGTCTCTTGGTACCATGACACTTGGTGATTCTTATCAGTGTGATGTTGTTGGGATGGGATATGTGGTTGTGTAGTTCACTAATGATTCAAAATTTACTATATATAATGTATGCCAAATATTACATAGTTTGATGTCAATTGGTCAACTTGATGACCTTGGTTACAAAGTGGTATTCTATGTTCAACCCTTTCACATATGAAAGGGCAATATGGTTATTGCAAAAGGAAGCAAACTTTGCTCACTTTATCCTTTATTTGTATTATAGAAAGAGTGCTCGTTAGCTATGAGTAAACAACCTATGGATTTTATATGGTATGGCCATTTGAGCCACATATCTTGTAGTGGAATGGAAAATCTTCCTCATTCTGGCTACTGCATGTGTTATCTTTCTTTGAATTTTCATTTAATGGAAAGCAAACTAGGAATGTGCATAGAATGCTCTCGGAAAGAATTCTTTTCACATAGTGATTACATGAAAAATAAAAATTTGTTATTTTGACCATAACTTCTACGATTCTCTCATTTGAGTATTGAAATGTTTGTTGATGATGGTTTACACTTTTGTACCAATAGAAACAATTAATCAAAAACCAGTACATAATGTTGTGATGTGTGATCTTATGTATGTGCATGTATGTATCCTAAGTATGTACGAATGCCAATGTTCAAGTGTGCCTATGGATGTGTGTTGTATGTGTGTGCATGTGTGTGACTAATTGTAACTTTCATGTGTCTTTATATTATGTATGAAACCCTAAGTGAATGCATGTGAACGTGATTTCATTGTGCATATATGAAGTGTTTCATATGTGCATAAAACCCTAGAAGGCCTATTCACGAAATTTGGGAATTATTCAAGTCCCATTTATAATACCAAGTGATGGAATTAACTTATAATTTCTATGTTATATTCTTCTTACAAAGATCAATTCATGAATACATCTTCTTTTTGTTAAAATCTTTTAAGCTTTCAATAGATAAAAAATAATATTAGTTGATGAGCTTATTTAAAAAAACACCAAGGAGTATGAATAAACAAAGAAAAGCATTCAACCTTGAATTTTTTTTTATATGAAGTCTATTGTTATCCAATTCAATAATAATAGGTTAATTATTTGATATATCAATAAATGCTCATATTAAAGTAAATATCCCAAAATATGATGTTATAAAAATCAATAAATTGATTTCAATTTAATTGTATAACAAATCTATACTAATACGAATTTAGAGCTTACAATTTAATATAAACAATAAATATATTCAAATTGGGGGTCACTTGTTCGGGTGGTTGGGCCTCTCGACTCTTGAGGCGGGGACGGGGGGTTCAACCCCCATCATCACATGTAAGGGACATGTTTAACATGGAAAGTTGTATCTTGTGGGATAAGGTGGGTCCCACGGATACTATGCCCTTCCTTATACAGTTGCAATTTCAAAGTTAAATCTTGGAGGAGTAGGCCTCGACTGAACCTCCATTTAAAAAAAAAAGCAACCACATGAATTTAGATCTAATTTAACAATACTTAATAATATGCAATTTGACATACTAATAATTGTTCATTTAGGTGAATGATATGAAAATTATGTCAATACTATAGATTGTTTCATATAATTTTATAATAAATCTATCATACTAACTTAGGGCTTTGAAAAACAATCGAATTCAGTAATTACTCAAATATATGCAATTTAGGCTTTCAATAATTTTTCACTTGGTTGAACAGTCCCAAAAATATGTGGTGTTTAAAAACACCAATAAAATACATGATGTTCAAATATTTTAAAATCATTGATATCGTTTCTTAATATATTGTTCAAGTACATAATATGTTTCTCTATCACAAGGTTTCTGATTTACAATTGTATTATATGTATAAGAACGTCTGTTCTTTGAGCAAATCCATCCATAAAGCCACGGAATCATTGTTTTGGATAAAAAGTTTTCCAACTCCTCCGATGATTGCCTCCACAGCTTCGGTAGAATAACATAAGTGCCTTTCATATTCCAAATCACATGATATAATGTATCATCAAAAATAATGGTATTATTTCCATCCAAATCTGGAAAAATTTTCCAAATTGTGTCCAAGTTTTTATGATGCACAAACTTATATCCGATACGGATATCAGTTTTTTGGCATGCACCCTGACCTGCTATAATATGAAATCTTTGATGGTGTTTTGGAAAACATACTGCAAGTGTTCTTTGAGCTATAGACACTCTGTCTGTGGTCCAAATCCACACTTCAAAAAGATCCATACAAAAATCCAAGAAATATAATGCATCCTTGCGAATGTAATGCGCAATTCTTGTGTTCTCTTCAATAAAATTCATATGGTTTTGCAAAGATTCAAGTAATAGATCACCCCTTTCCTTGTCAATTGTCTTGAGCAAAATGCCATTCATTTCCAGTATCAATACCCTTCTTTCATCTCTTGGGAATGAAGAAAATCCTTGCTTTCTTGATGAAGATTCATATATGTGTGAAGACCAGCAAGACATCAATGCCAAGCTTGGATTTTCTTTGTAGTTCATATGCAAATCAGCATTTTGTTCTGCAAAATAAAATTGAAGTTAATTAGATTTATATAAAAATCAATTAAATTGTTTTACATTCTATATTACTTCATAATTACAGTAACTAAAGATATGTTTAATTAAGCCATTATCATTTCTCTCAATATTTAAAACTTATAATAAATTAAAATTGATAATACATAAGAAAATGTAGGAAAATTGATTTGAATGCATGATTTTATATTCATGGGGATTCCAATTTCCTTTTATAGTTTTTCTTATAATCAATATAATTAAAAGTAGACTAAGCCTAGAAAAAACTTCATATATATGTGTGTGTGTGTGTATTTATTTGTGAAGAAAAACAATCTTTCATGAAAGAAGGAAACTAACATTAAAAAAATGGGTTATCATATATATATATATATATATATATATATATATATATATATATATATATATATATATATATATATATATATATATATATATATATATATATATATATATGTGTGTGTGTGTGTGTGTGTGTGTACATATATATGCGTGTGTATATATATATATATGTATGTGTATGTGTGTTTATTTGTGAAGAAAAACAATCTTTCATGAAACAAGGAAACTAACATTAAAAAAATGGGTTATCTTCAAACCAATCAAAAGATCTTGAGAAAATTTAATAATCCACCTTGCCGTCAACGTTTTTCTTTATCCTGCAAAAGAAAAATTTTATAAATATTTGTCTGTAGATATTAAAGAAAAACATAAATATTGTATGACGAATTTCTTTACCTATTAAATTAAGGTATGCCTTTTGTAACCTTTTTATGTATGCTTTTGCTGCAACTCCGCTTATGAAACGACTTTGTCGATAGCCCAATCTTGTAGCATACACTATTGCATGATTTTCTCTCATGCTTTTATTTTTGTAGCACATTTGTAACAGTTTTAGCTGCTCTTTATTTAAAAGTGGAACACCAAATGTTGAAGCTATTGTTGCTAGATCTCCCTTTTCGATTTCCTTGCAATTCAATGGAACCTCTAGCTTTGTCGATGCTATTGTTGTATGTTCCTTTTCAATTTGGTTGCAAATCAATGGAACATCTACATTTTTCTCACTATTATTATGTACTTCATAGTCATCAAAAGAAGATACTCTCAAGTTATTTGAATGATCATTTGATTCACTCAAGATATCATGTTTTAACATAGACGATGAATTCTCCATTGCAAGTTGAAACATAGGAAATATAAGATGTTCTTTGATGATATGTGGTTGTCGGATTCGATTGAGCAAAATATCATCTCTTTGGATGAAGCTCAAAATATAGGATAGAAGATCACTTGGTACTGAACGATCATGTCTTGCTTGATAAGGGGTAATGTCGCTGCAATTTTCTATTGGGATAGAACCTTTGAAGAAACTAGCATTAATGATAAGTTGATCTGGTTTATATATTTCTTCAATGTGATCCATATAATAATCTTCTTGGCTCCTCACCATAAGAAAAGAATATCTTTTGTCATCAATATTTGAATGATTTTTGACATAATCTTTCTCTGATATGTTCCATCTTATATCTTTTTTGAACAAAAGGGCATTTAGATCGAGAAGGAGAAAATTGTTGCTTATATGAAGATGATAGATATTATCTGCATATATCAAACAATGAGGTTTATTATACACAATAACTAAAAAGAGTGCTTTAAGATAACTTATTGATATATCTTCAATAAATGAGTTATAATATGAATAAAATAATCATAATATTACACAATATACCTGGTAAAATCCAAAAAGGCCTAGCATGTTGTTTCTCCATAAAATTAGATAGCTTATCTGATGTTTGAAAAGAGCTTTGCTCATGTAGAGTACTCATTTCATCCTCAAAGTGGCCAATAAGCTTTCCAATACCATCATCACTTATGAAATGTTTATTTTTGTTAACATCTATAATAAAAAGAAATCCAAAAGATGTATAATAATCAATACAATATGCAGACATATCAATACTTATTTTCTCAATTAATTTCTCTTTATGATAAAAATCTATCTATTAATTTCTCTATCTAAACACTTATAATTAATTTCTCTGTGCATCTACGTCAAACAATAAGCTTTCGATTTTAAAAACTGCACAGTTCAATATTTGCATCTTAACCGTACATTTCAAAATTGTATTTAATCAAATGCATCATAATTTTGAAAAAAATATGTTTCAGATTTTTTCAAACAAAGGAGTCATAAATCATGCATATCAATAACATGTGAATTTATGCATCATTGACAATAATTTTTAAATTACTCGAATAGACAAGAGATGTCGAACTTTAACTCACAAACATATGATATTAACAATAGATAAAAAGATTTAAATATGATCGATTCACATCACTTTACTCAACAAGGTAATATATTCAAAATAAAAATCTATTGTTCAAGAAATGCAATCATCACTAGCATATAAAGAAAAATATACTTTGAAAATTATGGTATTTATTACATTACATGGAATCAATATTTTCTCAACCTTCTTTTTTTCCTCATACATTTGAAGTACCTGCAGTATCTTCATCCATTGTAACAATATGTTCATCGGTTTCTGTATCATCCTGATTACTTTCTGATTCTTCTCCACTAGGTTGTACATCAATCTCAGCATCAACATTCTCGAACACATTTGTATTATCTGTATCTTGATTCCTGATATCTGTATCTTGATTACTGATATCACACCATTGATGCAAAGCAGGGTCATTCTCAAAAACTGAAGAGCAAATTGATTCTAATTGTTTTTCTTCAACATCTAAACATATACCAAAACATCTGCGTTTCTTAGATAAACTTCTTTGAAGAACAACTCCTCGACAATACAACTCTACAACATAGTTGTCTTCACGAGCAAAACTATTAATGAAATCATCAATGAAATTTTTTTCTATGAATCCATCCAGACCTTTATGAGAAAAAATATTTAGATTTGCTTGATCTATTCTATCAATCATCTGATAATTATCCTCTTTGCTAATGTACATAAGCACTATTGCAAAATCCATCTCTCCTTTGATGGAAGGATTACTACTCTGAGTGGCTCCAATTTTGAAAGTCATTTTTGTAGCTGTATGTTGAACTCCTTCTACAAGCATATGGACATAGAGGAAATCAATAAAAGATACTAGAACATATTCTGTCTCGGAGTTCATCACGTTGAGTGCAAAAATCAATCTGGAAAAGAACGTTGCTGAAATGCATTCCCGACTATGTAAATTGTACAGTTCTGAATCAAACCTTAAGAAAACAATATTGAATGGAAGAACTTGCTCTGCGCAACAACTTTCCACCTTGTTCAAATCGAAACCAAATCCATAGATTGACCATGGAATGACATTTGCTGTGGTCTTTATTCCCATTGCAACTCTATACAAATGACTCAACAAAGTTATGGCGGCCTTTGGTAAAGGAGGAGACTTCTTTGCCCTGTTTAATGAGTCTTTCACAAATGTTTCACTGTAACTTTTAATTTTTTCATATTGTACATCTGTGATATTGTATTTCTCACAGAGCTTTTCCCAAGTCAAAACCTCTGTTGTGAAATCAATAAAAAATGCAATTATAGCATTTTTCAAGACACGATCTGTCTTTAATCTCCATGCCATTTCTTCCATGTCAACCATGTGCTTCAATGATTTTGCCTTTTTTAACAAAATTTTCTTCTCTAAAATTGCCTTTTGAAGTTCTAAAATTTCTTTATTGTCCAAACCTGCAATACATCTGAACAATGTCGGACCTAATATAACCGTCCCTGGTGCCTGCTTCAATTGACCACCTTTCATTGCTACCATCTTTGCGGATGTCGATATAACATCTTTTGTTGAATCTCTTTTGTTATTTGACACTTCACTCTTTGTATTAAGTAGTGCCCCTTGACTATACAAACGCATTATTGATATCCAATTCTTCCATTCCTCATCATTACATAAAAGAAGATGCAAATCATTCTTTATAAATCCTTTTTGTAAAGTTTGCTCTGTAGTCTCTACAAAATTTTGAAAAAAAGCGTATATTTTAAATAAATACAAGTTTTAAAAAATAATAATATATAGTAACTAAAACACAAAAAATACAAAGAATATAAACATACCTGCCATGATATAAATTCTCTTTTACTCTGATTAACACCTGGAGGAGGTTTGGATGGACATCCATTGGCTTTCCATTGAGATCTAGCTTGTAAAAGTTGATCCACAAATGGTTCCTTCTGTAATGACTTTGCCACCATCAAATTAGCCTCTTTAGATATCTCCCTTGAAATTTTTGGAGGACAATTTACTATAATTTTTGCTTTTCTATATCTAAATTGTTGTTGTAACTGTAATGTCACCATCGGAGAATTAACAGTTTGTAAAGTTTTCGCTGCACTAATTGAATGTTGTCCAGATATTATCCAATACTCAACTTTATCAATATCATCATGAGATAAAGTTTTTAGAGGTATTCTCACACTTGGATCAATAGGCATAACAACTGCAAGAACTTCATTCTCTTTCGGAGCCAAGACAAAATCATTCATTAATGTACGCACCCAATCTCTGTTTAATTTCCGATATACATAATTCGATGGTGCTGGAAAACATCTTTTTACATCAACATTAAATACTGCATCAGAACCAAAAGCATAGTATTCTTGTTTTTGAAGTAGTAAATCCATCATTTTATTTTCTTGTGGCTGCACTACTGTATCTTCTGTTTCTTCACTCCTATTATTTAGATGTCGGATTGATACACCTTCATCGTTTTGTACAGACTTTGATGATGATCCTAAATCTTTATTTGAAGAACCTTTCAACTTTCGTTTCTTAGATCTCTCAAATACATCTGAGCTTCTCTTCAAAGATTTTGACTTTTGTGTTAATCTTTTGGCTTCTTTTATAATTTTCGATAATTCTTCTATTGATTCGATCGATCCAATTGAACCTAATGATCGATCAGACTTACTATCTTTCATATCATCCAAACACAAAGTCTCCCATGATAAGGAGAACTTATTCGCATTAATATGGTTGGAAAAGCTGAGAGGCTCTAACTCCTCTTTGTTCTTTTGCTCATATCATGTGACCAAACAATCTTAAACTTGATATGGTTGGAAAAGCTCAAAGGCTCGAACTTAAGTTCGAGCCTCTTTGTTCTTTTGCACATAAGACACAACAATCCTAAACTTGATATGATTGGAAAAGTTGAGCGGCTAGAACTTAACTTGGTATGGCTGGAGAAGCTGAGGCTCATATCATGTGATCCAACAAATCCTGAACTTGATATGGTTGGAAAAGCTCAGAGGCTCGAACTTAAGTTCGAGCCTCTTTGTTCTTTTGCACATAACACACAACAATCCTAAACTTGATATGGTTGGAAAAGCTAAGAGGCTCGAACTTAAGTTCGAGCCTCTGAGCTTTTCCAACCATATCAAGTTTAGGATTGTTGGTCACATGATATAAGCCTCAGCTTTTCCAGCCATGTCAAGTTTAGGATTGTCGTGTCTTATGTGCAAAAGAACAAAGAGGCTGGAACTTAAGTTCGAGCCTCTTTGTTTTTTTGCGCATATAACGTGACCCAACAATTCTGAACTTGATATGGTTGGAAAAGCCCATAGGCTCAAACTCAGAGCCTCTTTGTTGTTTTGCTCATATCATGTAACCAAACAATCCTAAACTTGATATGGTTAGAAAAGCTTTAAGTTCGAGCCTCTTTGTACTTTTGCACATAAGACACAACAATCTTAAACTTGATCTGGCTAGAAAAACTGAGGCTAATATCATGTGATCAACAATCCTGAACTTGATATGGTTGGAAAAGCTCAGAGGCTCGAGCTTAAGTTCGAGCCTCTTCGTTCTTTTGCACATAAGACACACCAATCCTGAACTTGATATGGTTGGAAAAGCTGAGAGGCTCGAACTTAAGTTCGAGCCTCTTTGTTCTTTTGCTCATATCATGTATTCCAACAATTCTAAACTTGATATGGTTGGAAAAACTTAGGCTTATATCATGTGATCCAACAATCCTGAACTTGATATGGTTGGAAATGCTCAGAGGCTCGAACTTAAGTTCGAGCCTCTTTGTTCTTTTGCACATAAGACACACCAATCCTAAACTTGATATGAATGGAAAAGCTGAGAGGCTCGAACTTAAGTTCGAGCCTCTTTGTTCTTTTGCTCATATCATGTGATCCAACAACCCTAAACTTGATATGGTTGGAAAAGCCGAGAGGCTCGAACTCCTCTTTCTTCTTTTGCTCATATCATGTGACCCAACAACCCTATAACACACAACAATCTTAAACGTGATATTTTGGAAAAGCTAAGAGGCTCTAACTCCTCTTTGTTCTTTTGCTCATATCATGTGACCAAACAATCCTAAACTTGATATGGTTGGAAAAGCTCAAAGGCTCGAACTTAAGTTCGAGCCTCTTTGTTCTTTTGCACATAAGACACAACAATCCTAAACTTGATATGATTGGAAAAGCTGAGCGGCTCGAACTTAACTTGGTATGGCTGGAGAAGTTGAGGCTCATATCATGTGATCCAACAAATCCTGAACTTGATATGGTTGGAAAAGCTCAGAGGCTCGAACTTAAGTTCGAGCCTCTTTGTTCTTTTGCATATAACACACAACAATCCTGAACTTGATATGGTTGGAAAAGCTGAGATGCTCGAACTTAACTTGGTATGGCTGGAAAAGCTGAGGCTCATATCATGTGATCCAACAATCCTGAACTTGATATGGTTGGAAAAGCTCAGAGGCTCGAACTTAAGTTCGAGCCTCTTTGTTCTTTTGCACATAATACACAACAATCCTAAACTTGATATGATTGGTAAAGCTGAGAGGCTCGAACTTAAGTTCGAGCCTCTTTGTTCTTTTGCTCATATCATGTGATCCAACAATCCTACACTTGATATGGTTGGAAAAGCTCAGAGGCTCGAATTTAAGTTCGAGCCTCTTTGTTCTTTTGCACATAATA
>CM035410.1:89104315-89109315 GCA_020310875.1 Ceratopteris richardii
ATAGCTAATATTTTATAGCTAATAGATTAGTGCATAGCTAATATATTGTGGAAACACCTCTAGGATCAAGAAACATCCTAATGGATTAGATTTGAGGACATTGATGCAACTAGGAGAGTGGACCCTAGGTACGGTTTTGCCTAACTCATCTTCGATGGATCCTTTCCAACATATGATTATGCCCACGTATTGTGCTCCAAAAAGAGAAGGAGAGAAAGAAAACAACTTGATAACTCCTCTCCTTAGCATGGCTACCAAGCTTGGGCTACTTTGAAGCAAACTTGAGCATGAAAAGAAAAAGGGAAAGGAGAGAATTAGTATTCAATGACTATAAAAGATTGTCTATTCAAAGAGAGCATTAAAGAAAAAGCTCCAGATCGTTGCCCTTTTAATCTCCTAATGTAGGCATATTGGGATTCAAGGAATTCCCAGATATGAGGTACTTCGATTGAAAAGAGGCCATATAAGTCACTATATAGTCGTTGTGTAATTTGAAGAGATAGAGATCTTAATACTTTTAGGGTTTCCTAAGGATGTGATATTGCTTGTTCTTATCTCAAATAATATTTTAGAGATCCCTTAGCTAGAAATCTTCCACATGGCTTACAATAATTGACTTTCACACTTTCCTTTAGAGAAGTTGAAACTTGGGCATGGTTTATCTAACTTTGTGGTTTGCAACCACGTTTAGGGATTCCAACTTTTCATAATTATAATGTGCCATAAAATTTCTTTTGAGGCACTAGTTGCAATTGCTTTTTCCTCAGAGAATCAAGTATATCTTGGTTGAGTAAAAAGAAACCTTCATGCTAGGGATATTTATTTGGTATATGTGCCTACACAAGATGATATGCCAGACATATGCACTAGGGTTCTTCCATCGGAAATGTTTGAGTCTTTTTGCAAAACTTTAGGCTCATGACCTTGCGAGGGCTGATCTTTCACTCCTCGTGTGTTCACATCATTTGCTGCAGGGGGGTTTGTTACACTTACGTCTCCCATGAGTGGCTTTGGTGTGAACTGTTTCCCTATACATGGGTTTTTACTCTAAACTTTTTTGACATAATGAAAAATTCTATAAATGCATGCACTCTATGAACTATCGGAACAGAGTGTGTGGGGGGGATATTACATACAATCATGTGTTTTGTCTAGTCGGACAAAAAATAAAATGTGCAAGATAACTCACGCATGCCATGTCTATTTTGCTTTCAAGGAAGTTTACGTTTTTTTTTGAACGAAACACAAGTTGAATCTAAGAGGATAATATTACAATTCAAGTGTGTAGGCTGAATACAAATACCAAGAACGCTTGTATGGTGTCTTGTTCGCTCAAGAAACTCAGTTTGTCATGCATGTTTGAAATTCCCATCATTACATGGATGGATAACAATGTCTGTTTGAATTTCCCCTAGTTGTTCTACACAAGAGGTATCAATCATTGGCCATGGAGAACTCTATTCTTCTTGAATGAAGACAAACAACATACACACATAAGTTTCTTGCGTTCATATTTGTGTTGGGAGTGCATACAATGTTGTATACCTCTCCATTGACTCTTGCATACAAAGTAATGACTAGTTAGCATAATCAATGAGTGATATCTTTTTTTGCGGGATGCATTTGCATCGCATAATGATATTGCCCAATTTTGTGAGGAAATATACGTTTATGAGAGTCCTTTGAGTGCCTGATTCCTTGTACATTCCTCATTTCTTTGTTATAGCATTGTTGGACATGCAAATGATCTTAAGGGCCTCCAATATCACAGAAATGCATTGGCGCATTACATATGCTGCAATACTTAAATAACAATGAAACACCTACGGTTCGTTTGTTGCTCATAGAATTTTGTGAAAGTTGATCATATCTTTGTGCGGATGATTGAACCTTGCATTGTGAGCTAAATGAGGTTTTACAATTCACTTAATCTTTGCAAGATCTGATTTCTTTGCTTTCTCAACAAGTTCTATATAATGGCTTGATTGAGAGCGCGAAGGCGAGGAAGCAGAGACTTTACTGTTGCTTTGTGAATTTCCGCAAAGCCTTCGACATGGTCCCTCGAGAGAGACTACTACGGAGGCTCCAGGAGTTACAGCTACCATCAGACATGCTATGGGCCATCCACGCTTTGTATGATGGTTGGAAGAGCTCTCTATTGATCAACAAAGATCTCTTTCAATAGTATGAAAATGAATGAAATGAGAGAAATAAGTGAAGTTCTAACTAATATGTACTAGCACATATTACTTTATCATGTATATGTGCTTACATGGGGAAAAAACCTCTAACGAGATCTAGAGTGAAACATGACCATGTATAAGGAAATGGTTCAAATCAAAGCAACTAGACGGACACATAAGTGTAACATTTTTTTCTTGTGTAACTTTATTCCTATGATGTTATGACCATGAGATAATCAATAAGACTAAGAAATAACTAGTACTTGAAAGAAAAAGGAAAGAGAGATTATTACATCATGAATATAGGCATGAGAAATGGTAAATTTCCTCATATGCTCTCTATTAGAGGTTTCAAACCATAAGGAGGAAAAAAAGAGAGTGAAAAACTATTTTATGCTCACAAGATCATGAACAAAAAGATTAAATTTCACATGAGTGGAATGAAGAACAAAAGGAATTTGATGCACCATGTTCAAGTGAATTTGAAGAGTCAAATAGGAAATCAAATATTTGGTTACTTCAATTCCTATAAACGTTTTATTTCTCTTCTTGTTCTTATTTCTCATCGAACTTAGAAGGTATTCATTCTTTCATTGGGAATTCGAGCGTTCTATATGTTATATCTAGAATGACTTTGGTATCCTGAATGTTTCTAAAGGAATTATTACCATTGGCAATTTATGAAAATTCTTGAATAACTTGGAGTGATAGGCTTTGATGAATTTAATACATCAATTGGAATCTATATGAAGCATTCTGAATCGTAGGTACTATGCTACTTGTATAATATCACCCATGCTAAATTTTAACCTCAATCGTAACTTTAAATTTCTTTTACTAATTAAAGTTATAAAACGTGTTTGTCTTTGGTTTTGACATGGAATTGGAAAAAATTCTTTGTACATGGATAAGTGGATCATTTCTCATTATTGGAGAGCTAGGAAAATAGGATCCCCGTGGACGGGACTAAAATTTTGCTAACCTTCTTTGTAACTCTCTTAAATTACCTTGTAATTTTCTGCTTGTTTATAGTTTGAAGCTGTTTCCCGAAAAAATGAATTTTTTTATATATATGTTCATACCATTTCCAGGTATGGGATAGGAATTTTCAATAAGTTATTTTTCATCACTTCCTTCGTCCTTCGTTACTCTTGTAAACACAATTTTAACCTCTGTTAGCATATTCTTTTAGGATATTTAGGATCTTAACATTTAAAATATAGAGAAACATGGTAATGAGAGCCATCTTAGGTTTTTAATAATCTTTTGCACATTTCAAGGGGATATGCTATAGGGTACAATGAAGGAGTTTTTCCAAACCGACTTAATGGACATGAGATATTGTTTTGGCACATATCGTATGTTTGGCCATTTTGTGGACCATTCACAAAAAACATTTTTTGAGAAGTTTGGTTTTATCAAAGGTTTTATCAAAGGTAGATCTATACTTGAAGCAATTGTCGATATTTGGGAAGGCCGTGCATTTGCTGAGGAGTCTGCTCAAGAGCTGATATTCATTAAGATTGACTTCGACAAAGCATATGACAGATTGGAATGGGACTTTATTCTTCAATCTCTAAAAGATCTTGGATGCAGCCAAAAGTTCACGAAGATGGTTTCCACTAATGTATGTCTTACATCATAGGAGTACTTCACAAATATTATTAGCTTTAACATTGGGCCATATCCCTCTATGAAGAATTTGCCACATAACAACAATGTATTTTTCAATAAGCGGGTGCCATAGATTTAAAAAATTGCACTTCCATTTGATCCAAGACTAGGTCAAGCATCACTTCTTGTTGATCAATCGGTGAAGCTCAAGATTCCACCTAGTATAGGCAAAAACCATCATCTTGTTGCCATTAAGCCATTGCAAACCTTCAAGATAGGGCAATTCCTAGCCCATAAGGAGGTGGGTCTTCATATCATCCCAAGTATTGATTTTTCTTCTTAACAAATAGCAACCTTCAAATTCAACCCTATGGTTTGGATAAATATCCTTGAATATGATCCACTGTCTTCGACCTTGGTTCTAGAGGTGCTTCCACATGAAAACGACTTTGTCTAGAGTCGTTCCACTCATTGGATGTGCTCATACTCAACACACTTGATCCAAAAATCAAAAACTAGATGGAGTCATTTTGTACAATACCAACAACCCACTTCCAATCATTTTTTATGGTGCAAAATGGTTTTCACTTGTTCGAACCTTTCCAAAGTGGTCACACAAGATCACAACCTTTTAGAATGATAGGAGTGGAGAGAAAAAAAGCATGATTAGCTCAAGCCACCACTAAGAAAACGGGCCTCACAATTTTTAAAAATAGGCTTTGCCCAAGAAGTATCTTGGTTGCTCCAAGCTTTAAACATCCACGTGGAAGCTAGCTTGTTGGTAATGGTGTCCACATCTAGAATGCCCATGCCTTTAGTGACCTTTGAACTAGAACAAATCTACCACTTGATTTTCAAACACTTCTTCTATTGAGTCTCCGATACAGTGCAAATTTTTGTGTAATCTACTCAGGTTCAAGAGCTCTTTGTGAGTATCTCTACAACAAGCCAAGAAGTAAATGATGGACATGATAAGAAATGTGTAGACCACCATAATGTGCCCAACCACATTGAGTTGTATACGTTTCCAGTAGCATAGCTTATTGTGTAGCTTAGCCAAAACCCTATCCCATCTTTGTTCTATACATCCTTAATCATGAAGAAGCTATGATGGGGAGTGCAAAGGGACTTATAGGTAGTTTTGGAGTGGTTTATTTTAGATGTAGATGGCTTCATAGAAAATTTCAAGACAACACCAAAATT
>CM035410.1:89119315-89129315 GCA_020310875.1 Ceratopteris richardii
ATGAGGCTCCAACTTAAGTTCGAGCCTCTCAAGTTTTCCGGCAAAAACAGGCTTCAACTTAAGTTCGAGCCCCTCAAGTTTTCTAGTAAAAACATTAACAGTTTTAACTCAAATCTTCTTACATCTACAAAAGCTAAGCCTCTGAATCATATGAGCTTAGTTATGAAGCTCAGACTTTTTCAGCTTTTCCAAAAGTTGTTATGAGCAAAAGAACAAAGAGGAGTTCGAGCCTCTCAGCTTTTTCCAACCATATCAAGTTCAGGATTGTTGGATCACATGATATGAGCAAAAGAACAAAGAGGCTCGAACTTAAGTTCGAGCCTCTCAGGTTTTCCAACCATATCAAGTTTAGGATTGTTGTGTCTTATGTGCAAAAGAACAAAGAGGCTCGAACTTAAGTTTGAGCCTCTGAGCTTTTCCAACCATATCAAGTTTAGGATTGTTGGATCACATGATATGAGCCTCAGCTTTTCCAGCCATATCAAGTTTAGGATTGTTGTGTCTTATGTGCAAAAGAACAAAGAGGATCGAACTTAAGTTCGAGCCTCTGAGCTTTTCCAACCATATCAAGTTTAGGATTGTTGGATCACATGATATGAGCCTCAGCTTCTCCAGCCATATCAAGTTTAGGATTGTTGTGTCTTATATGCAAAAGAACAAATAGGCTCGAACTTAAGTTCGAGCTTCTGAGCTTTTCCAACCATATCAAGTTTAGGATTGTTGGATCACATGATATGAGCTTCAGCTTTTCCAACAATAGCAAGTTTAGGATTGTTGTTTCTTATGTGCAAAAGAACAAAGAGGATCTAACTTAAGTTCGAGCCTCTGAGCTTTTCCAACCATATCAAGTTTAGAATTGTTGGATCACATGATATGAGCAAAAGAACAAAGAGCTTTTCCCACCATATCAAGTTTAGGATTTTTTGGTCACATGATATGAGCAAAAGAACAAAGAGAAGTTAGAGCCTCTGAGCTTTTCCAACCATATTAAGTTTAGAATTGTTGGATCACATGATATGAGCAAAAGAACAAAGAGGCTCGAACTTAAGTTCGAGCCTTTGAACTTTTCCAACCATATCAAGTTCAGGATTTGTTGGATCACATGATATGAGATTAAGCTTTTCCAGCCATATCAAGTTTAGGATTGTTGTGTCTTATGTGCAAAAGAACAAAGAAGCTCGAACTTAAGTTTGAGCCTCTGAGCTTTTCCAACCATATCAAGTTTAGGATTGTTGGATCACATGATATGAGCCTCAGCTTTTCCAGCCATATCAATTTTAGGATTGTTGTGTCTTATGTGCAAAAGAACAAAGAGGATCGAACTTAAGTTCGAGCCTCTGAGCTTTTCCAACCATATCAAGTTTAGGATTATTGCATCACATGATATGAGCTTCAGCTTTTCCAACAATATCAAGTTTAGGATTGTTGTGTCTTATGTGCAAAAGAACAAAGAGGCTCGAACTTAAGATCGAGCCTCGAAGCTTTTCCAACCATATCAAGTTTAGAATTGTTGGATCACATGATATGAGCAAAAGAACAAAGAGCTTTTCGAACCATATCAAGTTTAGGATTTTTGGTCACATGATATGAGCAAAAGAACAAAGAGGAGTTAGAGCCTCTGAGCTTTTCCAACCATATCAAGTTTAGAATTGTTGGATCACATGATATGAGCAAAAGAACAAAGAGGCTCGAACTTAAGTTCGAGCCTTTGAACTTTTCCAACCATATCAAAGTTCGAGCCTCTCAGCTTTTCCAACCATATCAAGTTTAGGATTGTTGTGTCTTATGTGCAAAAGAACAAAGAGGCTCAAACTTAAGTTCGAGCCTTTGATCTTTTCCAACCATATCAAGTTCAGGATTTGTTGGATCACATGATATGAGCTTAAGCTTTTCCAACCATATCAAGTTTAGGATTGTTGTGTGTTATGTGCAAAAGAACAAAGAGGCTCGAACTTAAGTTCGAGCCTCTGAGCTTTTCCAACCATATCAAGTTTAGGATTGTTGGATCACATGATATGAGCCTTAGCTTTTCCAGCCATATCAAGTTTAGGATTGTTGTGTCTTATATGCAAAAGAACAAAGAGGATCGAACTTAAGTTCGAGCTTCTGAGCTTTTCCAACCATATCAAGTTTAGGATTGTTGGATCACATGATATGAGCTTCAGCTTTTCCAACAATAGCAAGTTTAGGATTGTTGTGCCTTATGTGCAAAAGAACAAAGAGAGCCTTTGAACTTTTCCAACCATATCAAGTTCAGGATTTGTTGGATCACATGATATGAGCTTTAGCTTTTCCACCCATATCAAGTTTAGGATTGTTGTGTCTTATGTGCAAAAGAACAAAGAAGCTCGAACTTAAGTTTGAGCCTCTGAGCTTTTCCAACCATATCAAGTTTAGGATTGTTGGATCACATGATATGAGCCTCAGCTTTTCCAGCCATATCAAGTTTAGGATTGTTGTTTCTTATGTGCAAAAGAACAAAGAGGATCGAACTTAAGTTCGAGCCTCTGAGCTTTTCCAACCATATCAAGTTTAGGATTGTTGGATCACATGATATGAGCCTCAGCTTTTCCAGCCATATCAAGTTTAGGATTGTTGTGTCTTATATGCAAAAGAACAAAGAGGCTCGAACTTAAGTTCGAGCTTCTGAGCTTTTCCAACCATATCAAGTTTAGGATTGTTGGATCACATGATATGAACTTCAGCTTTTCCAACAATAGCAAGTTTATGATTGTTGTGTCTTATGTGCAAAAGAACAAAGAGGCTCGAACTTAAGTTCGAGCCTTTGAACTTTTTCAACCATATCAAATTCAGGATTTGTTGGATCACATGATATGAGCTTCAGCTTTTCCACCCATATCAAGTTTAGGATTGTTGTGTCTTATGTGCAAAAGAACAAAGAGGCTCGAACTTAAGGTTTTCCAACCATATCAAGTTTAGGATTGTTGGATCACATGATATGAGCCTCAAATGATATGAGCCTCAAATGATATGAGCCTCAGCTTTTCCAGCCATATTAAGTTTAGGATTGTTGTGTCTTATGTGCAAAAGAACAAAGAGGATCGAACTTAAGTTCGAGCCTCTGAGCTTTTCCAACCATATCAAGTTTAGAATTGTTGGATTACATGATATGAGCAAAAGAACAAAGAGCTTTTCCCACCATATCAAGTTTAGGAGTTTTTGGTCACATGATATGAGCAAAAGAACAAAGAGGAGTTAGAGCCTCTGAGCTTTTCCAACCATATTAAGTTTAGAATTGTTGGATCACATGATATGAGCAAAAGAACAAAGAGGCTCGAACTTAAGTTCGAGCCTTTGAACTTTTCCAACCATATCAAGTTCAGGATTTGTTGGATCACATGATATGAGATTAAGCTTTTCCAGCCATATCAAGTTTAGGATTGTTGTGTCTTATGTGCAAAAGAACAAAGAAGCTCGAACTTAAGTTTGAGCCTCTCAGCTTTTCCAACCATATCAAGTTTAGGATTGTTGGATCACATGATATGAGCCTGAGCTTTTCCAGCCATATCAAGTTTAGGATTGTTGTGTCTTATGTGCAAAAGAACAAAGAGGATCGAACTTAAGTTCGAGCCTTTGAGCTTTTCCAACCATATCAAGTTTAGGATTGTTGGATCACATGATATGAGCTTCAGCTTTTCCAACAATATCAAGTTTAGGATTGTTGTGTCTTATGCGCAAAAGAACAAAGAGGCTCGAACTTAAGATTGAGCCTCTGAGCTTTTCCAACCATATCAAGTTTAGAATTGTTGGATCACATGATATGAGCAAAAGAACAAAGAGCTTTTCGAACCATATCAAGTTTAGGATTTTTGGTCACATGATATGAGCAAAAGAACAAAGAGGAGTTAGAGCCTCTGAGCTTTTCCAACCATATCAAGTTTAGAATTGTTGGATCACATGATATGAGCAAAAGAACAAAGAGGCTCGAACTTAAGTTCAAGCCTTTGAACTTTTCCAACCATATCAAAGTTCGAGCCTCTCAGCTTTTCCAACCATATCAAGTTTAGGATTGTTGTGTCTTATGTGCAAAAGAACAAAGAGGCTCGAACTTAAGTTCGAGCCTTTGAACTTTTCCAACCATATCAAGTTCAGGATTTGTTGGATCACATGAAATGAGCTTAAGCTTTTCCAGCCATATCAAGTTTAGGATTGTTGTGTGTTATATGCAAAAGAACAAAGAGGCTCGAACTTAAGTTCGAGCCTCTGAGCTTTTCCAACCATATCAAGTTTAGGATTGTTGGATCACATGATATGAGCCTCAGCTTTTCCAGCCATATCAAGTTTAGGATTGTTGTGTCTTATATGCAAAAGAACAAAGAGGATCGAACTTAAGTTCGAGCTTCTGAGCTTTTCCAACCATATCAAGTTTAGGATTGTTGGATCACATGATATGAGCTTCAGCTTTTCCAACAATAGCAAGTTTAGGATTGTTGTGTCTTATGTGCAAAAGAACAAAGAGAGCCTTTGAAATTTTCCAACCATATCAAGTTCAGGATTTGTTGGATCACATGATATGAGCTTTAGCTTTTCCAGCCATATCAAGCTTAGGATTGTTGTGTCTTATGTGCAAAGAACAAAGAGGCTCGAACTTAAGTTCGAGCCTCTGAGGTTTTCCAACCATATCAAGTTTAGGATTGTTGGATCACATGATATGAGCCTCAGCTTTTCCAGCCATATCAAGTTTAGGATTGTTGTGTTTTATGTGCAAAAGAACAAAGAGGATCGAACTTAAGTTCGAGCCTCTGAGCTTTTCCAACCATATCAAGTTTAGAATTGTTGGATCACATGATATGAGCAAAGGAACAAAGAGCTTTTCCAACCATATCAAGTTTAGGATTTTTGGTCACATGATATGAGCAAAAGAACAAAGAGGAGTTAGAGCCTCTGAGCTTTTCCAACCATATCAAGTTTAGAATTGTTGGATCACATGATATGAGCAAAAGAACAAAGAGGCTCGAACTTAAGTTCGAGCCTTTGAACTTTTCCAACCATATCAAATTTCGAGCCTCTCAGCTTTTTCCAACCATATCAAGTTTAGGATTGTTGTGTCTTATGTACAAAAGAACAAAGAGGCTCAAACTTAAGTTCGAGCCTCTGAGCTTTTCCAACCATATCAAGTTTAGGATTGTTGGATCACATGATATGAGCCTCAGCTTTTCCAGCCATATCAAGTTTAGGATTGTTGTGTCTTATGTGCAAAAGAACAAAGAGGATCGAACTTAAGTTCGAGCCTTTGAGCTTTTTCCAACCATATCAAGTTTAGGATTGTTGGGTCACATGATATGAGCTTCAACTTTTCCAACAATATCAAGTTTAGGATTGTTGTGTCTTATGTGCAAAAGAACAAAGAGGCTCGAACTTAAGTTCGAGCCTTTGAACTTTTCCAACCATATCAAGTTTAGGATTTGTTGGATCACATGATATGAGCTTTAGCTTTTCCAGCCATATCAAGTTTAGGATTGTTGTGTCTTATGTGCAAAAGAACAAAGAGGCTCGAACTTAAGTTCGAGACTCTGAGGTTTTCCAACCATATCAAGTTTAGGATTGTTGGATCACATGATATGAGCCTCAGCTTTTCCAACCATATCAAGTTTAGGATTGTTGTGTGTTATGTGCAAAAGAACAGAGAGGATCGAACTTAAGTTCGAGCCTCTGAGCTTTTCCAACCATATCAAATTTAGAATTGTTGGATCACATGATACGAGCAAAAGAACAAAGAGCTTTTCCAACCATATCAAGTTTAGGATTTTTTGGTCACATGATATGAGCAAAAGAACAAAGAGGAGTTAGAGCCTCTGAGCTTTTCCAACCATATCAAGTTTAGAATTGTTGGATCACATGATATGAGCAAAAGAACAAAGAGGCTCAAACTTAAGTTCGAGCCTCTAAGCTTTTCCAACCATATCAAGTTTAGGATTGTTGTGTCTTATGTGCAAAAGAACAAAGAGACTCGAACTTAAGTTCGAGCCTCTGAGCTTTTCCAACCATAGCAAGTTCAGGATTTGTTGGATCACATGATATGAGCCTCAGCTTTTCCAGCCATATCAAGTTTAGGATTGTTGTGTCTTATGTGCAAAAGCACAAAGAGGATCGAACTTAAGTTCGAGCCTCTGAGCTTTTCCAACCATATCAAGTTTAGGATTGTTTGGTCACATGATATGAGCAAAAGAACAAAGAGGAGTTAGAGCCTCTCAGCTTCTCCAACCATATCAAGTTTAAAATTGTTGGATCACATGAGCATAAGAACAAAGAGGCTCAAACCAAAGTTCGAGCCTCTCAGCTTTTCCAACCATATCAAGTTTAGGATTGTTGTGTCTTATGTGCAAAAGAACAAAGAGACCTGAACTTAAGTTCGAGCCTCTGAGCTTTTCCAACCATATCAAGTTCAGGATTTGTTGGATCACATGATATGAGCCTCACCTTTTCCAGCCATATCAAGTTTAGGATTGTTGTGTCTTATGTGCAAAAGAATTAAGTTCGAGCATCTTAGCTTTTCCAACTTAAGTTCGAGTCTCTGTGCTTTTCTAACCATATCAAGTTTAGGATTGTTTGGTTATATGATATGAGCAAAAGAACAAAGAGGCTCTGAGTTCGAGCCTCAGAGCTTTTCCAACCATATCAAGTTTAGAATTGTTGGGTCACGTGATATGAGCAAAAGAACAAAGAGGAGTTCGAGCCTCTCAGCTTTTCCAACCATATCAAGTTCAGGATTGTTGGATCACATGATATGAACAAAAGAACAAAGAGGCTCGAACTTAAGTTCGAGCCTCTGAGCTTTTCCAGCCATATCAAGTTTAGGTTTCTTGTGTCTTATGTGCAAAAGAACAAAGAGGCTCGAACTTAAGTTCATGTCTCTGAGCTTTTCCAGCCATATCAAGTTTAGGATTGTTGTGTCTTATGTGCAAAAGATTAAGTTCGAGCCTTTGAGCTTTTCCAACCATATCAAGTTTGGGATTGTTGTGTGTTATGTGCAAAAGAACAAAGAGCAGTTTGAGCCTCTCAGCTTTTTCCAACCATATCAAGTTCAGGATTGTTGGATCACATGATATGAACTTCAGAAAACTTGAGAAACCCAAACTTAAGTTTGTTAATAAGATAGGATTGAAATTCAAACTATGAACTTCAGTTTGAATTTCATTTCAACTTGGACAAAGATCTTATTTGGGTTGAAATTCAAACTATGAACTTCAGTTTGAATTTCATTTCAACTTGGATAGAGAGAGTTTGAGCTTGTATTCAATTTGGAGCCTCTTGATAAGTTCGAGCCTCTCATATACAATTTGGAGTCGCACTTAAGTTTGAGCCTCTATTTAACTTTTTCACTATAAGTTCAAATCTATAGTGGAAACCTCTATTCAACTTCAAGTCAGTGAAGGTGAACTTAAGTTTGGATATTGATTCAAGTTGGAGTTTAAGATTCTATTGACCTTGGAATCGAAGAGGCTGAACTTAAGTTCCAGTCTTTATTCAACTAAGAGTGAGATGGAAACCTCTATTCAACTTCAAGTCAGTGAAGGTGAACTTAAGTTTGGATATTGATTCAAGTTGGAGTTTAAGATTCTATTGACCTTGGAATCGAAGAGGTTGAACTTAAGTTCCAGTCTTTATTCAACTAAGACTGAGAAAGGCTAAAACTTAAGTTCGAGCATGTTAAGTTCAACACAACATTGGATCCAAAAGGACTTATAGATTCGAACTCAAGTTCGAGCCCGTGAATCATATCAAGTTTAAGATTGTTGGCTCATATGATATGAGGCTCCAACTTAAGTTCGAGCCTCTCAAGTTTTCCGGCAAAAACAGGCTTCAACTTAAGTTAAGTTTGAGCCTCTCAAGTTTTCTGGTAAAAACACTAATATTTTTAACTCAAAATCTTCTTGCATCTACAAAAGCTAAGCCTCTTAATCATATGAGCTGAGTTATGAAGCTCAGACTTTTTCAGCTTTTCCAAAAGTTGTTAGAAGTTAAGTTCGAGCCTCTTAATTCATGAATCCAAAAGAGCTAAGAGGCTCGAACTTAAATTCGCACCTTTAGAATCATATCAATTTTGAGTCTTCACGTGATATGAGACTCGAACTTAAGTTCGAGCCCATGAATTTTATGTTGTGTCACATAAATGAGGCTCAGACTGCTTTGAATCATGTCAAGTCTCAATTTGTTTAGTTACAAATGAGGCTCGAACTTAAGTTCGAGCCTCTATTTTGAAATTTTAATAAAAGACGCTCGAACTTAAGTTTGAGCATACTATTACGTTGAATACTCTCTTACATCTAAAAGAACTAACTGAAGGTGAAGCTTAGGTTTGGATGTCGATTCAAGTTGGAGTTTAAAATTGAATGTCTGTTGAACGTAGAGTCGGTCCATGAATTTTATGTTGTGTCACATAATATGAGGCTCGAACTGCTTTGAATCATGTCAAGTCTCAATTTGTTTAGTTATAATGAGGCTCGAAATTAAGTGAGCCAAACATGATAGTATTGTACAACTAAAATACACACATACAAAGACATACATAATATCATTTCAGGGATGGTTTGAGTGCATCTTAACATGCTAGCATCAAAATGAAGTTAGAGTTTTTTATTCTTGTAGTTTTCTTGATTGGCTCAAACTCAAGTTTGAAGCTCCATTCAATGTGCAGTTTGAAAGGCTCGAACTTAAGTTTGAGCCTCTATTCAATGTATAATAGAAGAAGCTCAAAATTAAGTGAGCCAAACATGATAGTATTGTACAACTAAAATACACACGTACAAAGACATACATAATATCATTTCAGGGATGGTTTGAGTGCCTCTTAACATGCTAGCATCAAAATGAAGTTAGAGATTTTTATTCTTGTAGTTTCCTTGATTTTTGACTAGACTCAAAGTTAAGTCCAATTAGTGAATGTCTGTATATGCAAATATGGATTTTTTTTGTGGAAATGATGTTTGTATCTAGTTTTAATTCAATTGATTATTTTTACAATAATTATTGAAAGAATGATCAATTGAATAGCATTGTTAATTTCTCATTTATTCTTTACAGGCAAAATCAAGATGGCAACAAAGCAAACTATATCTAGTCAACTTGAAGAAAGAGAAAAGTGGAAAGGAAAGAGAGTCATCTTGTTGGATCATGAAAAGCATGAAAGATTTGCAACTGCTATTGTTTTATTGGTAAATCCATGGGATGCTATAAATTGCAAAGAGTTGGGAGAAAGTTGCCTAGGTGTTATTATGGATGAAACTGTGGATGCATCAACTTTGGATTCAACTTTGAAATTGGTCAGTTGGCCTATACTCCAAATCATTACAGAAGATGGTGAGCCTATGATACAAAAATTAGGCTTTAACTCACTGTATGACAGTGAAGATGATCATTGCAATGGTATTGAGGATGTGGATCTTGAAGCTGGAGAGAATCCAAATTTTTGCTTTACGTCATCATACAACATCGATGATGATAATTGCAATGGTATTGAGGATGTAGATGTTGATAAGAATTATTCTCATGCAATTGATATTCAAGATTGTTTTAATGATATACAAGTTGTTTCTCCTCTTCGAATGGAATCAGATCAACAAGAGGATTTTCATATGGAAAATAGTAACTGTGGATATTTTGAAGTGAACAAAAAAAAAAGAAGTTACATCCACAAGGTTAGAAAAAGTACTACATTGGCTCCTAATAAGAGATGCTCATTTGAGAGAATTCAGATGGTTTCAATGCATGATTGTTGTGAACAGAGATGTTGTCAAGTAGCTAGTAGGGCTAAAATACTGGATGCAAGATTAAACTTTTGGGGACAATGCTATTCAGATAGATGCAAATATGTATTGGATTGCATGAGTATGGTGTACAAAGGTAACTTTGTGAACTCAAGTCAGCGCTTGAGTTTTAATTTCATGTTTGATGCAAAAGAAGTATGTATCAAGGCATGGTATTTAATTCATGGTATTGGAAAGAGCTCATTTTATAGGCTACGAGAAAAATTTCTACT
>CM035410.1:89134315-89204315 GCA_020310875.1 Ceratopteris richardii
GTGTATATATTTATGAATGTGTGATGTTGAGTATTTATATGTGGTACCCTATGTGCTATATGAGTATCTATGTATGTATGTGTGTATATGTGTGGGTGTGTAAGCATGTGTTAGCCTATCTAATTATAAGAGCTAAACCCCATGTGAAATGCGTGTGTATGTGTATGTCTATCTATGTGTTAAGTAATTGTGTATGTCCAAAGTGATTGTATGTGTGAAACTTTAAATAGATGAATGTATGCGTGTGTATGAGTATGATTGTGTGACTCTGTGTTTGTGAAAGAGTGTGTATGCGTATGGGTTTATTTGAATGGGTCTATGTGTATGTAAAATTGGATGTATATGTGTATATGTCTATGACTATGTGTCAGTATGTATTTATCTTAAGTGGCATATGTACAATTGTATAAATAATTGGCTGCCTAATTACATATGAGTATAAGTGTCTATAAATATTTACCTAAATATGTGTGTCTATATGTATCTATGTCCTCAATGTTCTATGTGTATATGGGTATTCGTGTGATGAATGCGTCAATATGTGATGTATATGTTGCCTATTGTGTGAGGGTATGTGTGTGCATTCATGTGTGAGGGATATATATATATATATATATATATATATATATATATATATATATATATATATATATATATATATATATATGTGTGTGTGTGTGTGTGTGTGTGTGTGTGTGTTTATTTATTTATTTAATGTATGCTAACCTTTAAAATATAAAAGTAAAAATGAAATATAATTAAAATAGAAAATGAATATAATATAAAAATAAACAAAACAAAACAAAACTTAAAAATAAAATTAAAAAAAACATGCGTTTGCAAATACATGTGTGTGTGTTAGTGTTACATGTCGTTGGAGTGAAGTCAAGTGATGTGTACATATCTGAGTGAGTGTACGTGTGTGCATTTGTTTGTGTGTGAGTGTACGTGTTAGTGTGCATGTGCATGTGTGTGCTAATGTGGAGTGAAGGTCTGTAAGCTTGTGTGCGTGTGTATGCATGTGCGTAAATATGTGTGTGTGTGAATGTGTTCTTTTTCAATGTGATTTTGATAGGTACGTGAAAGATCAAGGGAGAGAGAGGTGTGCTGGAACGGTGTAGAGGAGGAGGAGAAGAATGTGGATGGCGTGCATGTAGAGGGGAGAGAGAGAGAGAAGGAAATTGGGAAGTGCAAGCCTAAGTGCAAAAGTGAAAGCCAAAAGCTACTGGAGTTGGATTCGTGCGTGCAGAGGAGAGAGAGAGAGAGAGAGAGAGAGAGAGAGAGAGAGAGATGAAGTGTAGGACGGATCACGATGGAGCAGAAGGAGACGTAGTGGAGAAGTGAGTGAGAGAGATGAGAGAGAAAGAGGAAAATAAAAATTGATTTGTTTTAGTTTTTTATGTATTTATTCAATGTATTAAGATTTGTTTGTTAAATTAGAGAACGTGTTGTTTCTGAAAGTTTCAATTATTAATATTATTTCTTAATCTTGATTATTTAGGATTTAGATAAATTCTAGTTTAATAGGAAAATTTCAAAGGAAACTAGGAACATAAAAGAATCTCTCTCTCTCTCTCACATATATATATATATATATATATATATATATATATATATATATGTGTGTGTGTGTGTGTGTGTATGTGTGTGTGTGTGGGGATGTAAGTAATTAAAAACCAAAAAAGATTAATAAGAAAATAAACAAAAAATATAGATAAATAAAAATTAGAGCATTAATTAAATAAAAGAAATTAGATAATAAAACAAAAAGGAATTGAATAAATAAAAGAGAAAAAAAGTATTAAATAAAAAGAAAATTTGCGTAAATTAAATAAATGGAAATACGAAAATGAGTGTAAATGTTATTTGTATATTAATGTACTAGATGAGATCCTAATTTATCAATGCTGAGTTGGTGCATTGCATCAAGAGGCATGAATGCTTCTCTTGAGCTATAGAAGAGCACTTCTTTTTGGGAGCACCATTCCACTGCTTGGAACTGATGTTTTGGATAACTTTGATACAATTGATTCATTTAGTCATTAAGTTCTGCCATTGTAAATATTAATAGTATTATCATATTGAGTTATTGCTTCCATGACCATCACATCACTACTACCACTTAAATGCAAGCATGGGTCACCTGACTACACCTAACGCACCCAACATGCAACATTGTGGCTAGGACAGATGGTTGGAATTGATCCATCCAACCGTATAATCTTTTCAACAGTTTGAACCTGACGTGAAAGATCCATAAGAACTTGGAGATCATCAAGTGATGTGCTTTGAAGTTTTGTTCTATGTATGAGCAGTGTGTATGGAAGTATTCAATCTTGAGATGGCCAAAAAGCTATTTAATTCATGTCTATATGTGTAAATAACATGAGAAATTAAGTGTCTTTAGTGCCATCTTATGCATGGATGCTCAAAACATTCATGAGTACGTGTGATATATGCCAAATGCCTTTTTTGCCAATGATGGAATGTCACACATTTGCGAAATGGGGAATAGGACACCTTTTTTGCCAATGATGGAATGTCCTATTAGCCCACCTGCCAAAAGATCTCACATTGACTACATCACTATATTAGTAGAGCATCTCACCAAATGGGATGAGGCATGTGCTAAAACTAAGGTTCATGCTCAAACAACTACAAAATTCTTATTTGAGCATTTTTTTTTCATGATTTGGAACATCCCCATTGAAATAATCAATGACCAAGGTAATCATTTTTTCAATGAAGTCATAGAGGCATGAATGAATTTTCACTTTTCCATAAGAGGTTAGCTTTGTATAATCCACATTAGCAAATAATCAAGCTGAGAATTCCAATAAAGTGTTATGCACAATTTTGTTAAGGTTGGTTAGTACGAGATGCTGAGATTGGGATAAGCAATTACATCATGCAATTTAGGCTTATCAAGTAGCATACAAGATCACATTGAGAGCTAAACCTTTCAATATGTTCTATGGATAACATGCCCTTCTACCTATTGACTTCCTTACCAACTCTCAAGCTACAAAGAGATTATGAGTGGAATGGTCACGAATTATCTACCATAGTTGATAAACTTGATGCACTTTAAGAAACATGCCTTAAGGTAGCGACAAGCATCTGCACACATAAAAAGCGATGGAAATTTTATTTTGGTTCCCATGTAAAGGATAAAAAATTTGCAAGGTGGTGACCTCATACTGGTGTACACCCTGAAACGACATTCAAAGAAGTTCCAAAAAATGAGGACATAGCCCCTATGTGGTGTATCTTGCCTAGTGGTGCCATTCAATTAGCCGCACTTGATGATGACATATTTGCAAACCACGGTAGTGGTTGTATAGTTAAAATTTACCAAGAACCCCTCATTGCATATATTTTATGATGATTACAAGTGGCTATGAATATGAAGCAAAAGGAACAATGAATCAGAGAACATGTTCAAGCAAAAGCCTCAGAGCATATATGCGAAAGGTTAACTATTTTTGAAACAAGTAGATTAGAACATGCACTCTAGTGGCCATCAAGAAATTTCTATGGAATTCTTCATGCCACCACAAGTTATTACCATGGCTATGTGCCAAGTGCATTGCACAAAAAAATACAATAAAAGATAGAAGACCATGCATAGATTTTGAATTGGGAGACCATTAGAAACACATGGTCAAATTCCATATGCATATGGGTGTTATAGATAACATCATCAGACGATCTCTTGTATAGCCTCTGAAGGCCAAGATCACACATGTTGAAGTTTATTTAATAGGTTTAAGTGGAACCCAAACCACATGCATTGGAGAAGTGCTTCCCATGAATCTAGGAAAGGCCAAGATGCAGGTCAAACTCTTATTCTATGAGGATGATCAGTTTATCGAAGAAGTCATACTCGGCCAGGATTCACTCTTGGAAAATTTGATATGCCTAAATTTAAATAAGAACACAATGATCCTCAAACAAGAGGGATCCCCTCACCAAACCTTATATTAGTCACTTCTGAACCCTCCATTAAAATTTCAAATCCCATGACCAACCCATCCACGATGGAACCACTAGCAACAAACATCCCCTTGCGTAACCCACCACCCTCGGTTCAACCACTCCCATATTTTCCAGCTCTACCCCCTCTTTGCACCATCCCTCTTTCACCCCTTCTCCACTCAATCATCAACCCTCTATATCAACCACTATTGTCACAAATGAATGAACCTGAGTCCATTCCATTAGTTCAACCCTCAATACCTATAAATTATTTTTTGACACTAGCATGCTCACCCACAACCACTCCACTATATGCATATAACACTATCAATCACACATCAAATGATATGGACATATCACCATCCACTGCACTAGAACTTATAATCTGCACTCCACTCACTGCCACTCACGCACCTTCCACATCATAATCACCGACTGTCACACTCACTTCTGCATTCACGATAGCATCCACTCCACCCCTCCCCTTCCCCATCTCCTTTGCATCTCCCATTGAATAGCATACCGCCCTCCATATACCTTCCATATTATCATCATCCGTCATGGGCAATACACCCCAATAGATGTTCATTTGCATGCATCAAGTTCACAATGAGTTCACATCTTTAGGTTAGAAGTACAAAGAATTGCAGTGGACAATGAATCAACTACAAGCAAACCTCAACTCCTCAATCAACTACAAGCAAACCTCAACTCCTCAAGTGTCAAAAATGCTTCCCTCAATGCATGATACAAAGAAGTCAAAGAATCTTATCACACCATGGAGCTCAAGTTAGAACAAAAAGCTAAAGAGGCAGTCACAAATGTTGAAGGTAAGCTTTGATAGCGAATGGAGCGCAATGCCCAAGTCTTTTGAGTCTCACACCCTTTTCATTTGCGAGTGCATGTTTAATTTTTTTCTTTTGCGCATGTACTCTCTACATGGTATCATAGCTTTAGGTCTTGGTGGTCCATTTTCAAGATGGTGGTGCTATTAGAGGTGATGGTGGCTCTTGTGGGGGCATTTTTTGGGGCTTGTGCTTCTTCATCAACAAACAAGAGTTCTTATCATCATCTTCGTGCTCATAAAGTGTTTTCCCATGCTATTTTGGTGAATTTTTCCACCCTCCCACCCTCTTCACATCTCTCTTTCCTACCTTAGCCTAGGTGGCCCTTGACAACCTTTGGCAAATATTGATGGTTCCAAGCTCTTGAAAACCTTAACTCTTGAGTTGCTTAGAGAAAATGAAGATGGTGTTTAGGTATACAACAACACAAAGTTTTGTAGGGCACCATGATAAATAACAATTGAGAAAGCTACTTCTAGAGATTTTAGTAAGCATTACTCCTTAAAACATTATATAGATGCCAATCACTTGGTCCATGTGCTCTATTTCCAAGGGAATTCGCTACCTCTCATGGGGGTTGGGGCCTTGCTCTAAGAACCTAGGGATTTTTTTCCTTTTTTTCAGAAGTTATTGAAGGAGAGAGTAATGAATGATTACTCACCATACAACATTATTTATTTGTGCTTGTAGAGAACGAGCAAGAGAGAAATAGAAAAGAGGAGAGCAGTAAGACATATAATGTCTAATCTCTTCATAGTAGAGTGAGAGAAAGAGGGAGAGAGAGGGGGGAACATGAAATATAACCAATCCTCTCTATAGAATCCATTCAAACTAATCATCTCCATCAGCCCTCTATGAATTTCATATGCTTATCACTGATGCTAGAGGGATCCAAGAGCAGATCATTGAGTACAATGATCAAACAAGGGGGGAAAGAATTTCATAAAGTGACAAGTAGGAGATGGCACCCGAAGAGGTAGGATGAGGAAGTAATCCTCAGCCATTGCTTTTGGGGCATGTGGGTAGCCCATCACACTCCTAGTTAGGTAGTTGTGTGTTCAAATCCCCTACAGATACAACATTCAATAACCAATTTTTGAAGAATTTTTATTAGCACTTTATTGGTGATGCTACAATCCCGTTTGATTTGGGATAATACAATGAACTAAACTTTTTCCTAATTTGATAGTGTTCTATAACTATCCTAATAAGGTGACCCATTAGGTCACCTTATTAGGAAAATCCTCGGCCCCATTTGGTGGTTCTCCTAGATATAATTGAGATAAAACATCAATGATTGTCTGCGAAAGTCCCCATCGATGTCAAACAACAAAATTGAGTTCTTTTAATATTAGCTCTCATTGTTTTGATCTTCCCATTACGGATTGTTGTTTTATCACACTCTTGTGCTTTCTCATGTCTTTGGTCACATTCTTGTGCTTCAAGAGATCTTTTTCTATATCTTTGATTTTGTAATTGCTTGTCCATTCAAATATTTGAGTTTTCTGATTTCCTATGGGATCCCTACTCTAGGCCATAAAGCTAATGCCTATGCCTAAATACTTGCATGATACTATGAACATTATCAATGCTTCCTTATGAAATAGATGTTATGGATCCCTTCTAGTTGGTTTCCCAAATGGTTAAGCAGTGTTTGCTTCACCATTCTAGTGAAGTGATAAATTTGACTAAGCTCTACTCCTAGTGATATCCCATAATATCCTATATAATACTATGAGACTCTATAAAGCAATAATCCTTCACTAACATGGTCTCTTCTTAGAATCATGCCAATGTTGCAACTTTCTTATATGTGTAGTTCTTCTCATAAAGGTTTAATACCTTCTCCTTAAAATATTTAAACTCTTGAGTTATGTCAATAGGTTTGTAGTCTTCAAGGCTAAAATGCTACAATAATGTGTCAATATACTTTTCTTGACACAAAGCTATTATGCCATCAACCTACATAAACTGAGAGCCCAAATAATGATGCAAATGTCCCAAATCTGACATCTCAAAAGAGGCATGAAAATCAGCCTTAAAATCAACAATATGCTTCACATTAGGACCAGTGAGCAACATGTCATCAACATAGACAACAATGATCAGACGCAAATAATTTGCACACTTAACATATAAGGTGCTCTTAGTTTGATTGTTCTTAAAACCATGTGCAATCAATTAGGCATGTATCTTTTCATACCAAGCACATGGTGCTTGCTTCAAACCATACAATGCCTTTTTCAACATGCACACTTTGTTTTCATGCCCTTTCTACACAAAACCACGGGGTTGAAATACATACACTTCTTCATGTAAGTCACCATTCAAAAATGTAGTTTTAACGTCCAACTAATGTACATTCCAACCATGATGGGTTGCGAGTGCACATATGATATGAACAGTGGTCATTCAACAAGTGGGTGCAAAGGTCTCATCAAAATCAATGCATCTCTCTTGAGCATAACCTTTTGCAACAAGCCTAGCCTTAAACTTGTCAATGTTCCATCATGCTTACGTTTCAGCTTGTAAACCCGTTTAATGCTAGTGGCCTTTTTTCTTGGAGGCAAATCACATACAAATCAAGTACCATTCTTCATAATAGCATCATATTCTGATTGCATAGTGGCCATCCAATTTTCTTAATTTTATGCTTCATCAAATGAAATAGGCTCATTCTCATCACAAAAACTAGATGCAGCCATTGCATAGCAATTTGATGCAAAAGAAGCACTATGAGAACTTGAAGGAGTACGATATGATAAAGGTGCATCACAAAGTTTGTACCAGCCATTTAGGCATAGTTTTTGCCTCCTCTATATTGGTCATCTCATCAACAAGTGCATCATGTAAATCTGCATAAAAAATGGAATGATTTGCATCATTATGTGAACCATGTAAAGGCTAAGAAAATTGCCTCATTTGGACCAACACTTGATTGTCCACCTATAAAAAGAGGTAACAAAGTGTCATACACATCTTTGGAGCTAATTGATTTCTCTTTAGTACATGAAAATAATGGTTGAATTGCATCTTCGACAAAAACAACATCATGGTTAACCAAAATGTGTTTAGTATGTGGATGATACAGACGATAGCCTTTGCTTTCAGATCTGTTCCCAACAAAAATACATTTCACTCCTTTATCATACAATTTCTTGTGCTGATGTTCAAGCACTATTGCATGTTTCATTCAACTAAAGACACACATGTGAGAAAGAGATGGTTTGTGACCATGGCAAGCCTCATATGGAGTGATAGACTATAGTGCTTTGGTGCGACACCTGTCAAGTACATATGTTGCACACATAACAAAATCAAGCTAGAAGGTATGTGGTATGGCACGACTTTTGACTATACACCTCACCATCCCATGTTCAACCAGAAATTCATTAAAATCAGAAGACATGTATTCCCTCCCTTGATCAAAATGGAGGGTATTCCCTCCCTTGATCAGAATGGAGGGTGCCCATTTTACATCTTGACATATTTTCAGCCAAAACCAAAAACTATTTGAAGCACATACAAACTTTGGACTTTGCTTTCAATGGATACACCCATGCATTCCTAAAAAAATCATCAATTATAGTCATGAAGTAAAGGTAGTTCCCAAAAGAAGGTGTCTGCATAGAATCATAGACATCAATGTGAACAAGCTGTAATATTTTAGTAGCTCAAACTGAACCATCTTTTGGGAAGGAGAAATGCTACATTTTGCCCAAAATACAGCCCTCACAAATATGTTTACCATGTACCTCAAGTTTGGGTAAAGAAGCCACCATTTCAGATTCCTACAGGTGTACCAAACTACCAAAATTCATATGACCAAAGTGTGTATGCAAAAGCCTTGCATTCGAGATAGCTTGAGAATCTTGAACTACACATGTTGATCATTGATAGATTTTGCATAGCCTATGAGCTTATACAGCCCATGACATAGAATTCTAGAAGCAATAATGACATTGCCATTTGAGAGATCATGAATTGTACACATGTCATCAACAAATTTGACAATGAAGCCAATCTTGTCTAATGCTAATATTGAGAATAGATTTTTCTTGATCCCTGGCACAAAAAAAGCATCTAACAATGTGAAAGAACTACCATCAACATTAGTCGAAATGATCTTACCAACTCCCATGATAGGATAAGAGGATTTGTTTGCACATGTGACAGTATCCCCTGTAGGGGCAAACTCAAGTGAGCTGAAGAAACTATGCTGCGAGGTAATATGTTCGGTTGCCCCACTATCAAAGAACCAAGCATGTGAGTCTACTACAGACATGCATTGCTTATGAGAAGATGGATCATAACTAAAAAAAGTATTAAACACCCATTATTCATTTTGCATAAGATTAACAAACTCTGTTTTAGGTGTAGAGGCCTCTACAACAAGCATTCCAACCTCTTTTTTCTTTGCCTCTTTTGTAGCTAATTTTGGAAAACTCTTTATGACATGATCATTTCCTTTACAATATTTGCAGAATTGTTTTTGCTTTTCTGTTTTCTTCTTTTCTCTGTCTTCCTTTTTTTACTGTGCAGAATTGGTAGATTTTTGCTTACTAATAGATGAGCTTCATTTACCTTTGCCCTTCAAAATATCTAAAAAAGCTTGATCTGCTACATGCATAATGGACTTGTTCTGCATGGATTGATCTTCCTGCAACAAAATAGAGGCTAACTCCTCAAATGTTAAGGCATTTGGATTGCCTTTCATCATCAATTGAAGAGTAGAAGCCAAACTCTTATATGAATCTAGAAAAACATTAAGAGCGGTCTGCACAAGTGAACTATCTAGGAAGACTTCATCCGTACAAATCAACTTCTCTTTCAAATCTTTGATCTTTGTCAAAAAACTACTCCTAGAATCTCCTTCATTCATATGCTCACTCTCCAACTGTTTTTAGAGGTAAGCAACACGAGCCTCATTTCTTGCCTGGTACAAAGTGATAATTGTATCCCAAGCATTCTTCGCTATTTTGCAAGAGCAAATATGAGGGATAATGGCATATTTGACATACAAAGCTATCAATGCATGCACTTGAGCATCTCTTCCATCCCAAAGAAGTTGCTCTATACTATGTGCAACAGGAACCAAAACACAAACAAGAACCTGAAGATCATCATCTTCAATGCTATCTGCATCACCTTCCATAATTGTATTTGCAAGTATAGTAGGGTGTTTTTCAATACCTGCAATCCCATAGTCATTTTGCGACCAATACATGATGCATCATATATGCCCATAATGGGTAATTGGTACCATCCAACTTGTCCTCAACAACTAACACACAGAATACATAATTTCTTTTAGCCATGGCCACTGACTACACTCTGATGCAAAAAAGTGATTGTATCTCAAAAAGTTGAACAAAACTACCCTCTTGAGCTCTGTTAAACCTGTAGCAGACTTTGAGGTGCTTGTATTGGCCAACTGGAACTTGTATATATGTTTGGCACAAAAGGACAAAATTGCTTGCACGTGCACTATGATAGTGCATTCAAAGGTTGAAAGGAGCACATATTGAAATTTTGAGACCACAAAGTGAAGCTATTTTGAACTCCTAATCACCCTGAGTATGCTCACCAATTTTCATGCAATTCTGAAACTATGAAATGATGCCCTAGATGAAGCGGTGACCTGTTCTAATACCAATTGTTGAAATTTGAGGTCTATAGTAGCAGGCAAACAACACAAGGAAGAAGAGGAAGCTAGGAGCACAACACATAATATTGAATGTATTACCAAGTGAATGTACAAAGATAAGTCACTCGTTAGGGTTATATGCATATATATAAGCCGAGGGAAAAAACCTTCTAAAGAGGGAAAAAACTACCTCAATGGTTCTAAGTGTGTTCACACACATCAACATCAAAATATATCAACAGGTCAATGTTTGCCCGATGCAAACTCAGAACCAAGGAAACTTAAATGCACAATATTGCACAATCGAGAGAAAACACAAGAATCACACTACCCAGGATTGCCCCTACATCAAACATGCAATTAGACAAAACTACCAACATCTAAGTAGGTACCAAACTCAATATCAGCAACAACCATACTATAGGCCACAACAAACATGCCAGCCACACTATTAGGCCCCATTGAGACATCAACCAATGCTAGGACAACAACCACCATCCCATGCCAATGTAATTTCAGTTAAATATGTGGCAATAGAAGATAATTTGAACAGAGCCTTAGTACCAACTTCCCCTTTGATTTTTTATAGTGATCCTAATGCTCAAAGTTTTGATTCAACACATATAGATAGCCCACTAGCTTACTACACAGAATCATCTAAGCATAGCAAGGTTTATCAATTCAAAGCATCATAGGTAGAAACTAATTGCAAGCTTGAATACTCCAATGTGATGTACACGAACCCAAACCCTAGGCCCCAATTGAGATAGATAAGACCTCAAGCCCCTAGAGGACCATGCTACAGATGTCAAGGAGATCATTTCATTCGTGGTCTACTTCCTCCACCAGGGAAACCTCAATCCATGGTGATCCAAGGTTTCTATTCTGATTGTGGAAAGGAGCATCTCATCAAAGATTGTCCGAAGAAACCAACCAATGCTCAAAAGATTACTCCAATCAATGTAATTGGCTTGGTAGTAGAACCAAATGGAAGTGTGACTATTATTGCCCTTATACAAGTAGTCACTAGAGCACTGTAGCTCAGTGATGAGTAGCACCTCCTTTAATGTCAATCCGAGAAGACGTGAGGATGGTATGAAGACCTCGAGCAAGTGAAGGCACAAATGTGTGAGTGAGAAGCACACAAGCATGCACACACATACACACACGCGCACACACGGCAAGAACAAAGAGAGTAAGACAATGGAATTACTTCTATTACAAACAAGTTCTCATACAAGCTCAAAACTACAAGAAGCTCTCCCAAAAATGAGCTCTCTAGCTCTATTTATAGTTTTTGACTAGCTTTGGCCCTGTCCAGACCTAGTGTCCGGCCTAGTTTAAAAATTAGGTTCCAGGGCTTATTTGAGGGCTCAAACAAGATCTAAAAAATATGAAAATTGGTAGGCAACTACTTCTAGGGCTCCCCAAGCTCGAGGACTCCTCGGCTTGTACAAAATGGAGCTACAAAAAGATGAAACGGTATTTACAAGGGTTTCTAGTGATGAGAATCACTTTTAAAATGATGTAAGGTTTGGAAAAATTTTAATAGGTTGCCTTAGTGCTAGATCCACATGCATGCCCATACTTGACTTCTTCCCATATGATGCCAACACTCTCCCCCCCCTAGCGTCTGTCACCTCTGACAGACCTCTGCTCCACGGTTTGATCAATGTACTGCTGTAGTATGTTGGTTGCCAATTCTTGTTCTTTAATCCGCAGTCCTTTGACCAGGTCTCTCTGCAAGGCCTCCCAATTAACTATGCCCAGTAGGTCAGGTTGTGGCGTGGTGTAGAGCTCTGAATGCATTGTTTGTTCGCAGGCAAATAATTGTAGGAGATGAGTTGGGCGTGGCGCGAACACTTTTGAGTGTGCTTCCCAAAACCCCGTGGTGAACATGTCATCAAACGTTTGCTGGTAGCAAGTAGGAAGATATCTTATTCGTGCATGCCACGCATAAGCCACTCTGATACTCGGGGTCGTGCTCATATCATAAAGTAAATCATAGTTACCGTTGATAAGCCCAGAATTGGCGACTGAATATTACGTACATTTCGAAAAGTCTTTAACACCACTTGCATCATGTCCAATATCTTGAGCATCATCTGTGCAGCGACGTTAGGCATGGGGTGGAGGTGTGGCATCCAATGTCTGATGGTAGCCATCATGTAAGCTACAGTAGGTGTGCCGGTTGGGGGTGCAATGGCGGGGTAATTGAGCCACTCTTTGCAATTGGCATTGTTCTTAACTTTTAAGGCAAATGCTTTCCATGATCTTCTCTGTTGCACTGGCCCGTAGCAATTGTTATACTTCAAGTGCATGGGCGCGTGATCCCATGTTCGTAGCATCTCCGGATAGGTCTCTAGTAACTTTTGCCTCCAGGTTGGTTGGAATATGTTCCCTTTGTGGGCGTCCTCTGGAATATCCTCAGGTTCAAACTGGGTAGCAAAAGTAGGATACTTGTTGGTTTTGTGTTTGATCTCGACGTTGTAGTCTGCCAACAGTACAAAGTATGGTTTATATTGTAATTCTGAGCTGGTTATCAGTCGCTTGGTAGCCAAGTGCTTGAAATATTCCGATTGAAGTATGGTCTCCTCGATAGTCTTCATAGCCACCATCTGAGTTGAGATACTCTCTTCGTGAGTCACCCCCATCTCTTCTACATGTTTCATCCATGCCGAAGGGGGTTCCTCGTATGTGTCTTGTCCCTCATCAGTGATTGTGCCTCCTGGAAAAGGTTGAGGCTCATAAGTATCATCAAATGTTTCCTCCACTGGAATGGCTATGGCCTCCTCCTCTGTTGGTTGATCAGGTGGAGAGGGGGGTCGTTCGTATTGTAGCAACTTAATCTTTAATTCTACAATTTGTTGTCGTAGCTCAAGTACCTCATTGGCCGTTGAAGGTTCAGGTTCTGGTGAAGTAGCAGCATGGAAAAGTATGTGTGAAGGGAATTGGGTGTGTTAATGTTTGGGTAGGGTCATGTGGATGTCCGAGAGGTGGGAGAGATGATGGGTGACCTATTACGGTATGATCGGTGATGGGATGATCTATCTGGGGTTCAGGAAATGGGTTGGGAGTGGTGGATGTAGGTAAAGGGAAGGATGGAGAAATGGTGGTGTGTAGAACAGGTTCACTATGGATGGATACTGGTTGTTCAGGATGGCTAGTGGTGAGGGGTTCTGAGGGCTGGATGGGAGGTGATGGTAGAGATGGTATCTGGATATGTACATCTGGTTCATCACTATTGGATGGGCTTGTCATGTGAACATCTTCCTGAGTGTTTGTAGGGAGTGAGGTAGAGACTTCCATCTGAATCATCTTTCCCCGTCGTGGTCTTGTATCGATCCTTCGTTGGTCATATTGAGGGGTATTACGATATATCATGGTCCTCATGGCTTCCACTATTCCACAGGTATCTGCTAAAAGGTTCAATGATTCTACAAATTGAGGGTCTACATTCTCCGCCTGCAGCATCTGGTTCACCAGTGCTCTATGTGCCTCCTCTGACAACTTATGCCTTTTCTGCACTTACTTGATCGTTTTGTAGAGTCGTTTGAGTTGTGCAGTGTAGGTGGGGGCTTCTTCCTCACTCTCCTCTTGTTCATGTGTGCCTTCCGTGTGAGTATGTTGTGCCTCATCTTCCCAATGCACTCTTCGGGTTTCACTATGTGTCCGTCCTCTCTAGGATGATGATTCGGGGCCGTCCGTGTCTGAGAAGAATTCACTCTCAGATAAGTGGGTTGTCTGCAAGAAGCTTTCAAAGTCAAAAGATGTATCTTCTGCCAAAGTAGCCATGGATGCAAACTCAGCATCTGTGGGTAGTGGAGGGGCAGATGGAGTGGGTTGTACCATGCTTCCTGATTGTGGTCCTTGGAGATGGATAGTGAAAGGGGCTACTTGTTCCTCTTCTCTGAGGGGAGCTTCTGTGGTGGCCTCACGAGGGATTAGAACCTGTGAAAGCAAACCATGCATTCTTTTTGTGGGTTGAACCCCTGACTTCCGCCCCTTGAAGAATTCCAGTTGTGAGTACTTAAGGGCCCTTGCAATCGGCACATCATAGGCAAGGCATCTGTAGATAATTCTTGTAATCGCACAGCAACCATTCAAGGTAGGCTTCCTCACGCCTCGTTTGCCTGCTTCATATAACCGGTCCAAGATCCACACAGACATTTTAATTGGTAAGCTCCCAGTCTCTGCTAGGTATAATCCATACCAGATTTTCTTATGAGGTTGGGTGAACCGGTCTTGCACTGGAAAAGCGAAGTGTTGAAGGCACATCCGTAATGGTATGGCGATGTTGGGATGAGGGCACACATTTCTTTCAACTTCTCGATTTTATTGTTCTTCATAGACTCCGGTACCAAAGGATCTCGATCGGAAGGTATGTGGGTGCCATACATCTGAAGGGCTTCCCTGATTAAAGTAATATTCAACTCAAACTTCTTCATTTCCTCCTGGTTTTATAGAGAGGGCACCAGGAATGTGCCTGAATGATCTTTATCTCCTGTCGCCTTCAGTGTGGCAATCAAGTAGTAGCACCGAAGAAAATCAGGTTTAGGTAAAGCTGCACTAAAATAATCTTGCAATCCCGCTTTCAACCAAATATCTTGAAGAGGAGCTGCATTCTGTAATGTTTCAAATTCTCTCGAGAAGAATTGAAATGTCCACCATACTCCTCCGAATTCCAACTTGGACTCCCATATGTGGTCCGCATCTCCCAAGTCTCCTGGCATCTCGTTGAACCAATGAGAATGCCCCTTCACTCTTTCTATTAGGCCACTTGGAGGATCCGAGATAGGAATTCTTCTCACATTCAAAAGCTCTTCAGGCCTTGCTGTCAGTGGAGCTTCCACAGGCATGGTATCCCAATTACTTTGAGTGCTAGTGCCTGCCTGGGAGCTTGTTCATGCTGCTGTTGCCATGAGACTCCTTGCAGCAGTTGATGCTTATCTGCTAGCAGAAGAGAGGCACATTAGTGTTGCATAGGAAATAGGATGTAATAGTGTTCCCTCCACAATACTAACATGACAATCGAGATGGTTAGTGGTTAGAGGTGAAGTGTTTGTGATAGATGTGAGTGGTGGTTAGTGGTTAGTGTCATTCTAGATGCATACTTCGGATATGCAAGGTACTCAGAATGCATCTACTTCAGAGTGGATGGATTTACAAAATTGGGTCTGGGGGTTTGATACAGGGTTTAATTCTCCAGACTTTGTTTGAGGATTCGTGGCTCCTTGAGCTGATGACGGTTAAAGGTTCATGGACTAGATTGTGCTGGATCTGGGACCTTTTGGGTACCCATTTCCAGACATTCCTAGGTTTGACCGAGTGCTTGTGAGTGTGGGATGTATGTAGAGTTCCTGAGTTGTTTGCCAAGAGGACTTGTGAGTGTTGAATTATTCTAGTGACTAGAGTTGGAGCTATTTGGGCTCGTAAGCAGGCCTTGGGCACCCAAATCTGTCAAGCATTGGAGCTAGCCTTCATTGACCGCTTAGGGACCCAAATAGACATGGTATGCCTAGAGTGTTGACTAGGGATCTCCTTCGTTTTAGTCCTTGCCAGTGTGGCTTGCTTGATGCTCTTTTGAGACCCTGTCTTTGGGGCCGTGATTTTTCCCCCCTTGCGTATCCATATCTGTTTCATGCCATGAGGCACTTCATACTGCCGAAGTTGGTGCTCATGCTTCTTGTTCATCGGTCTTCTCAGTGTCGGGTGTTGTTGAGCCTTCCCCTTTAGATTCTTCTCTGGAACAGATGGGAGTTCCTCCTTGACTTCTGTACCTTTGGCAAGAGTGACAATCCTCTGCACCATAGAACTTTGGACAAGAATAACATTATCTTCATGTGGGTTCCTGGAGGAACCAGGAGTTGGTGCCTGTTCTAATGGTTTGAATGATTGATTTTCTAATTCAATCGTAAGGCAGCTTTGGCCTACCCAAGCCTGAAGAAGTCCACTTCTTAGGTTGAGGTTGACTGCGTGATCATAGATCCAGTCTTGGCCCAAGACGAGAGGTTCGGTAAGATCCTCGTCTTCACATACTAGTACTTTTGCTGGCATGAGGACCTCTTGAATGTAGAGGGGAAGTTCCACCTCTCCCATGCAAGGGGTTTCAACACCTCCTAATCCTATCAGATATGCTTCTAGGGGTTTTACCTCCAATTGCAATTGTTGGCAATAAGAAAGCCGAACTGCACTAGTGGCCGCTCCTGAATCAATTAAAGCTCTCATGGTCCTTGCACTCTCTCCTTGTCCTACTTCTAGGGTCACAAAAGGTCGTCGATCAACTATCTTACGGGCCAGTTCACTTGAAGCTTCGCACATGGCCATGTGATAACCTAGAGCTTCTTGAGCGTCAGTCATGGATTGATCTCTACCTTGCCTTCTCAATTTCATTCGTCGAATGCGTTCTAAAGCTTCAGCCTGTGCTTCTTCTCGAATTCTCTTTTCCTCATCCTTATGTTTCTTTGCAGTATTGAGTCGATTGAGCATTTCTTCAGTTAGGGGTTCTTGATATAACTTGACTCTACATCTGCTTATGTAACTTGGTAGTATGTCACCTTCCAGAGTGGCTAGTTGTACTGCTCCACTTGTGGAGATCCTATTGATAATCATTGGTTCATAGCCTCTTTTCTCTAATTTTCGTGCATGTTGCTTCAATGTGTAGACTATGACTAGGTCTCATGCTTTCAATCCTTTATCCTTCACATGTGTATAAAATTATGCCTTTTGCCTCTTCTTGGCTGCATAGATCCTTACTGCAGCTCTCAATCGTGTCTCACCTAAATGTTCGAGATCAAAGATTCTAGAGGAGAGTTCATGGCCGATCCAATCATGCTCTTGTGCTATTTTCAATGTAGGTATCAAAAAATCCAATGGTAGCACCGCGTTCTGGCCAAACACCATCTGAAAGGGTGTGGCTTGGAGTACTGTTTTATAGGCAACTCGGTATGCCCAAACAACGTGGTGTAGCTGTTTGTCCCAATCAGAGCGTTTGTTATTCACCAATTTACTCAGCACATTGCATAAGATCTTATTTGTGCTCTCAGCCTGGCCATTAGCTTCTGGATGATAGGGAGCAGACTTCTTATGTATCACCAAGAATTCTTGGAGAAGGTTTTCTATGACTTCATTCAAGAAGTGTGTGCCTCTATCACTCACCAACTCTATTGGCAATCCGTACCTCGTGAACACATTTTCAAATAAGAACTTTGTTGTTGTTTGAACATCATTTTTTGTAGTGGCTTTCACTTCTACCCACTTGGTTAGATAGTCTGTGGCCACGATGATATACTCAGCATGTGAACCCTTAGCTGGGGGATTAATAGGTCCAACAAAGTCTATTCCCCACTTAGAGAATGCATGTCCACCCATCATAGGTTTCAATGGCATCTCATCCTTGCATGTAGGATACTGAGTCCGCTGACAAACCTCACACCTCTTCACGTAGGTATGTGCATCCATGTGAAGGGTGGGCCACCAAAATCCTACAAATAGTATTGCCTTGATCACCCGGTCTGGACCAAAGTGTCCTCCTGCTACACCTTGGTGAGCAGTCTCTAATATCTTCAGATATTCTCTCTCATGGACACACAGTCTTAGGTAACCATCTTTACCACGTTTGTATAAATTATCACCAACGAGTGCGTACTCCAAGGCTTCTTGTTCCAAACTTCTTTGTCTAGCCAATGTCATATCTTGAGGGAATGTTTTCTTCCTCAAGAAGGCTACCAGTGGTTCACTGCAATCTGGCACTAGAGACACTCGATAAAGAGTGGCGTGTTCCACTGGTGGTTGAGTGCGACAGATTGGGCATTCTTTGCACATTCTATGGACATCAACTTCCATAGTTGGCCAATGCACTCCTAGTCTCTTTAGAGTCTGTAGGGTTCGTTGTTTTGAGTAGTGTTGCTCTAATGCACCTACATGTGCTAATTGCAACCATTTAGCGTACTCGTCCTCCTCTACACAACAGGCTAATACTCCCTGATCGGTATGCTTGTACATACTTCCTGCCAAGTTATGATACTTTTGAGCTTTTACTATCTCCCTATCTTGTGTGTTTATTACTGAGTGATTAGGCCCGTATGTTAATATTGGCACTAATGGCTTAGCCCACTGAGGTACAACTTCCAAATTAAACAAGTAAGCATCAGGTAAGTCATCTGACACTCCTTGCGGGGCCTCTCCTGATGTGAGCCTAGAGAGATGATCTGCTCTCAGATGGGTCTTTCCTTTCCTCACCACAACTTCAAAGTCATATTCCATTAGCAAGAGGAACCATCTTACTAGTCTACCTGTATTGCATGGCTTGTTTACCAAGTACAACAGAGCTTGATGATCAGTAAAAAATTTAAACTTATTTTCAAGCAAATAGTGTCTAAACTTTTTAACTGCGTATACCATGCCTAACCCCTCCCGTTCAGTGGTGGTATAATTTCGTTCAGCTGCATTCAGTTGTCTACTGGCATAGGCAATTTGAAGATCCATATTACCTTCACCCGTAGGTTGTGCTAGCACGCATCCAATTGCATAATTGGATGCAACAACATGGACATGGAATGGCTTATTCCAATCTGGTGTGGTCAAGATTGGTGTTGAACACAATCTTTGTTTGAGCTCTGTGAAAGAGTTCTCACACTCATCAGTCCACTCAAAGTTAGTTAGAAGGGCATACAGAGGCTTTGCAATGACTGCATACATGTGAATGAACCGGCGGTAGTAACCACAATGCCCCATGAAGGCTTGTACCTCCTTGACATTCCTTGGCCTAGGTAGTTCTGCAATGGCTCTCACTTTCTCTTCGTCAGTGGATATGCCATTCTTTAACACTATGTGTCCTAGGATCTTGCCTTGCCTGACCATGAAAACACACTTTTCTGGGTTCAAGCAGACTTGATATTCTCTACATTTGTCAAAGATTTGCCTGAGTTCGGGTATATGAGTCTGTCTAATGTTGGAATGAGCGCATAGATCATCAACATAGACTTCCAAATTCTTCCTCAAGAACTCTTTAAACACGTGACACATCAATCTTTGAAAGGTAGCAGGTGCATTGGTAAGCCCGAATGGCATTACCCGAAAGGCAAATATGCCCCACTCTGTGGCAAAAGCCGTTTTATGTTGATCTTTTGGTGCAATGGCTACTTGATTGTAGCCAGAGAACCCATCTAGGAAGCTGTTGCCTGCTACCCTTTCTAATAGATGCTCGGTGATAGGAAGCGGATAACTATCCCTGATAGTGGCTGCATTAACCTTCTTCAAGTTAATGCATACACGTAATTTGCCATTTTTTTTGGGCACCACTACAATGGGGGATACCCATTCAGTATGCTCAATTTCATAGATAAATCCAGCTTCAACCAAGCGATCTATCTCTTCCTTGATCTTGGCCGCATAGTTGTCATTGTATGTGTATGGCTTTTGCTTAGAGGGCCTAGCCTCTGAAGTCATGGGGATCGTATGTGAGCATATGTCAGGGTCTACACCTTTCAGGTCCTTGTAGCTCCAAGCGAATACATCTCGATACTCCCTTAGCAAAGCTATCAACTCTTGCTCTTCTTCTTCCGTCAGGTCATGTCCTATGTAGGTGCATCTTTCTTCTCTTTCTTCTACGACTACAAGTATTTTCTTAGTAGTTTCCTTGCTATCATAGGCCTCTCCTGATTGTGCCTCACGTTTAGGCATTCTTACCATGACTCTTCTATCTTCTATGTCATACTTCTTGAAATTTTCCGGCACCTCAAACAAGGACTCCTCTTCTTCCGGCACCTCAAACAAGGACTCCTCTTCCTCTCACCTCATTCATGACTCTTCATGTCTCTGAGGGTGAACTTCTACCTCATAGAAGAATTCTCCCTCTGATGCAAACGGTGGGTCCATGATGATTGACTCTAGGTCGGAGTCACTTGCATCCTTAAATGCATCAGGGCTAGGTTCGCATTCTTCTAACACTGCATCTCCCATGATCGATTCTATTGAAAAGACTAAAATGTCATAGCCATCCTCATCACAGTGGGGTGTCCATTGTTCTTCATTGATGGCTACATCCATTGTTGCTAAAATTTCAGCCCAGCCGTGAGGCTTAAATTCTTCATCAGGAAAAACTATAGGTGCATAGGCTGGGTCTTGAATTGATCTATGGGTTTCTTTTGCACCTACCTCTCTGGCTTTCTCTCTCTTCTCTTCTTCTACTGCTACCTTACACATCCATAAGTGAGTGTCTTCATGCATCCATGAGGATCCGGATCCTATGGAATGCACATACTCAGTCTCATCTTTGGCTCTATGGATGGGATTCCATTGAATAGGCGGTACGTCTCTATGAGAGTAATCCTTGAGATTGACTTTGGTTGTAACACCTAGATGTTGCAAATACAAGGAATTGGTTCCCCAATCCTGTACCACTTGCAATTGCCGCATAAATGGCCTTCCCAAAATCATCTCGTAGGCTTGGTTTTTGCTAAAGTCGAAAAGTATGCTCAAACTCAACACCACATGTAGTGAGAGTTATTCCTTCTAGCAATCCTAAGGGCCTTTCAATATGACCATCGGCCATCTGCAATTTCATTCTCGTTGGCCTGAGTGCTGGCTTGCCCCAACGCTTCCATAAGGAAGTGGTAGCAATTGCAACTCCTGCACCTGAGTCCAAAATTGCCTTGGTTGTGTATCCCTGATGGGTAACTGGTAGATAGGTATTTCCTTCCTCTCCTTCACTCATGTCTCCTATCTTATCCAAGGGTATTTCTGGTACTGTTTTGTGGGATCCTACGTGGGAACGAGATTTGGTTAAGTTTGGCACTTCTTTGGCTACGTGTTTCCACACTTCTGGCTTAACTTTGAGTAGCTCTTCTAAAGTGAGATTGCACTGCACTTTAGTGTTTTTTACTACCTCAGTATTCCTAGGTATGATCGAATCTTCATTTCTTATCATGACCGTGGGTGCTCTCATGCATGTTGACTTAGTTTCCCATGGGCCTGTGAAATGTGGTAACTCTTGCAAGGAATTAGACTCAAAGTCTAACCTCTCATGAGGGTGGGCACTTTCCTGTTCTTCATAGATAGAAGGAATGTCCTGTGGGAATTGATCATGTGCGTCATCCACAAGTTCAATCGGAGGAGGGACTTCACTTTCCTTTGCCCACTTCTCTTCTTGAATCTCTCTCAGGAACTCTGGTGAATACCTATTCATAGAAGAAGAAGTGTTTGGTTCAGTGGAGTTAGGCACATAAGCTTCCTGGGGAGGAAAGCTTATTCTATCTCTTGCACTCCCCTCAAGCTGGGAGGAGGCTCCTTTCCCAGACTTTGCAAGTAGCCTTTCCAATCTATCTAATAGACCGTCAAAATGCAATGGTGTTCTAGTGGAGCCAGAGCCATTGAACAAGCGATTGGCTTCAAACATGGCTTGCGCCAATTCGACCATCTTAGCACAAAGCTTTGTTCTCTCTATTTCTAAATCGGCTCTAGGGTAACATTTGTCATGATCTATCACGTTTGGCCCTTCCTGGATTCTGGCCTGATATGCTTTAAGCATCATGTCTAGATCCTCAGGAGTGGGATCCGCTAGGATTGATCCTACTCTGGGTGGTGGGTGGGTTACGTGTGGTGGATTAGAATGTTGGAGAATGGAAGGTGATGGGTTGGAGGGAGATGGAAACGGTGGTGGAGGGGTGGTGTGAGAGTGGTTTTGAGATGCGAGTTCACTTATCTTTGCTTTGGTTTCTCTCAAGCTTTCTTCAAGTTCGCTCATTTTCTGTGACCATTGTCTTTTCATTCTTTCCCGGCTATCTCTCCAAGCTCTTGTCCTTTTCTTAGTTATACTCTCTGCCTCACTAACCTCAGAATTCTTTCCCAAGCCTACTCCTTGAGTTTGCTGCAAGGCTTGAGCTCTAATGACCACATGCACTGGGGCAGTGGAAGTTACACTTCCTGTAGAGTCTACTAATAGTCCAATGACATTGATAGGAGTGATCTTTGGAAGGTTATTGGAATTCTTCGGACAATCTCGTAAGAGATGCTCTTTTTCCGCAATCTTGACAGAAGCCTTAAATTGTCACTAGTTGGGGTTGTGTAGGGGCAGGCAGTGGGCAATCACGTATAAGGTGATCTCCCTGACATCTGAAGCATGGTCCTCTAGGAAATGGGGGCCGTACCTACCTAGGTTGAGGTCTAGAGTCGGGGTTTGTGTACATGACATTAGCATACTCAGGCTCCCCACTATTTTCGCTTGGGTCTTCATAATAGTATGACTCGTTATGCTCGGGTGACTGCATGTAGTAAGCCTGTGGGCTATCAATATGTGTGGAGTCAAAACTATGGTCACTTGGATCACTATCTAATAGCAACGGTGTGACTCGGACTATGGCTTTGTTCGGATTTTCTTCAGCATATGCATATTTCACTGGGATCATATTGGTTGGAGCAGGGGGTTGCTGCGCTAGGACTGGTTGAGGTCTCTGTTGCCCTTGATAAGGTGGCTGATAAGATTGTTGTGGTCTGCCGTATTGTTGTGGTGGGTACTGATTCTGGTATCTACCCTGTTGTGGATATGGCTGAGGGTAATTTTGCCTAACAGTTTGTTTGTTATAAGGGCAGTCTTGTGCGGTGTGGTTGGTGTACCTTCGCTCTATGGTGCAGTACTAGCTACTAGGATTCACTTGGGGTTGGGCCATAATAGGACAAACACTTGCCATATGGTCACCTCCACACGTATAGCACCTCTTGACTGGGGCAAATCTTGGAATTTGTTTGCTAGAGACACCTAATTTTTGAGCTACCTTCTATGCAAGTTCCTCAATGGATGTGGATTGACCAGATGTGAGGCTACTAGAGCTATCCGAATCCTTATAGATTTTTTATAGTTCTAACTCCTTGCCTAGATTATCCTCAATGTCTATGCACATGCGCACGCACTCTTCTATAGTTCTGGGGTCCTTCAGATACACATATCACCTGAGCTTGGTGCTCAACAATCCATAAGCCACTTGCTTGGCTAGTGTGGGTAACTCATGCATTGGGCACCTCTCTAGGTATTGCCTAAACCATCTTCCTGCTAATCTGACCGTCTCTTGAGGTGTTTGCTTGAAGCTATGAATTAGTGAGGAAGTGTTGTGCCTTATGCCACTCTTAGAAAACTCAATGATAAATGCCTCTATGAGTTGGTCTATGTTTCTGAACTGCCTCTCATTCAGTGGTTGAAACCACGTAAGGGCAGTGTTCCTAAGGGTTAGACCAAAAGCATTATATTGTGTGAATAGGTCCTCTACCTGTTCGGCTTTCAAGACTTGCCTAAATTCTGCCACATGGTCGTAAGGGTCTCCAGTGCCATCAAAGTAATTCTTCATGGACTTCACCAGCTGAGTTGGCCTCAGGGTCCTAGTGTGTTCTCTCGGCCTTGGTAAAGGGAAATCATTGGCATTTCTCTGGTTCCTTTGGGCTCTAGGTCTCTCTATTTCTTCTCTATCTATCCCTGTTCTCGAGTCCTTTCTCTTCCTAGGGAGTTGGCAAAGCTTACTTCAGGTCTGTCTCTACTTCTATCTCTTTGAGCTCCATGAGCCTGGGAGGTCCCAGCTCCTTGGTGGCTGTAGGACACATTGGACCGAGGTTGGGGAAAAACAAACTCACCCTTCCATGTGTAGGCATGTCTGCCGTGCTCAGTGACCACAAAGATCATTTCTGATGTATTGTCTAGGTAGGTTACTTTGCCTGGGCTATCAGGGTCTTTAAGCTCATAGATTGTGAGAGCACCTACTTCGTGAGGCAGGGCAAGCTTATATCTCCAAAAGGCCTCATCGGTTTCTCGGTATAAAAGAAAATCTATGCTTTTATTATCCTGAGGGATCCACTCTGGAGTCATGATCCTGGTGAAGACTGATTTACCACGGGGAGTCCTCGGCTCTCTCTCTACATTCCCTTGCTCTATATCACCCATGTCGGTCTCTACGATCACATTCCCAAACTCATCTGTTCTATCTGGAAGGGTGGTGACTACATAAATAGTCCCTTCTTTATCTAGGTATGCTCCATTCTCGAACTTGACTACCAGGTGTTCTAGTCCATGGGGTTGATCAGGGTTCTTAATCTGGACCACAGATCTTCTCAGGCTATCTTCGTAGATGCGAGCACCTAGACGATTAGTCCTGATGTATTCCAATTGAGTCTTGTAAGGTCCTTTTGGCTTTTCTAGATACGCCACCCCTGAACTACCTACTAGTCTCTCCATGTTATAGGACATCTCAGAATCACTTGTTTCTGATATGGGAGTGTATGGGTAATCACTCAACTGCTGGGCCCAAGACCTAGCAGTGTGATTGACACTAGCTTCAAAAGATCTGAGGCTTTGTCGGTCTCGACCTAAGTGTCTGCCTGACCTAAGGTTCATACGGCTGGTTTATCTACTCCCTTGGTCCCAAGTCCACTCTCGTTGCAGGTTACTTTGCACCAGTCTCTTTGTTCTTTTTAGTTGAATATTATGTTTATGAACTTGTCTAATATCTCATCGTCAGGAATACTTAAGTGATTTTCGCACTTGATAAGTGATCGATTCAAGTTTACTTTTGTCCCTTAGGGTTTTCACACTTAAGTCCTACTTGATGCTTGCACTTAGTTGATTAGTTCTCTTGGACTTGATGTGTGCCTAGCGTTGCCCTAATTAATTACCACACCTAAGTCGTACCTAGCCTAAGCTAGGAATTGACAAAGGAGGGTTGAGAGAACTTCCAAACTTAATTCACTTGTTGACCAGACTGCTACACAAGCCCAGGAAACCTTCTCCCAAGCTTGGTACTCACCCTTGCTAGCTTGCTTTGAATTGCCTTGCTTGCACACAATGTTCCTGCAAAAGTTCACAAGTTAATAGCTCCTTTACCACAATGGATTGAAAGACACACATCAACAATTACTGACCCCCCTTGGAGTAACTCACTGCACCCCCAAAATCTTATGACCACCTAGTCCCACCTAAAGGTCAACTTAAAAATACATTTTCTAAAACTCCGCGTATGATTCTTACAAAAACCAGTCAAGGTCCATGTAGGATTCTCAACAAGCTTTCCAACGAGACCAAAATCTCATCAATCGGAGTTCATATGGTGAAGTTATGACCATTTAGGCAGTTAGGGTTCAAGAAATTCCTCCCTGATTTCTAGGTATTTTGCCCACTTCTAGACTCTAATATCATCCCAATGTGTCCAAAATTAAGCCCTAAAAGTACCTCAACACACTCAATTAATTCACCCTAAAAATTCATGTGTTAAGCCCGTGTATCACGATAGGTAGGATCGAGGTGTCGTGATAGGTCGAGGTGTCGTGATAGGTCGGGGTGTCGCGATACTTGGGAGTGTCGCGATAGGTCGAGGTGTCATGATAGGTCGAGGTGTTGCGATAGGTCGAGGTGTCGTGATAGGTCGAGGTGTCACGATAGGTCGAGGTGTCGCGATAGGTCGGGGTGTCGCGATAGGTCGGGGTGTCACGATAGGTCGAGGTGTCGCGATACTTGGGAGTGTCGCGATACTTCGAGGTGTCGCGATAGGTCGGGGTGTCGTGATACTTGGGAGTGTCGCGATACTTCGAGGTGTCGCGATAGGTCGGGGTATGGTGAATTTTTCTGTTCTGTCTAGTGATCCTAGGAGCTCTCGGCCTACGCAGTGTCGTGGTGCACTCAGAATCGTGATTGGGTCAACTTTTTGGTGTGTCGTGATAGCTCGAGCTTGATGCCTCGGGGCCTGTGCAGAGAAAATCCGTACCTGCTGAGCTTGCTGGAGATGAGGATGAAGCTGAAACCTGCAAGAAACATGCAAAAGCACACAAAAAACAAGAACACACACTCGCTCTCTCTCAAACTCGCACAAAGCAAATGAGGAGAATGACAAGGAAGAGGGAATATGTAGTGGAGAAGGAGGTGGAGATGGAGATGGAGAAGAAAACAAGAAATTTACCTACTACTTACCATTCCAACGCGTCCTCTCTACGTCTTACCATCACACGCTCGTCCTCAAAGCTCGAATCCCCGGCAACGGCACCAAAATTTGGTGTAGCTCAGTGATGAGTAGCACCTCCTTTAATATCAATCCGGGAAGATGTGAGGATGGTATGAAGACCTCGAGCAAGTGAAGGCACAAATGTGTGAGTGAGAAGCACACAAGCATGCACACACATACACACACACGTGCACACACGGCAAGAACAAAGAGAGTAAGACAATGGAATTACTTCTATTACAAACAAGTTCTCATACAAGCTCAAAACTACAAGAAGCTCTCCCAAAAATGAGCTCTCTAGCTCTATTTATAGTTTTTGACTAGCTTTGGCCCTGTCCAGACCTAGTGTCCGGCCTAGTTTAAAAATTAGGTTCTAGGGTTTATTTGAGGGCTCAAACGAGATCTAAAAAATATGAAAATTGGCAAGCAACTACTTCTAAGGCTCCCCAAGCTCGAGGACTCCTTGGCTTGTACAAAATGGAGCTACAAAAAGATGAAACGGTATTTACAAGGGTTTCTAGTGATGAGAATCACTTTTAAAATGATGTAAGGTTTGGAAAAATTTTAATAGGTTGCCTTAGTGCTAGATCCGCATGCATGCCCATACTTGACTTCTTCCCATATGATGCCAACAAGCACACACTCTATAGAAGACCTTAGACATAGACAAAGAGAAGAAGTCAAAGGCTAGTGAGTCATAGAGCACAGGTAAAAAGAGAATGAGATCTTGGAAAGATAGTCAGGAAAGGATGAAAAGATAATGGGCTAGAAAACTATCCGAACTATAAGAAAGCCTTAAAAAAAACAAAACAAAGATAGTAGAACTTGCATCTTAAATTCCCTCTCAGATAGCCCCACCCTCCAATCCACCACCTCACACTCCACCATCCATTCCACCTCAACCGACTCCAGGATTAGTCTTAGCATATCATACTCTTGAAGGCTTGGGGATGATGTTTAAGGCCTATCAGGCTTGGCTTCAAGAAGTTCCAAATGTAGCTGAGTTGGATAAATGTTATCCCCTAGTGGATTTAGAGATTGAAGGGACTAAGCTTTGTGCAAAGATGGTAGAACTAGCTCAAGAAATGTTCAATGCAAGCTACCTTTTCAATCAGACAAACTCAGTAAAACCCAAGTTACATTTTGAAGGACTGTTGGAGATATTAGAGTACTTGGTTGTTAAACCTCAGACTTTAGCAACACCAGAGGCTCAAGACATTAGAAGTGAAAGAATAAGCTTACCACCATAGGAATCTTATGCTCTTAATTCTATGAATGATGGAATCCCTTCCTCCATAAACCGATACTCCCAAGAGTTCTTTAGAGAAATATAAGAGGAGTAATGGGTCGAGGAGAGAGAGGATCCTCCTCCAATTCAAGAAGTGGAGGATTTTCATGATCAATTCTCTCGTTTCATGATGATGAATATTTTAGTGACAAAGGATTTATGGAGTATCGTCAATGGATCCTTAACAAGACCCAGACGAGAAGGTAAAGAAGGAGCTACAACAACTTCAAGAGGTACTGGAATTACTATTACAGAACCAACTGAAGAAGGGGTAACCACTTCGACATCTAGAGTCACAGGTAGATCTTTACCTATAATTCCTCCTACTGAAGATCAGGCAAGGTGGGATGCTAGAGATGCTTTAGCACTTTCATTCATAGCAATGAGTGTTAAAAAGAATAATCTACCACATATCAAATCTTGCAGAAGTTCTAGACAAGCTTGGTTGAAGCTTGAGAATCTTTTTCAGAGCAGAAATCCTGCTAGGAAAGCTCACTTGAGGAGACAACTAGCAAATACAAGAATGAAGGCTGGTGAGTCAATTCAAACCCACATTACGAGACTCGTTGACTTGAGAGATCAACTTCTAAATGTAGGAGTTGAGATATCAGATGAAGAAATGGTAAATACGCTGATTAATTCACTTCCTATTTCATATCGGTCTTTCATAACTACTCTTACTCTTACCACAAGAGATAGAGAGGTTACATTTGAAGAGCTAGAATTCTTGTTACTTCAAGATGAAGATCAGTTGAAGGGAATGGAAGAGAATGAAGAAGCACTTTCATCTTCATCAAAGGGTAAAAAGAAGAAGAAGGATAAGAAAGAAAAGCAATCCAAGAAGGAAAGTAGGTCCCTCTCACCTTCTACTTCAGATTCTGTTTCTACTACATCTAAAGATAAGTATTCTAAGAAGAAGGAAGTAATATGTTTTTACTGCAAGAAACCTAGACATTTAAAAGCAGCATGTTATAAAAGGATTGCAGCAGAAAAGAAAAAGGCATCAGGTAATGTTGCAGAAGATGATAAAAAAGGGAAATCTCAAGGTGAATCTTATGCATGTATCACCATTGAGGAAGTAGCTTTTGATCAGGTAGCTCTTTCAGCAAGTCCTTAGATATTTGACTCACGTGCTACAAAGCATATGATAGGTTGTAGAGATGTGTTTTCTTCTCTTTCCTATTCTTCAGGTAGAAGAGTTACTATTGCAGATGGCAATGATTTGGATGTTGGGGAATAGGTACAGTAACCCTGAAGTCAAGAGAAGGTGGTAATTTTTAGATTTCAGATTTTCTTTATGTACCTGAAATGAAGAAGAATATGCTATCTATATCTGCATTTTTAGATGATGGTTTTAAAGTTGTATTTGAGAGATATCTTTGTAAGATCTTATCACACAAAGAAGACAAGTGTATTTTACAAGGTGAGCATAGAGGAGGGATCTTTGTTTTGTCAAAAATCAGTCAGGCATATGCGGTCAAATCTTCATCACCGGTGGAAGATATGAAGCTATGGCATGAGAGATTTGGACATATTAGTTTCGGAGCTCTCAAGAGTATCAAAGACAAAGGTATGGTTGAGAATTTACCCTCATTCAAGCTACCAGATGATTCAGATATATGTGGAGGTTGTCTTGAAGGTAAGATGCATAAACTACCTTTCAAGGAACATGGTCATATTACAGCTACCAGGAAATTGCAGATTATTCATTCAGATGTGAATGGACCTATGAGAGCAGAATCTATTCAAGGCTTCATGTATTTTGTTCTATTTGTTGATGATTTTACGAGATACTCATGGATCTATGGTCTTAAGTTGAAGTCAGAAGTCTTTCCTATGTTCAAGAAGTTTGTAGCTATGGTTGAAAATGAAAATCAGGAAACTATCCAGATTCTCAGAAGTGATAAAGGTGGAGAATACTTGTCAAATGAGTTCCAGACATTTCTTGATGAGAAACATATTACTCGACACCTTACTATTGCTTATACTCCTCAGCAAAATGGTGTTGCAGAAAGAAAGAATAGAGTACTTGTTGAAATGATGCGAAGCATGATGGCATCCAAAAAGCTTTCACCAAAATTCTGGTTTGATGCAGTACATACAGCTAATCACATTTTGAACAGGTCATCTACAAAAGATTTAAAGGTAATCACATCGTATGAAGCCTATTGTGGTAGAAAACCTAATGTGAGTTACTTCAGAGTGTTTGGATCACTTTCTTATGTACATGTTGAGAAAAAGAACCGAGGCAAACTAGATGTAAAGGCAAAGAAAGCTGTTTTCATCGGATATCCTGTTGAAAGTAAAGGATACAGGTTTTATGTTCTAGAGAAAGGCGAAGTTATTCTTTCACGTAATGCTTATATTGTTGAAAATAAGGTTTATGATAAAGAAGCAGAAATTCTAGAGTTCCTTAGTGAAAATGACTATGGATTTTTAGAAAGATTCTAGGTGTACATGTTTAGCCATATCAGGAGGGAGTGAAAATTCCTAGGATTCAAGAAAAAGTTGAAGAAAGAGGAATTTCACAAACTTCTACAAATTCAGTTCCACATGAGACTTTGGTTCCCGAAATGGAAGAAGTTAAAGTTCCAGAAAGTCCTAGTACCTTGGAAGAACAAGTTCTAGAACCTGTGGAAGCTGAAAGTTCAGAAAGAGTTTCACCACTATTTAAGGATACACCTACTTGGTTATATCAGACTTGGAAAAATAGTGGTATAAAGGCTTTTACTGGAAGAACGAAGAGTCAGACAAGACAACAACAACAAGATCATGTAAGAACAAGAAGTCAGACTAGACAACAACAACAAAAAGATCATGTAATTTTTGTTGAAGACTTTGAGACTCATGATATTTTGGCACTTACGACTGTTGAAGATGAACCTGCATGTGTTAAAGATGCACTAGCACCTGAGCACTGGGAGTGGGAAGAAGAAATCCAAAGTGAGTTCAAAGCTATTTAAGAAAATATAATGATTTGGACTCTTCAAACTAAGACACCTAACTATCAAGTCGGTGGATTGATGTGGGTCTATAAGGTTAAATACGAATTAGATGGTGCATAAGATAAATATAAAGCTTGCATAGTTGCCAAACATTATAAGCAAAAGCATGGCATCAAATACAAACAAAAATTTGCTCCAACAACATGGTTTACTACCATTCACACAGATGCTCACACCAGTGCCCATTATCATTGGCTTGTGTATCAATTAGATGCAAAAACTGGTTTCTCAATGGTGATGTTCAAGAAGAAGTTTATGTTGAACAACCCCAAGGATTTAAAGTTCAAGCTAGAGAATATCAAGTCATAAAGCCCTCTATGGAGTAATGTGGAGTAATGTGCCTCTCAAGAGAACCCGATAGATATGTTCATGAAGGCTTCACCTATAGTTCCACTCTTACACTTGGTGGGCCTCTACAACATTTAGCCTCTCCAAGATGGAGTTGTCGAGGAACTATTGAAGAAATGATCCACTATGTCTATTTTCATTTTATCATTTCATTCTACTTTATTTCTATGAGTGCATCTCCATTTTCGAACTACTCTAAGTGTATTTTTGAGACTCTCCATTAATCTTCATTCTTGTGTTCATTCTCTTTCCAAAAGATTTAACCCGCATCAAACATATTTTGAGGAGCCCTCTTTCCAGAAATATATAAGGAGGCCTTTTCTTCACTTTATGTTTAATTAGAAACTTGAGAGCTTATTTATTACTCTTGGCAAGCTCACTCTATGTGACTTACTCGAATTTATATGTGGATTTTCTCATTTCATAATCTACTCACTCTTTTGCATCTCACACTCTTTTCATTTGTAAGTACATGTTTAATATTTTTGCTTCTTCATGTGCATTCTCTAGCGATGGCATCCTATAGCAAAAAAAAAAAAAGAATATCAAAGATTTTGAATGAATGGAAGGACTTTCAAAACCCAAACTATGACACCTTAGCATGATAAATCCATAAAAAAAAATTGTTCTAATAAAAGTAATAAAAGGGCTTCCAAAATCAACATTGGAGGCCCTGGTGTACTTTTTTTAAAAAGGAAAAACGAAATGCTAGGATGTTCTAATCATAAACCATATCCATTAAAAGATGTTCTAATCATAAACCATATCCATTAAAAGATGTTCTAATCATAGACCATGCTAGGATGTTCTAATCATAAACCATATCCATTAAAAGAATCCTACTTTGGAAAGCCCCCCTAGAATCCTCTAACGATTTCACATTATGTTGAAATTGAGGATTTCACATTATGTTGAAATTGAGAGATCATCTTTATCCGCAATGATTGGTCTATTAGATTTATCGAATAGAGTAGTCAACATGAGTAGCAACACTCGTGATACAAACATGTCTTGAACGAAAATGGGTTATTGCGACAAATTTTCAAGCGAAAAGTTTGAAAAGGTGCATTCGCGTGATCTCGAGCTTCTAGAGTGTCACCATTACACACGCCCTTTTTTTGTTTTCCCTCTTTCCTTTTCCCTCTTTTTCTTCTCATCTCCCTCCCCTCTCTCTCTTACACACACCTCTCTCTCTTAGACACACACATCAACTTACACTCTCCCTCCCTCTACGTCCTAAGAACGACATGGGAAGCAAAATAGCAAAACCTAGTGGTTGAACGTCTTGAAGCTGCAGGAGGAAGTCTTGAGTTCAAGTCTTGACTGGACATGTTCATGAGTCTCTCATGATGGGTGCCTCTACCTTACAGGTTGGGTGTGTGAGTGTGTATTTCCAATTCATTGTACTCTAAAAAAAAAAAAACAGCAAAACCACAACCTACACACGTACTCATTCACACACAGATCCACATTGCTTGCTCGCTATTTGTTTATATAAGTGATGTTGTACTCTTAAGGTATAATAGGTTCAAATAGGCACATAACCCACCGTAACACACACACACATACAAACACATCTATATACACAAAACACATTAAAACACAATAAACGAAAACGGACAAAGAAAGAGTCAAAGGGGATCTACCACATGGCTTTTTGGTAGAGGGAATAGCTTTTTTAGAGAAGGAGTGGGACATTCCTTCTCTCTCTCACACACATAGCTGCATTCCAAATGATTGTACACGAAAACTTGAGAAAGAAAGAGCCATAGGGGCTCTATCACATGATCCTGGAAAGCTTTAGATAGAGGTGGAATGGGACATTCCTACCATCACTCTCACACATGCACACACACCGTAAGGAATTGTGTATAAAAATGGGATAAATAGAGAGTCAAAGGTGCTCTATCCCTTGACCTTCTGCCACAACGAAAGACTCACAAAGGTGGAGTTGCACATTACAATATGTGAGAATAACTCACAAAACAAAGGAACATACCCTCATACTACTTGAACTTAGGTGTAAAACCTTGGTAAATGACGACTCAATGAGTAAAACACCTGAGCTTTCCACCATATGCATGTGTGAATAAGGGACAAACCATTCAAACCACACAAGCGTGTCTTCAGATATCAACATAAATAGAATACACTGAATCATAAACCATGTTATATTATATATGGTACGTAGATTTTGTTAATTTTATCTTTTTTAAAATGGAGGCTCAGTTGAAGCCTACTTCTTCGAGTTTTAACTTTGAAATTGCAAGTGTATAAGTGAACGGGTATAGTACCTATGGGATCTCTCATATCTTACAAAGCAGAGGTTTGATTGCTCAAAGGCGACACAAGAGAGGCTTGCTCGAAAGTAATTGATTTCAATTGGATACAACATGGTTACATTGGCCTTAGGCCCACAAGGTGTGGAGAGGACTAGCCGAAAGCAACTAGTTTCAATTGGATACAACGTGGTTACACTGACCTTAGGCCCACAAGGTGTCTTGCCATAGATGGAGATCGAACCTTCGCCCTCGCCTCAAGATGCGGAAGGCCCATCTAGTCAAGCTAATGCGAGCGAAGAGTTAAATCTAATTTTCCATTAGAGCACATAGCTCAAGTGGGTAGTGGGGGCAAGCTCGCCATCATGGATCCACCATCCTCATAAATGTATAAAAAAAAAAATAGAGGTTCAACCGAAACCTACTCCCTCGAGCTTTAAGTTTGAAATTGTAATTGTACAAGGGAACGAGCATAGTACCTACGGAACCCCTCCGTATCCCACAAAGCGAGTTAAACTGCTCAAAGATGACACAAGAGAGGATTGCTCGAAGGCAACTAGTTTCAATCGAATACAACATGATTACACTAGCTTGAGGCCCACAAGATATCCTACCATAGATAGAGATTGAATCTTCACACCTGTCTCAAGAGACGAAAGACCCATCCAACCAAACTAATGCGAGAGAACACTTACATCTAATTTTTCATTAGAACACAATTTTTCATTAGAGCACACAGGTCAAGTGGGGAGTGGGGGCAAGCTCGCCGTCATGGATCCACCGTCCTCTCGTGAATCCCATATATGACCATCTTCGCCTTCCTCAATTTCTTCGGTCTTAGAATATCGTCTACTTTACAACTACGCCCTCATTTACTGACCGAGGGAGCCTCATCCTCCCCCGCGCCCTCTACTTGTTTTCGCCCTTTTCTTAAGGGTCCGGAGTCCGGACTCATTCTACTGTGCGAGCGTGCGTGCACCTGTTGTCTTTTACCTCCTCGCTGTCTCCGCCTGTATACAGGCTCACTTCTCTCCGCGTGCGGTCAAACATTTGCGTAGAGCTTCTGCTTCTTGTAACGCCTTTACCTCTGGCCTGCGCTTCCCGGGCGGCTTATAAGCACAGCTCCGGCCCTGTAGATGCGGTCCATTCCTGTCGAACACGAAGTCACCTGATCACTCCCTCAGTTTGCCTTACAGGTTCTCATATTGGAGAGTAAATTAGGTGGTCGTCTTACCACTGCTGCAGAGCTTTACGATTGTCTTTAGAAAGGTTGTTGCATGCTTCTCCCGTTTTACTATGCAGGGCTTCAAGCAATGACGCTGATTTCCTGCGTCTGTATGTGAAGGATCCCGGTTTTCTTGTCCGTCTTAAAAGCGCTCTCTTCAACATTCTGCTGAACTCGTGTCGCAAAAAAGCATCCCTCCTTTGTCTACTCCCAAAACTGAGGTTGATTCTGCACCGATATTGTCCATAACACCAGATCTGCCTACAGGCATGTCGATACTGACTAAGACTGATAACATCCGTATAAGGGAGGTATGGGCAGATAACTTGGAAGAAGAGATCAAGCTGATCAGAAGTATAGTGGATGATTTCCCCTACTTAGCTATGGACACTGAATTTCCCGGAGTTGTAGTGAGGCCAGTCGGCGTGTTCAAAAATAGTGCAGATTATCACTATCAGACTCTTAGGGCCAACGTAAACTTGTTGAAACTTATCCAACTCGGGCTTACTTTCTGTGACGAGTCTGGTTCTTTGCCCCGTTGCGGTGGTGATGAATATTGTGTGTGGCAGTTCAATTTCCGGGAGTTCAATTTGAGAGAAGACGTATATGCACAAGATTCTATTGAACTTCTCAAGCAAAGTGGGATTGATTTTAGGAAAAATGAGGAAAAGGGTGTTGATTCAGTACGGTTCGCAGAGCTGCTTATGTCTTCTGGGGTTGTGCTGAATGACTCTGTGCATTGGATCACTTTCCACAGCGCATATGATTTTGGATACCTTCTGAAGGTTCTCACATGCCAGAATCTGCCAGCTTCAGAAGCAGAATTTTTCAGTTTGCTGAGGGTATACTTCCCTAAGGTATATGACATCAAGTACCTTATGAAGTTCTGCAACAGCCTTCATGGTGGCCTCAACCGACTAGCAGAGATACTTGAAGTGGAGAGATACGGTTCATGCCATCAGGCAGGATCAGATAGTCTTCTCACTTCTTGTGCTTTTCGCAAGCTTAAGGATGACTTCTTTGATGAAGGCACAGAGAAGTACGCAGGAGTCCTTTATGGTTTGGGTTCAGATTACTGTGAATCTTAGACATAGTGTGGGATGGTGTGAGCCACGAATTCAGCTCCATCTTCCGTGTAAAATTGTTTCCTTGAGAATTTAGTGTTTACACATTTTTCTGTTCATTCCTGGAGTATTAAATATCTTCAGGTGCTTACCTTTTTATTCTTATATTATCTGTCGGTCAATGCTTGATGTGGTTGTGCATAAGCCACTTGATATCTGTCTATCTCATCTAATGATGCTGATGCAAACTTATTCTTTGTTAAATGGAGTGCAGTTGCTTAATAGATGGTGTAGAGGTTGTCGGTGTCCCTTCTTTTGCAGGGGCTTTAGTTGCCAGTTACTGATTGGATTTAAGTCTTTTGTGTGACTGTTTCACTCATGATCATCCTGTTGTAATCTTCTCTTTTTCAAAGTGTGTGCATTTGTTTTGTGCGTGTGTTCGAGCTCATTAAAGGTGTTCTCTCTTTAGCAATGTCAATTAGTATTTGAGCATTGCTTGTATTTTTGGCTTGCTCTTCTCTTGGATTCATCTAACTTAAGAAGACCGGGCATCAAATGTCATAAGGATTCATGCAATATCTAGTATGAGGGATGTACATCATTGCTTGGGCACATATAATTAAGTATAATTCATATGCCATCAAGGAGCTTATAGATATTCTTGAATGGGTGTACATCTTTATCTTGTTAAGTGTATGTTCGTAAATATATCCTTTTTAATGTACAAATCTTTTTTTTCAGGCACATGCACGTAAGTATCATTCGCATATAAGTAAGGGTGCTTACAAATATTCTTGAATGATTGTACATCTTTATGCTTTTAAGCATCTACTAGTACGTCTTAGTTTAAACTAAGATTAGTCAAATGTCCAAGAAACATTAACTTCATTAGCAAAAGTTAACAAAATGCAATTGATAATGGGATCTGAATGTAAATATGATTATAATTTATTGTTATATGTTTGTGATACATTACATAATGTTGGAAAAGGTATTAGACTTCATTATGTTGAAATGACTTCCATGTTCACTGATTTTGTAATGTTTGCTTTTCCAAATTATTGTCATTGATTATGCTAGAATTTATAAGCATGTATTTACATTAGATACAATTGTAATGAGTACACAATTCTTTGTTTTAGTCATTAGAAAAGAAGTAACTTATTGATGAAGGGCAATTATGTTTAGTTAGGTAAACAAACTTTGGTGTAATCTACTTTAAATAATGAAATAACACCATTCTTAATCATTTATGAAGTCTATTTGACAATCTAGTTAGAGCAATTTTGCCCCTTTTCTTGTAATAGATTACCCCAACGTTTGATTTTTCTTTTTCCACATGGGTGAACTTACATCAAGGTCTTAGTTATGTGGACCTTGTACCATTGCATCTTTGGATCCATGGTCTTGTTCAATTGTGGGTATTGCACTTGGCCACTAGGTGTTTGGGCTTGAACCTAGGCTTTGGGCCTCCTAATTGCTAGCTTATGGATTTGGCCATCTTGATTTGAAGTTTCCCATCTTGTCAAGTCGGTTAGAAGAATCCACGTACACCTTGTATCCAAGCAAATCTTGCTGAAAACCATCGCTACCATGAGGAGTACTTGCATGGACAAGAATATCTTGTTTGGTGGAGCTATATAAGGTAAACATCACTAGGGCCAAAGGGACTAAAAGGAATGAAACTTGAAGATTAGAGAAAGTGCCTAGGAAATTAGGTCATGAAATTAAGGAAAAATGAGGTTGTTCAAGCCCATTGGTGTGCTAGGAGTGTGACAACTATGGATCTAAGAGTGTTCATACCATCCAAGAAAGTGACTTATGTTGATACAAAGGAGTACATCAAATTACTGAAGCTCTTGGAGAGTGTATACTAAGTAGTCCTACTTTGGTAAAGCAAACCTTGTATTTCTTGACAAGTTGAAATATGGAAGATAACAAGTTGAAAGTGAATGATAGAGACCTTACAAATGTGAATGCATTGAGATCGTACTATCCAATGTTGAATTCTATATAATTCTCTACTGTTGTCTTGACTCTTGCAATCAATACAACTTGTTTCTTCATTTGGCTAGTTTGCAAACGACCATGGTAGAAGGTTTTCATCACTATGCTAATGTCATGGACTACAAAATTAGGAAGATGCCTTCCTTGCTTTTTTGCTAGCCATAGATAAACGAAATAGTCATTAAGAAATATGAGGATGGACACTTTGCCACATAGGAAGAGTCAAAAATGGCTTTTGTAGATACCTTTCGACAAGGTTACTTCATGAAAAAAGTTTTTGATCAATTAGAAAACTTGCATTTGCAACCAAGGCGGTTGTTCTTGAAATTGTTAACAAGGGAAAGATCCCTTATAGCACGACCACTAGATACCCCTAGTTCATGGTCAAGAAATGGATCGAAAAAGCACTTACTCGGCCCAATATGGTGTTCGGAGAAGAGGGAATGCACACAAATAACATGAGGAAGAACAAAGATGCTTGGGAGCACAAGGGGGACCTTTAAAATAGGAAAAGAAGTGCCAAGTGTGTTTACACATCATTACCAAGGTAGACCAACATGTTAGTGGAGCTCTAGATTGTGCCCTCTGACTAGATTGGACAAGATTTTGGAATTATACTTTTGATTACAAGATCACCCACACAGGGGAAATAATACAGGATTATTACAAGTCCCACAATCTGGGGCTGATAGTTATGGATACAAGAGATCCCACAACCCGGGACCTAGGTATGAAGCAAGATATCTAGATTATAAGAACTCCGTGCAAGGAGATGAATTAGATACAAGGAGTAATTGGAAAGGATCTCTTATTAGGAGATTACAACAGGACAACACAAGATGTCCAGGGTACAAGACTATATCGAACTTGAACTTGGAGAGTACTTGGTGATCACGACTCCTTGAGCTCCCAAGATTTATATGTGCCAACCCCTCCTTATATAGGTTTTCAAGGGAAGTTCATCAATGGCGGTTACGAATTGATGATGTCATTGATGATATAATCAATTTGAAACATGACCTCTAGGTGTGAGCATCAAGCAAATAGACAGTCGAGCTTATGGGTTTGGCACGTTCCGGGTGCAATGGAAGGATTAATTTCTCCAAACTTTGAACCAATCATGAGATATAGGAAGTCACATAGAATTGGACGTTAAGGATGGTTTCTTTTGTGTCTATGACACATTAAATTCCTTTTGGGAGCAATGTATTGAACAAAGATTTAGCCTTCATGTATAAGAAAGTTCTAAGATATGTGAACTAAGAGCAATCCATTGGGAGTAAGCAAAAAGCTTTGCAAAAATATTTTAACATACGAGGAGGCAAAGCTTATGTGAAAAAGTATGCAAAGTTATCTTATATGGGCCTTGTAAGAAAATAACAACACAACGGAATAGGCCCGTAGACATAGTTGAGAGAAAAACGAAGACAAGGATAGATGGAGACTGAGAGATAGAGAACTCAAATTCTCATATTGCCTAGAGTAATGCAGCTAGAACAACGGTGCTATCCACCCGTGCACTCCCAATGTGGAGCTTAGATGGTGATCTTGACAGACTCTAGATGAAGGGCTTACTAGTGCGTAATGCTATGTAAAGCTCAACATGGGCCATGCTTATATAGCTTTTACAAGGGGAGTCGGTATAGATAAACGTAGTGTGGAGATACAAAGTAGTCGGCAAAATATACAATCCGACAATATCTCCATGATTAGAAGTCCTATCATATCGGCCCTATGGGTTGGGGGGTCCATAAATGTCCGGGCTGTTTGAATGGCTTCTTCTCATAATGGGGGCCTTACAACTTAGAGCACCATGAATCATTTTTGGTCACTTGAGGGTGGAGTATTGAGTATATCTAATAGGCCCATACGTCAATGTGATCTCTCCTTCAACTTGACATAATGATAGTGCACCTCAATGTGCTTTGTGGGAGCGAGGAACAGAGGATGCCTCCCAACCATTAATTTGCTTTGACTACTAGTATGGTGGTGGAAGAAGTGTATTGGAATGGTTTGGAAGAAGTGTCCTATTCTTGTATATGTAATGTTGCTTTTATTTCAAGTCATTGGAAGAAGTGTCCTATTCTTGTATATGTAATGTTGCTTTTATTTCAAGTGTATTGGAAGAAGTGTGTTATTGGAAGAAGTGTCCTATTCTTGTATATGTAATGTTGCTTTGATTTCAAGTCATTGTTTGGAAGAAGTGTCCTTATCTTGTATTGGATGAAGTGTCCTATTCTTGTATATGTAATGTTGCTTTTATTTCAAGTCATTGTTTGTTCTTGTTAGAATGGTTTCTTCAAATAAACTCGTAGCATCTCATGTGATATTTTCTTTTTGAAAGAGTCCTAGAATTAATGATGTTCTAAATCTTCAATAAGGTGCACTACCGGCCAACTACTCTTTTTTTGGTGTGTGCCTCAGAGAGCATAGTGTATACTTCCTTAAGGAGAACCCCCTTGAGTAGAAGGTGCACTCAAAGATTAAGCATTCATTTTTTTCCTCTTTAAAATGGAGTCTAGGGGTCTCCCTTCTTCAACTATCCAATGTGGAGTTTTATGATGATGAATTTGCTAGTTTCCAAGGACTTGTGGAACATTGTCAATGGCAAGTACTCGAGGCAAAGACAAGAAGATGAAGATGTTGCTTCTTCAGGGGATGCTATCCTAATTTCTTCTCAGTAGACTGAAGGGGAAGAAGAGGAGATTACATCTTCAACCACAGACACAAGTAGTTAGATGCAGATTCAACCTATAGATGAATAGTCTAGATGGGATTCAAGAGATGCACAAGCACTCTTATTTGTTGCTATGAGAGTCAAGAGGCATATCATTTAGTATATGAGGTCGTATAAAAACTCTCGTCGGGTTTGGTTGGAATTAGAGAAATTAGAAAACAGTTAGCCAATACAAGGATGAAAGTTGGTGAGTCGGTCACACATTTTGAAGTCCAAAGACTTATGTGATCAGTTACTTAATGTTGGAGTTACTATAAATTATGATGAGATGATAAATACTCTCATAAATTCACTTCCATCTACCTATTCACTTCCATCTACCCGTTGTTCATTTGTACATCTCTTTCTCTTTCTACAAGAGATAGAGAAATACCATTTGAAGAGTTGCAGTTTCTGTTACTTCAATATAAAGGCCAACACAAGAGTATGGAAGAGAATAATGAAGCCATGGTTCATCATCCAAAGGAAAGAAGAAGAAGGAGATAACAAAGAAGGAGAAGTCAACAAAACAAAAAAGAAATCAATTCTTCTACTTCAAAGTCTTTGTCCACTTTTTCTACCATATCTCGTTCTAGTACTAAGTACTTCTACCACTCCTAAAGAGAAGTCTACTTCCGCTACATCCACCTCAGAGAAAGGTGTGCCATTATTGCAAACTAGGTGAGTTAATAGGAGAATGCAAAAAGAGGATTTTTAAGGAGAAGAAAAATTCGTCAGGTAATAATGCTGAAGAAGGTTCAATTTTAAGTCTTCAAATGAAGAATCATATGCATGTGTTGGTATTCAAGAAATAGCTTTTGTTCAAGCAGCATTAAATGCAATCTCAGAAAAACCTTGGATTTTTTATTATGGTGCTACTAAGCATGTGACAAGTTGCAAGAAGGTATTTTCTCCCCTTACTTACTCTACATGAAGAAGGGTGACCATAGCATATGGTCATGATATGGATGTTGTAGGTATTGGAAGTAAACCTAAAGTCAAGAGAAGGTGGAAATTTCACTATTTTAAATGTTCTATATGTACCTAGAAATGAAGAAGTATTTGCTGTCCATTTCTACTTTCTTATTAGACGGTTACAAAATCGTCTTTAAGAAAGATTCATGCCACATCCTCACTCCAAATGAGGAGCAATGTCTTTTGCAAGGTGAAAACAGAAGTGGAATCTTTGTTTTGTCCAAAATTAGTCATGCCAATGTTGCGAGGTCTACTACACCTAAGGAGAACATGAAGTTATGGCATGCTAGATTTGGCCATATCAGTTACACAACTCTCAAGCACATTAAAGATCAAGATATGATGGAGAGTCTTTCCATTTTTGCTTAACCAGATGATGCAGGAGCATGTGAAGGATGCCATGAAGGAAAGCTTCACAAGCTACCACTCAAGAAGCATGGATACATCACAGCTACCGAAAAATTGTATATCATACGTTTCGATGTTAATGGATCTATGAGAGAGCAAATTTCATTCAGGGTTTCATGTATTTTGTAACATTTATTGATGATTTTTCCAGATAGTCATGGGTTTTTGGTCTGAAAGCAAAATCAAAAGTATTTCCTTATCAAAAGACTTCACGTCTTTCCTAGAAAACAAAGGAATCACTTATAAGCTCACTATTGCTTATACTCTAGAACAGAATGTTATTGCAGAGAGAAAGCATAGGACACTTGTTAAAATGATACGTAGTATGATGCCCTTTAAGAAACTTTCACCAAGTTTTGGTTTGATGCAGTATATATAGCCAACGACATTCTTAATAGATTTTCTACAAAAGCTTTAAAGATCATCACTCCTTATGAAGCTTATTTTGGTAAGAAGCCAATGTGAGTTACTTCAAAGATTTTGGATCTCCCACTTATGTTCACATTGAGTAGAAGGATCGCGGTAAGCTATGTGTCAAAGCCATCAAAGCAGTATTCAATGGTTATGCAATTGAAAGTAAAGGATACAGATTCAATGTACCTGAAATATGTGCTATCCTAGTCTCTTGCAATGCTTATATTGCGAAAACTTAGATTTATGATAGACATGCAAGTATTCTGTTTGGAAGAAAGCAATGCAAGAGGAGATTAATTCTGTACATAAGTATCAAGCATGGAAGCTTTGTGAGTTACTAAAAGGTAAGGGAGCAATTGGTGTTAAGTGGATCTTCAAGATCAAAAGGAAAGTAGATACTACCATTGAGAGGTATAAAGGCAAACTTATAGTTAAAGGTTATGCGCAAAAGAAAGGTATTGACTATGATGAAACATTTGCACCTATATTTAGAATGGCCATAGTCAGAATAGTTCTCTCTCTTGTCGTATTTTTTAGTTGGAATGTATACTAGTTAGATATCCAGACAACTTTTTAAAATGGTGATCTTCATGAAGATGTCTATATTCAGTAACCAAAAGGTTTTGAGGAGAAAGTTAAAGAGCACTTAATATGTAAGCTTATCAAAGCATTTTCTGGTTTGAAGCAAGTTGTCATGGAAGCAAAGGAAACCATCTTGAATCTTAGATTTCGTGTGACTTCCTATACCTCATGTTTGGTTCAAAATTTGGAGAAAGGGCTACTATCACATTCGAAATTTTCCAAGACCCTAAGATCGACTGTTCATTTGCTTAATTCTGACATCCGAAGGTCCTATTTCAAGTTGATGATATCATCAATCAATAACCTCCCTTCAATACTTATAAATGGAGGGCTTGGGTGTTAGATATTGGTCTACAATTGTAGAGACCACTCCATGTGTGTGTGGGACAAGGGCAAGGCATAGCCAAGGTCCCAAGCTCGTGGGATATCCTAAGATATTCAATGGTAATGGGGATGAGTGTTGCATGATGGCCACATGGCGGCACTAGACCATTCCAGATCATTATTATTTTGAATGCAAGAGAATATAATGGATGGGAGAAAAGTGGCAAACACACCATTCACAAGTCTTTACTCTTTAGTGATCACATGTGGTATCTGGAGCTCTAGATCTTTTGAGTAGTCAACACATAGCTTTTCTTCTTGACCGCCGTCGAAGACTGAGCATCGTCTTCATCAATTCAGAGAGGAGTCGCCGCCCGCGAGGTTTTATTTGAGGAAGTTAGTCCAAAAGAAGAGGTTGTTGAGACCTTAGGGACTTGTGAGGCTCTCGAAGGGAACCCACCATCGGGTAGTGGGCGTTCCACATGCCATAATTGCCAGGCGTCTTCCCGGACTCCATGAATAGCCGACCGGCTCAGCTATGGAGGGGGGGGGGGGAGAGAGAGAGAGAGAGAGAGAGAGAGAGAGAGAGAGAGAGAGAGAGAGAGAGAGAGAGAGAGAGAGAGAGAGAGAGAGAGAGAGAGAGAGAGAGAGAGAGAGAGAGAGAGAGAGAGAGAGAGAGAGAGAGAGAGAGAGAGAGAGAGAGAGAGAGAGAGAGAGAGAGAGAGAGAGAGAGAGAGAGAGAGAGAGAGAGAGAAAGAAAGTGTTTTTACGTCTATTAGGAGGCTGAACTCGGCCTATGAGACAAATCAATGTACATGGGTGTATCTTCTGTCAATCGGAAAAAGATAAAAGTGCCGGGGAAAAAAAAAAAAAAAAAAGGGCTGGCAAGGCTGATATAGATCTGTGTAGTATGCATGTAGAGATACCCATGAAAGTGGGAGGGGGGATGGTGAATGGAGTGCTATATCTATAGCCTATATGCAAAAGGGTAGTACAAGCATGATAATGCATCTGAACGACTAACTAGCTCCATCCTATACTAGTGGGCGGGTGTAAGATGTGGTACATGGGTGGAGGTGGAGTCAAGGCCGCCCTGATGGCTGCCATCATCCGGGATCGTCTCTCCTCCATGGCGCGATGGTCACAAGCTTGAATGTCTGCAATCTGGTGCTTGTGAAGTCTGAGGGCCCGATATCCTATAGCACGGGGTCGTCTCCTAGCTCGAGAGGTCTGAGCCTGCTGAAGAGTCACCCCTCTTGATGTGTGAGCTAAGGGGGGGAGGGCTGCTGCACGTCGTGCAATGAAGAACTCAGTGAGCTGACTCTGTCTCCCTCGTGTTTGGGCAACTGCAGTAGGTTGGAGGAGAGAATCTCTGTGAGTCTGAATCTCTAGTAAGAATTGCCCGAGCTGTCGCTGATCTCTAGAGCCCATGATCTCTCGGAGGGTGGGCTGCCCTGTAAACAAAGTCTCGTATCTGTCTCTAATGTCATCATATGCGCTACATCTGCAAACAAAGTGCTCCTCATCCTCCATCTCTACTTTGCATATCCTGCATAGCCGCTCCTCTCTGGGAATGTCTGTGGCTTTGCCTATCTCAATCTCTAGTCGGTGTGATGAGACCCTCAACTCGCCAATAGCTACCCTCGAGCTATGAGGCATGTAGGTATCCATGTAGAGAGAGAGAGAGAGAGAGAGAGAGAGAGAGAGAGAGAGAGAGAGAGAGAGAGAGAGAGAGAGAGAGAGAGAGAGAGAGAGAGAGAGAGAGAGAGAGAGAGAGAGAGAGAGAGAGAGAGAGAGAGAGAGAGAGAGAGAGAGAGAGAGAGAACACTCTCTTAACTTCGGATATGAAGTTCTCAGCCTTATATAGTTGTCTTTGGCGCTCACACCTGTGTATATTGGATATAGACGCCTGCTTGCACGCGTTCAGCTGAGAAAGGATAATACAGAGGTCAATTCGAAGTTGTTTTGGAGGTCCCATAGCCAAACCTCTTCTATTATAGTCTAATTAGACTACCTAGCTTCACCTAAATGGCCATACTCATTTGGCATCCAAATTGAGTGATTTTTGTTTCTATGGATTCCTTACTGAGAGTACTTTTCATTTTAAATGGTTGGAACCTACCTTTTGGATCCACTTTCAAACGTGTACATAGCTTCAAACTTGGTTGTTCGACATCGAGGACCCCCGTTCGAGCACTTCTTTGACGCAATTATCATTGGGAGACTCTTGGAGAAGCAAGGAGAGTGTGTGGATCATTTTCAGTACTTGCACATCAAGCTTTTGAACCTTAGGATAAGTTTTCTGGTCAATTTTGATGCATTCTTGCTCTCTTCATGCATCATGGTGCACATAAGGCAAGCATTTCCTAGCACTTGGTTTTGCAGGTACAACAAGGAAAAGATAAGAACTTGCAACGTTCTTATTGTTATACCGTGCCGCCAGCACGAGGGTTCTTGCAAGGGCGTGTAGTGCCCTTTTCGTATCATTGTATATATTGTGCCTGTCGGCACCGTTTTTTTGGAGAAGTGTGTGTAGTGCACTTGGTTTTGTTTTTCTGATTTTCGTTTTTACGCTGGCATGCCATCGAAATTTTTAAGATTTAGTATCCATATGCATAAAAAGTAGATAAAGCATACTGAAAGTTTCTTTTCTACAAATTGTTTTATGCAAAGGCTTATGATTTGTCTGCCGCCACTCGGATATCTTAGGTGTACATAGAGCGTAAAAACCTTAAAAAAAAGAAAAAAAAACATAAAAAATTCATAAAACCATAAAAAGAGACCTACACCTTATCCTAGCATGGAATCATGACTCTCTTTACTAGTTAGGACTCATAGACTCATGGGTGAGCGCACTTCAGACCCCATAGAGACCATGAGTGCTAGGATAGCACATTTAAAGAGCACCCTTCACGACATCTTGGAATACGTGTGTGGTTCCACGAAAGAGGAAGTGATGCCTGAGACCGCGTTGCCAGGGATGGAGGTAGATGCTCTATGCGAGCATCAAGCTCCAAAAGTCCCTAGAGATAGCATACTAGTCAGAGAGGCCCGATGGAAGCTTAAGGACCTTAAGCCGCTTAGATATCATGGCTCGACTAGTGCTAGGACTGTTGATGGTGTAGAGAAGTGGCTTAGCAAGTGGGAGCAGTGCTTCCGCTTATGTCATATCGTGGATGATAAGCATAAAATTCAGCAGGTCACTTATAACCTTATGGGCGTCGCCCATAAGTGGTTGCGTAAGATAGAACAAGACAAGAAAGAGCCCACGACTTGGGAACAATTTAAAGTCTTGTTCTACAATAACTTTGTTCTGCCTGACGAGAGGTCGAGAGCGCTATACACTTGGTTCTTCATCGGCGAGAAGAACCAAACTCTTCAAGAGTACTTGGATAAGTATAGAGAGGTACTTCTTAAAGTACTTCATACTATCCTTGAGTTTCTCCAGGTCCACAAGTTAGTCTTGGGACTCAGGGAAACTATTAGACCTTTGGTGAGGAAGGAGAGATGTCACTCCTTGTCACAGGCCATGAAGTATTTCGATGGCGTGCACCACACAGCACTCTCCTTCTCGAGAGCTCCACGACGATATGCTCGGAGTAGAAAACGGAGCTCCTTACGCCACACACAGTACTCCGCGCAGATGTTGTAGAATACGCAGAAAACGCACTACACAGGGAGCAGGAAGACAGACTTCTTAGGTCTTACAAATGCGGTCGAACTTACAGTCTGTGACTGACCAGGCCACTATATGTTTTTATTAAAGAACATATACAAAGAAGTGTCCGGTGGCCATTTGGCCTTTCACATGGACACTAACGGTAACAATCTCCCACTAAAGGCCAATATGGCCAGAGTAACTATGGGAGAAAAAAGAAAGAATGATAAAGAATACCTGAGTGTAAGTATACAAACTATACCTCCCACCTGATGGGCATGTTACACAGTATACAAGTGACTGCGTAAGATCAAGAATCAAGTAACCCCCATCAAGTGACAACAGTGTCGAAAGCTATCCTGTGGTAGAGCTTTAGTCAAAGCATCTGCAGCATTATCTCGAGTGTGAACCTTCTCAAGAATAATGCTCTTAGTGGCTAAGCAATCTCTAATGAAGTGATACCTCACCTCAATGTGCTTGGTCTTTGCATGATAGACCGGATTCTTAGCCAAAGCAATGGCACTCTGACTATCAGTGAGCAAGTGAGGTACATGCTGAGGCAAACCCATATCACAAGCAAGACGAGAAAGCCACAATGCTTCCTTACATGCCTCACTTGCTGCAACATACTCTGCTTCTGTGGTGGAAACAGCTTTACATTCTTGAAGACGAGATCTCCAAGAGATAGCACCTCCAACAAAATGAAAGATGTACCCTGATGTAGACTTACGATTGTCTACACAACCAGCATAGTCAGAATCTGTGTAACCAATAATGGATGCTTTCCCTCTACCTAAGCATAGACACTTGTCCTTAGTGCCACTCAGATATCTCAAAATCATTTTGACCGCTTCCCAATGTTTCTTGCCAGGATTAGACATATATCTGCTCACAACTCCCACTGCAAATGCAATGTCTGGTCTCGTAGCTACCATAGCATACATGAGACTACCAACAGCAGACTGATAGGGAATTTTGGTCATGAATTCCTTTTCCTCATCTGATTTGGGGCAGTCATCCTTGCTCAATTTCACATATGTGGGTAAAGGTGTACTCAATGCCTTTCCACCCTGCATATTGAATCGATGAAGTACTTTGGATATGTACTCACTTTGAGACAAGTATATGCATCTTTTACTCCTATCACGAGTAATGCGCATGCCAAGAATATGTTTGGCATCCCCCAAATCCTTCATATCAAATGTTTGACTCAACTTCTTTTTGAGAATTGACAAATCATAAGAGGACTTCCCAGCAATCAACATATCATCGACGTAAAGTATCAAGCATATCAAGATGCCATCAGAACATCTCTTTGTGTAGAGACAATGATCCTCATTGCTCCGAGAATAGCCTTGGGACTTCATAAAAGCATCAAACTTTTGGTACCATTGTCTAGGAGACTGTTTAAGTCCATACAAGCTCTTCTTGAGCTTACAAACTAGACTTTCCTTGCCAGGAACTACATAACCCTCTGGTTGTTCCATATAGATCTCATCTGTAAGATCTCCATGCAAGAAAGCTGTTTTCACATCCATTTGGACTAGCTCTAAGTCCTCCATTGCAACGAATCCAAGCAACATGCGCAAAGTAGTCATCTTGACCACTGGAGAGAAGATTTCCTCAAAATCAACACCATGTTGTTGCTTAAAACCCTTTGCAACAAGTCGTGCTTTATATTTTGGAGAAGCACTATCTGATGTGAATTTCAGCTTATATACCCATTTACATGGTAAAGCTTTCCTGCCCTTTGGCAAAGGTACTAAGTCCCAAGTACCATTCTTGTGAATAGAATCCAACTCACTCTTCATGGCACGCTCCCACTTGACATGATCCTCTGTCTGCATAGCCTCTTTGTAGCAAGAGGGCTCACCGGCATCTGTTAGCATAACAAAATCTAAACCTGGAACATATCTATCAGGTGGATATGGGACACGTGCAGAACGTCTCAATGGTTGCTGAAGAGGAACATGTGCAGACTGATCTGAATGGACATTCTCTTGAACATCCCTATGTGCAGCATTTTTATGCATGCTAACCGGAGAACTAGTATCCTCAAACACCACTCTTCTCACTTCAACCTCCTTAATCGGCTGTTTATGCATCTTAGACTCATTAAAAATGACATCACTACTTCTGATCACTGACCGTGTTTCAGGATCCCATAAGCGATATCCAAATTGTCCTTCTCGACCATATCCAAGAAAAATGCATTTCTTTGACTTATGGTCCAACTTCCGTCTAAGATTCTTGGGTATATGAACATATGCTTCACACCCAAAAACTCGAAGATGATCATAATATGGTGGTTTCCCTGTCCATAACTCTTGTGCCACTTTCAGACCTTTGGCAGTACTAGGTGAAAGGTTAATCACATGAACTGCAGTCAATACTGCTTCTGCCCAAAAACCTTGTGAGAGGTTTGCATGATGCAACATAGAGACTACTCTATCTTGAATAGTTCTATTCATCCTCTCAGCTACACCATTCTGTACTGGGGTATAAGGAGCTGTAAACTCTCTACGAATCCCTCTACACTGACAGAAAAGGCTGAATTCATGTGAGGTATACTCACCCCCATTATCTGAACGTAAAGCCTTAAGCTTAGTTCCTTTTTCAGTCTCAACTGAAGCAAGCCATTTTCTGAAAGTAGGGAATACATCATCCTTCGATTTGATAGGATATACCCAGACTTTTCTAGTAGCATCATCTATGAAAGTGACAAAGTAAAGAGAACCACCTAAGGACCTAGTGGGCATAGGACCACACACATCTGTATGAACAAGATCTAAAGGCTGAATTGAAGAGTCAATGTGCGTTTTATGCACATTTCTGGTTTGCTTTCCATATTGACAATGCTCACAAAATGAAAAATCAGAGAAAGATAACACAGGTAAGTAGCCAGAACGAGAAAGATTTTCCATTCCACTACGAGATATATGGCCCAAACGACCATGCCAAATACAAGCCATAGGCTGTTCAGTAACAGCTAACAAGTGTTCTTTCTGTGATACAAATAAAGGGTAAAGTGAGCCAACTTTCCTTCCTTTTGCAATAACCATATTGCCCTTTGATATACGAAAGGACTGAGCATAGAAGACCACCTTGTAACCAAGGTCATCAAGTTGACCAACTGACATCAAACTGCGTGATAACTGAGGTACATGGCGTACATTATGCATAGTAAATTTTGAACTGTCAATGAACTGCACAACCACATCTCCAATCCCCACAACATCACACTGGTAAGAGTCACCAAGTCTCACGGTACCAAGAGACTTTGCTGCATAATTAGAGAACCATTCTCTATGTGGTGTCACATGGAAAGAAGCACCAGAATCTAGCAGCCAGGTGTGGGAAAGAGAATCAGCCATAAGTGCCTCAGATGGCACAGTACTATCAAGTGTCAACACATCAGCATCATCAGAAATAGCATTAATTTCTTCAATCTTCACAGTCGAAGTAGATGGTGAAGGTAACTGTTTAACATGCCCATCAACATTCTGTCCTTTACCTTTAGCATTCTTTAATGCATAACAATCTTTCTTCATGTGTCCTTTCTTATGACAATAATGGCATTCAATATCCCTCTTCCTTGATTTACTTCTGCTCTTATTCCGTTGACCATTCTTTTCCTTGTTCTTGCTCCTGCCACGTTGTTGATTCTTTCCTTGGTAAGAATCACGAACATTATATGCATCTCCACTCTGAGTGCCAACCATAGATTTTCTATGAATCTCCTCACTCAAGAGTGCTCCACATATGTCATCATAGACGAGTTTACCACCTGGTGCACTATTGCTAATAGCTGTGCAAAATGTATCCCATGATGATGGCAGGGTGCATAACAGCAATACTGCTTTCATTTCATTGTCCATATCCATTTTCTGAGCCTGTAACTGGGAGAATATGGCATCAAACTCATTTAGATGAGCAACAACACTATCTGTGTCCTTCATACGTAGGTCGTATAATTTTCTCATCAGATATACTTTATTTGATGCCGTCTCTTTTTCATATGTATTGCATAACTTCTTCCAAAGCTCCTCTGCACTTTCACAGTCTAATACTGTAAAGTAAACATTATCTGCTAGGTGCAAGCGAATGGTAGACCTGGCCATTTCATCTAACTCATCGCAATCATCTTCATCCATGTCAGCAGGCTTCTTTGAAATCCCATTTACTGGCTTCCATTGCCTTCTTTGAATCAGCACATCTTTAATCTGATTCTTCCATAGAGCAAAGTTTGTGCCATCAAATTTTCGGATCTCAAAATGGTCTTTGCCCTGCAAGTTATAGCTCCTCCTCGGAACGCTAGCACTAGACCCTGATCCACCGGATGTGCCTGAGACCTCTGATGCCATGATCGTAGAGAACTGAATAGAATGATAATGGAGCTAGAAGAGTCCAAACACCAACAATTAAGTGTATCAAGGAGTAAATCGACCACTATATAGTTGACTAAACCAGAAATTTGGAAAAATTTTGCCAGAGTATCCTCTGCAAAATTAGCATATGACTAGTGTCAAAGTATCATAAAACTGCAAGTACTAACATGTCTACCTGCATAGTGAATCACTGACTCCACTGCATATAATCAGTTACCCAATAGAAGCCAACTAGGCTTATCGAGCACCTATGAACAACTATCATACATCTCCTATGGCGAGGCTGGGTAAGTCTTCCACCTGCATCACCGAAGAGACCCCGACATCTGGGTGTCTCTCAGTTAAGAAAACCTCACCACGACCCTCTTTATCAAACGTAAAAGGCTTTATGCAAAGAACGTAACCGCTATATCAATGCCCACATGGACGTACATGAGCGGTATCCACAGAAGCGTACATGGTGTGTATGTGCTCAATATATGCAGTAAAATGACACTGAAAGGCTGAATACACAGCCCAAAAAACTAGCCAATAACACCTGCAAGTGTCTGTCAACTCTGATGTTTTAGGCTTTAAAAACCTGCATAAATTTGCAGCGACTGCTCCCACCAAAACTGAAAACCCCTCGAGAAACCTGTAGTTTTACGAGTGTGGCTGAAAATACAGCCCCAAAGGTTGATATTTATTGTCTGAGAAGTACAAGGAACACTCTTCTTGATGTTCTTGGACCTGTGTGAAGAGAACTACGTGCGAAAGTACTCTGAAATGGCTCCAAAAAAAACACCCCAAAATTGCTTCAGAAATAGGCTTTAAAAGCAAAAATGAAGCTTTGAGGGACCAAAACTTGTTCAAGGTAATGTCAACCTTAGTCTTTCCCCTTCTTCAAACACCACAAGAGTGTAGCTTAGTGGCAAGAGATTTCCACGGTTAAGCGAGCTCTAGGGGGAACAGTACTGGGATGGGTGACCTCCCGGGAAGTACCGGGAACCTCTATATTCCTTGATCGTTGAGGTCCTCCCTCGCGCGCAGCCAACGGCGCCAACGGTGACTTCGGTGACTCGGATGACAAGGTATGCCAAGGTCTATGCCTTGGTCGCCGCCTTAGTCGTAAGCCTTGGAGACAGCCTGGGGGGGGTGCTCGCTTCGCTCGCACAAAAGGAACAAAGCTTTTTGCCTCGAACTGCTCTGATACCAGTGAAGTATTTCGATGGCGTGCACCACACAGCACTCTCCTTCTCGAGAGCTCCACGACGATATGCTCGGAGTAGAAAACGGAGCTCCTTACGCCACACACAGTACTCCGCGCAGATGTTGTAGAATACGCAGAAAACGCACTACACAGGGAGCACGAACACAGACTTCTTAGATCTTACAAATGTGGTCGAACTTACAGTCTGTGACTGACCAGGCTACTATATGTTTTTATTAAAGAACATATACAAAGAAGTGTCCGGTGGCCATTTGGCCTTTCACATGGACACTAACGGTAACAGGCCATGGAGATGGCTTTAGTCTATGAGGATGGCCAGAGGAGCATAGGCTCCCAAGGTCAGAGGTCCTCATGGACTAAGATAAGCCAAACCTTCTCCACATCTACTCCTGGCTCGACCAGTGCACAACCTTCCAAAGAGGCTAAGCAAGTGTATATGATAAAGAGAGTTTCAGGACGGAAAAGGAAATTGTCTCCTCTTGCTAAGAGGGCATATAATAAGTCTATTCTTACCCCTCAGCCAGATAGAGAAGGCAATGAAAGAGGGGTTATGCTATGGGTGTCTAGGGAAGCACCTTTTCAAGGATTATCCTAAGAAAAAGAATATAGCAGCTACCATAGTTATTAATCCCACTCAGGTAGTATCAGGGGAGCACTAGATTATGCTCTCTGACTGCAGTAGACAAGATTTCGGAAATATGCTTCTCATTACAAGAATAACCACGTAGGGAAAATAGTACAAGAATATGTAACTGATACAAGAAGTCCCACAACCCGGGACTGATAGGTATAGATAACTCAGTTAGAGATGATACACGAGATCCCACAACCCGAGATCGTAAGTATGGAACAAGATCTCTGGATTACAAGAACTCCCTCCTTGGAGATGAACTAGATACAAGAAAGAACTCGACAAGATCACGTACAACGAGATTACAAGAGGACAAGGCTAGATGTCCAGGATACAAGACTAGAATATCCCCAATTTGATACGATGGATTTTGAACAATGTTAATCTGCATAGTACTTATAATGTTCTTGAGCTTTACAATTTTCTCAGGCATGCTCACTTTTGAACTTTTCTTCATATTGATCGCCATGGGATACTTTAAGAAAATTGATTTACAATGATTTGCATCTCCTAAACTTGCCTTTGAAGTTTTGTGATTACATCTTGAATATTCTATTGTTGAATCCTTTCTTGGTTTTCTCATATCTCTTTGACTTGTTGTTGAATAACTTTAAGTGCAAAAAAAAGTTCTTCACAAATAATCTCCATGTTGCTTGGTCTTGATGAATGTAGTCTTGGCAAAATGTCAGGGGAGCACTAGATTGTGCCCTTTAAGTAGACTAGACAAGATTTCGAAATTATACTTTTGATTACAAGATCACCCACATAGGCAAATTAATACAAGAATATGTAACTGATACAAGAAGTCCCATAACCCAGGAGGTATGGATAACTCGACTAGAGATGGTATAAGAGATTCCACAACCGGGGACTGTAGGTATGAAGCAAGGTATCTGAATTACAAGAAGTCCCTTCAGGGAGATGAACTAGATACAAGAAATAATTCGATAGGATCTCATACGATGAGATTACAACAAGACAAGTCAGGATGTCCAGAATACTAGACTAGACAAAACTAGAACAATGAACAAGACTAAAACTCGAACTAGATTTTGGAAAGTACTTACTTGGAGATCGTAACCCCTTGAGCTCCCAAGACTAGCATTGGCAAGACTGAGTATGTATGTGGCCAACCCCTCCTTATATAGGTTTTCAAGGGAGGTTCATCAATGGCGGTTACGAATCGATGATGTCATTAATTCGGAATAAGACTTTTGGGTGTCAAAATCAAGCAAACAGACAGTCGATCATAGGGTTTTGCCATGTTTCGGATGCGATGGTAGGATTACTCTCTTCAAATTCTGAACCAATCATGAGATATAGAAATTCACATAGAAATTAAGGTTCGGGATGGTTTCCTTTGTGTCCGTGATTATATCATGATAGAATCCACATAGTGCAAGCCCTTTAGGAAGAGGGAACATACTCTTGATTCCCCACACCGATAGCAGATAGGTGGGTGTAATGACTTATTATCATTCCAAATCTTCCTTTGTAAATTGTGGGGAAATGAATCCCAACTAGATACTCCATGAGATTTTGTATAGAAAGATTGTGGGGTTATCCCATTAGGGAAAGTTTGTGAAGAAAGACCTTTATTACTTGCATCGCAATGGTTCAAGTTGAAATTATCCATCCATGCTACAAACCTTTAATGTAGTAGTAGTCTCTTGCCTTGTTATCAATTTTTTCTTGCAGGCACTTGTGAGTGAAATGACCTAATTTGTTGCAAGGAGTGCACAAGAATTGAGATCTCATCCCCATGGATCATAGCTCTTCTAGTTCTTGTTTCGCTTTGTTAGGGTGTTAGCTTTGTCATGATCTTCTCATGACAATGCTTTCTCTTTGTGTAAAGCCTTTTGAAGTTTGAGGGCCTACAATTTCCATGGGGAGTTGAAGGATTGGATCCCTTAATCTATCTTCCCCTCACCTTTGGTGTATGCGGGCTTCCTATATTCACAATGGCACTACTACAAATCACTAAGATAATAATTCGGGCTTAAGAGCTCATGTAACTTTTGTTGTGAAGTCTTTGGTAATGCTTTTTCTACCCACTTTTTGATAAGGAATTCTTTGAGGTGGATTGGGAGCTGTGCCAAAAGTGAGTGGGCTTGTGTTATGAGCTGAGAGAAAGGTTCTTGCATGTTGCAATCTTAGATTTTCTAATTGATCAAGTACTCATTCAATAGAGTTACTTGGCTTGAATGTATATGCAAAGGTTGTTTGAAGTTCATTCCATGTGACAAAGTGAACATCCTCAAATTGATTATACCATTTGTCTCCTAAGCCCTCCAATGTTAATAGAAATGATGTATAGGAAGTGTCTTCCCCACCTTGGAGTCCATAGCTTTTACATAGGAAAAGAATTATCGAACATATCGTTAGCGTCCTTGTCTTCTTTCCCTTTGAATGTTAGAAATTTGATTTTGAAACTAGAGATAAGATGCAAAAGATCATCTTCCGTTATTGTCGCTTTTGAGGATATCTCTTTTGATGATGATAGAGTAGAATAGCGCCCTGCTATGAGAGGGGTCCGAGCTCCTCCTCAAGTCTAGTCAATAGCACTCTTCTTCTCTAACAGCTCTTCAAGGGGAATCTTATTATGCTTAAGGAGCTTTCCTTAGCTTGAGTACAGGTGTGCGTCCTAGACTATTGTAAGGTTCCTTCTAGCATCATGACAAAGAGTATAGTTATTTCTCACTTCCCAAACAATGTTGCAACTCCTGAGTCCTCAGGCTAGTTGATGGCTGGCTGACCCAAAGGCTTCAAGGTGGATAGGTGAACTAAGGTGGTCTGATACTAGTCTAGTCGATTAAAAATCAGAATGCACAATTGGTTGACTTAAAATATAGTGGACAAGTTGTTGCCTTGAAATCGACTGGACAAATGGTCAACTTGTAGACAATTGGTCGACTTAATACAAAGTGTACAAGTGGTTGACTTGTGGACAATTTATCTACAAAGTGGAGAAATGGTCGACTTAATACTAAGTGGACAAATGATAAGTTGTGGGTAATTGGTCGACTTAATACAAAGTGGACAAATGATCCAGTTAATACAAAGTGGATAAAGTGTAAGATGGGCTGGTTGACTAGAGTACCTTTGGACAACTGGTAGAGTAGACTGCCTTTGGACAACCAGTTAAAGAATCAAAGTTGGTCGCCTGGAGAACTGAAGTGGTCAAATACCAACTTGGAGCTCATACTAGTGGCAAAGTAGCTTCTGTTTCTTGAGTCTGCAACTTGCAATGAGAGATGTCCCATCGGAAGTGCCGAATTGAGCACTTGTAGATGGAATTTTTATGCTCGAGTCTGTGGGTTTGTGAAGGTGCAGTATGGACTTTCTCTCAGTTCAGTCTAGTCCACTATTTGTCCTTGTCCAGCAGTCATTCACGATTCGTCCTGGTCCAGTAGTTTTCCATTATGTGTTTCATTCTCGGAGTCCTCCAGGTCTACACTTGACTACTTGGCCTACTATTTGTCCAGGTTTTCCATTTGTCGAAGTTCATCACTTGGTCATCACCTGTCGGAATTGGCCGGTTGGTCCACTTTTATCTACCTCTTTTCCAACAAGTTAAACTTCACATTTTCCATGAGATGCAACCAGCCTTACTTACACATGATAGTACAAGGTTAAAAAGGGGGCTTCAAGGTAGAAGGGCTTGAGCATAGGTGCTGATCTGTTCAATAAGCAATTCGTAATACATGTTGTGTGACAATAATATTGATGGCATGATGCACAAGCTGTAATGCAAAAGTTACTTGGCAACTTGTGGCATAAGCCTTTCCAATTCTTAATCAGTTTTTTGCTTTCTCAGTGATTTGGACCCCCTTGGGATAACCAAGATGCCGATATATTTCTTCCTGGGGAACATGCAAACCATCCCATGGAGTTTTATCAAAACTGTGAAGAGCATTTGTTAATTGAATTAGATTTGCCCAAATTGAGCTCGAGTCCAAAGGCACTGGAAAAACATTGAAGGGCCTCCATGGGTCTATGATATCAATAGAGGTCCCTTTCAAGAAGAATGACATATCAGCAGCATATCTTGCTTCAATAACGTTCTGTTGGTCCACACAATTATTAGCCATTTTTAGCTAACTGATCCATCATTCAAGACGTTGGGTTCATGGCAAGAGAAAAAGCAAAGGGCTCGACAGGATTCCCTACCCGATTCCTCCTAAATTCTCGTATAGAACTGAGCGCACCATCCATGAATATAGACAATTCTACATCGTCACACAAGAAGATTTAAGTATTAGTCATTCTGCTGGAGAACCCAATTTCTATCATAACATGGCTGATATAGGACCAGGTCACTCTATCAAAAGATTTTGCAAAATCTAATTTAAGCAGCACTGTCGCATAATCTGTGCTAATGAAACAGTGTCAGGTTGTCAAAGTAAAGCATCCTTTGATGAAACCATAATGTGCTTGATGCATAAAAACACATACCGTGAGTGCTTTGTTCAAAAGCTTGTGAAGAACGCCCATGAGTGTGATGGGTCTCAAGTGAGCCAAGGAATTGAAATTGTCAAATTTGGGAATTAGAACAGTTATGCTTTCCTTAATAGCATATTCTGACCTTCACAAATTGTTCCATGCTATAGTAATGAGGCCGTTTAAGTGTTACCAACAACAGAGTAAGAACTTTTGAGTCAAACCATCAATCCCAGGTGTTTTAGCGCTTCTTGTATGGTGTAAAGTGAACAATTCCTGATCATCAAACACTTTTTCCATGTTATTCAAGATACAAAAATTCTAGAAAGGCTGAATGAATGCGAGCATGTGATCAATGGGTGATCACTTCCATCATTTCACATATTTTTGTCAGGTGTTTAAAGCACATGTCCAGCAATTCGGATGTCTGTCACCCACTTGTCATCACACTGCAATGAGAATGGTTGCTGCTTTTTTAGTGAAGAACTCCCTGCTTGAAGAGCCAATATCTAGATTTTCAACTCTGATAGCCTCTATCTGCTTCAACACACATTTTATGAGTGTTAATGATGTGCTTGTACATGAAAATCTCTTAATCCGCATTAAGAATAAACTCTCTGTTTTCAGCAACAGACATTTGGTGATCCAGATGTTGATGCAGTATCCAGTCATGCTGGAGCTTCAAGTCACGAACACTTAACGTATAAATGACTTCTTGGCTAATTTGGGAAACTTGACTGAATCATGACTGCACTAAGTCTAATCGTACAAAGAAGTAACAAAATAGAAAACCTTATTAATAGGGTCCTTTGGTAGCTCTCTGCACATATGTTAAGCTTAAGAAACAGATGTGCTTGATTGTTCTGATGGACATGTGTTATAGATTTGAAAAAATAACATGTATTGCTGCATTTTATAATATGATGACTCTGAACGAAGAGAGACGAGAAATTCTGCTGCTATGTCAAGAGAACTAACAAGTGAGTGGCAGGAACAAACTGATTTCTTAACTAAAGGCTTTTCAAAAATACTTCCAAAGCCATATCCTCAATTATTATAGATCCAATGGATGCCAATTGAGTTATAATTTCAAAATTATGTATAGATTTGTCGAGATAAAGTTTTTCCTTGAAGGCTGATAGAATGCAATCATAACTACTAGTACATTGCTTTTTAAATTTTTTACACGGTTTTTCAATAGATTCCTTCCTTTGAAGCTAATAGATGGATCCATTAACAGAAGCTTTGATTGCTTCGATTTAGCACAAAGCAATATATTTGATTCAATCCATGCTTCTGCTGCTGAAATTATGCATGATATCTAATGAATATATCCATCACATAGCCAAGATCAATAACTAGGGGAATGCTCACTCTATTTACTCAATGATATTTGAATAAATCTTCGATGAGCTTTTGCCTCTTTTTAATTTATTTTTTATTTATTTTCGTCAATTCACCTGCAAAAGGTACTGATTAATGAACAAATACTTTTCCTTGGCTCGTCAAATATGGAACTCAATAACTTTGAATTTATATGACAGAATCAACCTAAAGGTGGCTATGGTTTGTTGAACATTTCCCATCTTGTAACTTGTTATAGGATGAGGAAAGTATGAATGAAATTGATATAGTTTATCCGATTGATTTGAAGAAGAATCAGCTCTTTTTGAAGTGTCTAATCTGGGTACTGATTAATGAACAAATACTTTTCCTTGGCTTGTCAAATATGAAACTCAATAACTTTGAATTTGTTTGGCAGAATCAACCTAAAGGTGGCTATGGTTTGTTGAACGTTTCCCATCTTGTAACTCGTTATAGGATGAGGAAAGTAGGAATGGAATTGATAAAATTTATCCAATTGATTTGAAGAAGAATCAGCTTTTTTTTGAAGTGTCTAATCTGATATTAATAATTGAATTTTCTGTGTTTAAGAGCTTACAAACGAGAACAGAGATACAGATACACAAAATTAACTGTTTGAGAATATGATTAACCTTATAGACTTGAGTAAACCATATCCTACTTCAATCTAATTACACAAAGAATCGCATATCAAACATCTAACAAAAGAGAGAATTTTATCCATGCCAGAATAGAGTCCTCTTGAACCTTTTTTGCACTTACAGTTGACTTGAAGAAGCAAGCTCTATTGATTGTTCTATTAGGAGCAGGGGTGTTATAAATATGAATGAGTGATATGTATGAAAGTTGTCGTTTCTCATCCGATGGTTGAAAAGAGTGCAGCAAGAAAATGAAAAGCTGAGGATTTTTGATGCTATGTGCAGAGCATTAACAACTGAACAGGCTGAACAAATTGAGAAGAACATAGGGGGTGAAGGTGGGCAGGCTAGCAAGTTGCAGCTGAGTTGTCCAGCATGACCTGGTTGAAAGTATCTTGGGGTGAAGATACTGACTGAATACATACATGCATGTGAAGGGAAGCTGGTGCATGTTTTAAACTTGATACAAATAGTTATCTGGGACCAGTTAAGATAAAATTAACGTTTTACTTCAGAGAATTATTGCTGTCATTATGGTCACGAATGTGTCTTCATTCAACAAATCCTCTTAAACTTTTCAATATTAGTGAAGGTGGTAAGGACCAAAAACTTAGAACTAACTTTGCCAATGTATACATGCACATGTTGAAAATAGACCCCTCCAAGCAAGAATCACAACCAAACTTGATGATGAAGATGAAACGACCTTCATAGTGATCAAGATTCAAATACACACATACTAATCCTCTCAAATCAACCTCAAAATCCTCTTATTTTTGATCAGTCTCAAACTGAATGAAATTGCAACAAAAATTGTTCTTACTCACATAAGAGAAATTAGTGACACCTATGAAATATCACATATGTAGAGAAGAAAAGCGAGTGTAAGTACAATTGTGATCGTAAAACTTTTCTCTCCTTTTTTGATAAGGGCTGAGATTAAATTTAATACGATAATCTGGGTACAAGCACTGCATTTTAACCTTACGGTAATATCACTTTATGATTTTGTATAGCCTAAATTGGACCCCTACACAATTTTTTGGTGCACCTAATGAAGTCTAGTTGCAGAATCTATGAAAGTACAAAATGAGACTAATTTTCAGAACTGGTCTACATAATGAGACTAATTTTCAGAATTGGTCTCCAAAATGAGACTAATTTTCAGAATTGGTATGCATAATTTGAATAATTTTCAGAATTGGTCTCCAAGATGACAATAATTTTCAGATTGGTCTCTATAATGAGACTAATTTTTAAAATTGGTTTCCAAAATGAGACTAATTTTCAGAATTGGTCTCCAAAATGATACTAATTTTCAGAATTGGTCTCTAGAATCGGACTAATTTTTTAGAATTGGTCTCCAAAATCGTACTAATTTTCAGAATTGGTCTCCAGAATCGGACTAATTTTCAAAATTGGTCTCCAGAATCGGACTAATTTTTCACCGTTGGTCTCTAGAATCGGACTAATTTTTCACAGTTGGTCTCCAAAATCAGACTAATTTTCAAAACTGGTCTCCATAATCAGACTAATTTTTTACAATTGGTCTCCAAAATCGAACTAATTTTTAGAATTGGTCTCGAGAACGAGACTAATTTTCAGAATTGGTCTATAGAATGAGAGCAATTCTGAGAATCGGTCTACAAAATAAGACTAATTTTTAAAATTGATCTAACAAAGGAGAGGAGACGAAGTTCACACAATTGGTCTTCTTCAAGATCGGTCCAAGGCAGCAGAGACAATTGGTCCAAAACAAGAGACCAATCTCACAAAATTTGTCTTTTTCGGAATTGGTCCAAAACGAGACCAATTTCACAAAAATTCGTCTTTTTAAGAATTGGTACAAAACAAGAGACCAATTTCACAAAATTCGTCTTTTTCTGAATTGTTCCAAAACAAGAGACCAATTTCACAAAATTCATCTTTTTCAGAATTGGTCCAAAGCAGGGGACCAAGTTTCAAAATTCGTCCAAGGAAAGTTGAGAAGGCCAATTTCACAAAGTGGTCCAAGGCAACAAAAGGACCAATTCCAAGAATTGGCATAAGAACTAATTTTTCTAGAAAGGACTAATTTCTCAAACTCTTCTTGTAAAGGCAAACTAAAGAGAAGGGACCCGAAGTAGTGGAGAAGAAAAGAGAGTGGAGACAAAGAGAATAGAGAAAAAGAGTGGAGGCCAGAGTATCGGATTTGGCAGAGCACAGAGTATGAGACTTGGCAGAGTACCAGAAAAGTGAGAGTGAAGGAAAAGAGTCATGGAGTAACCGCCTTGCAGAGAGCAAGCTTATATAAGGGAAGGGATTCGAGTACGAGGAGGGGAGACACCAAATAGGAGACACCAGAGAAGAGAGATCAAATACTAGACACAAGATACATATCATATGTGATATATCAGAGCGAGGTTACTGGAGGGAAGTGTGTTTTCCCAAGCTTTAGCAATTAAGTCGAGGAGTTAGACAAGAGGCTCTAGTCTTGTCACTGAGGGTGGACAAGCGGAGTAAGTCTACTAGGAATGAGTGCTTAACAAGAGACTTGTGTGCTTTACTAGTGCCTTGAGTTGGATTCTCTAGTCAGATTGTGGAGTTGTGAGATGTCCCTTGCCTTCTTCATTGAGCTGGACTGCATACTTTGTACACTTCCATGTTTATGTTAATGGAGTAAGGTTTTTGTAACTCTTCATCTTCACTCTTCTTCTGTCTAGTTTGTAATTTGTGCAAAGCAAACACATAGTGCATACTGCACTAAGAGAAAGAACCCACTTCGAGCACAAGAGAACAAGAATTTCCTCTACAGGTGCTCAATTTGGCATGCCCGGTGGGACTTTGCTTTGCATAATCTCTCTACTTTGTTCTTTGTTTTACTATTCAATCTCTGTTTGAGAATTAATCTTTTCAGAATTAGTCCCTTTTTTTAGACCAATTTTTTTTTACGAAGTTTTGTGACCATTTTTTTTTGGTTTAGCCTATTTTTTGGACCAAATTTTAAGACTGTTTTTGTTTTAGCTAGTAGAACAACTTTTTCGTATGATGCTGTTTCATCCTTAGTTTTTAATCTTAGTCCTTAGCCTAAGTACTAGTCCAATTTTTAGTCCATTTTTTAGTCCAAAATTTTAGTCTAACTTTTAGTCCGAATTTTTATTCCTAGCTGAAGTTCGTACTTCTCCAGTCCTCTTAGTCCGATTTCTCATCATATCTATGAGTTCATACAGAGTGGTAGTCTATGACTCATAACTGATCAAGGCACCCATCAAAAGCTACCATAGAAGGACTCTTCACTATACTCCTCCTCTAGTACCTCCCAACCCTCTTCCATTTCCAGCTGGGTCTTCATCTTCATCTTCATCTTTCGAGGAAGTACTTGCCCACCACAACAACACAAGAAGGATGGGTTAGCGGCTCTTCTGTTTCGGGTTAACATCAAATTCCCAACCTTCAAGGGAGCTTCTCATGAGGACCCCGATTACCATGTGAGAAGATTCCTATCCTTGTCCAAGAGAAGGGGGCCGTCAGAACTGATAGGATGCCTTCCTAGCTCTCTTCCCTGCCACCTTAGAGAGCATTGCTGATAGATGGTTGAGTCAGTATGCTTAAGAACATTTTGCAACATGGGAGGCCTTACGAATAGCCTTCACCAACACTTTCTGAAAGGTAACTCTACTGAAAGAACTCTTGACCATTTAGAAAATCTTAAACTTCAGCCGAAGGAATCATTCCCTGAGCTGATGACTAGAGTAAAGTCTCTAGTAGCAAAGGAACCTGATCAACCTGGAGATTTCCTAGTTAAGAAGTGGGTGGAGAAAGCCCTCCCAAAATCATCTCAACAAAAAGTGAGGGAATTGTTAAGAGGAGATGCAACACTACAAGATTTTGAAGGCGTTGTAGCTAGGATCGAGGAGGCTCGCCAACATTTTGAAAGAAGGGAGATATGTCAAGAAGAATCTCCTTGGGATTCAATGGCAAGCTTGCGGAGGTAGTTAGAAGCTCTCAAACTACAAAAGAATCTCCAAGAAGAAAAGAATGTATGGGAAGACACTATTGCACATCTCCGGCAAGAGCTGGAGGAGCTTAAAGCTCAGAAATAGGTAAAAGCTTTCATTTGGGCACAATATGTAATAAACCAGGTCATAGCACCCAAGAATGTCCAGAGAAGACCACCTTCCAGGTCTGTGGAAAAACTGGCCATGAGGCAAGAGAGTGCTACTTCCTCAAAGGTATTCAAACCACTTGGATGAAGGCACCGAGAACATAGTGTAACCAAAATAACCAAGGGCATCCACAAGATGTGATGTATACCACTCCTCAGTTCAACGATAGTAATAACCAAAGAAAGCCCATCAATAAGAAGAAACTAATCATGTGTTATCGGTGTGGTGAGTACGGGCATTTACAAAGTCGATGTCCTCTTCTCGAAGGATCAACCTCCATGCAAACTTCCATGCAAACTTTGTCCAGATGCTATAGATCACTACTCCAAGGATGGTCCAAAGTTGGCCGGAGCTCAAGCCAAGGAGGACTATGTGGGCAATAGCCAGGAAGCTCCTCCTATAAAGTGAACGTGATCTCAATAAAAGAGAAAGGCATTCCGAAATGGGGAGACCTCGCTGACTTGGATAATTCTGAGCCCAATTCTGGAATTGGATCTAGCATATTAATTTCAAAAATTAGATCAGTTTTTGGAAAAGGCCCAATTCCGGAAATTGGGCCAATGCCAAAAATTGGACCGACTCCAAGCATGAGAAGAATTTCAGATGGACCATTGAATGGTAAGACCAATTCCAGAATTTGGTCCAATTTTACAAGATGGACTAATCCCAAGGACAAGACAAGAAATTGGACCAATTCTTGAAATTGGATCAGCTCTCAAAGTTCCAACAATCTCAGATGAAGGAGTTCCACACGTGAGACCAATTGCAGAAAATGGAAGGAGAGACAGACCAATTTTAGAAGCTTTAGAACCCATTCTAGAGATGAGACCAATTTTTCGAAGGGCCAACTGGACCAAAACCAATTTTTGTTGAACATCCAGTAATAGAGCAAGCTAGTTCAAAATCTCTTGCAGCGGAGGGTATCACTGCAAGAATTCTACTTCTGTAGAAATAGATGCTTTTGAGTCCTCACGCGGGCCTAGAAGAAAAATTATAGGACCAAAACAAAGTCAAGACCAAGTTCTTAGAAAAGGAAGGACCTAGCTTGAAGATGCCTTATTTTGAAGGAAGAGGTGAAGGGGTAGATAAGGCTTACAAGGACACAATGAGGGAACTCCATCAGAAGATCCAGACTTGGATTCTACCATCATGGACACCGAAAATCTTTTAAGGAATACTTATAGGCATGTATCTCTCTATGATCTCTTAAAAATGGATGAAAGGTTTAGGAGTGATATTTTAAGGATAATTGAGACATTCTGTCCACCACCCCCGGAGATCACAATTAGTGGCGAGCATGTGCAAACCAATATGATCATGCCAGGTAACATGCCTACTATTGACTCAAGAAGTCCAACAGTCACCTTGACCATCAGAGGCAAGATTTTTATAGGGGTAATTATCGATGGAGGGTTGGGCATTAACCTAATGCCCCATTACACTATGATCTCTCTAGGCTTAGAAATGTCAAAGAAAGCTTCTTTCACCGTGACTCCTTCAGATCAAAGTAGAGTTCAGCCCTTGGGAATAGTAGAACAAGTACCTGAGCTCATTCAAAAAACCCAAATTTTCCTAAGTTTCGTTGTGGTTAACATTCCTCGCATGGAAGAGGGATACCCGCTACTGATTGGACGACCTTGGCTGAGACATCATCATGCAGTTCATGATTGGGGCAACGATACCTTGCAGGTCAACACCAAAAGGCATTCCAGACAATACCTACATCTTGACGGCAAGAATGAGGAGAAGCGTGAAGGTAACACACATTCCTTTTCCATTCATAAGGAAAAAGAAGTAGAGGTGGAAGATGATCAAGATCAAGACCTCCTCCAGTGGATAGAAACACTAGACTCTTTCCCATGCTATGGTGCTAATATCACAGAAAATGAAGAAGAAGTAGAAGCTATAGGACTAGGGAACCTATTCTTGACTATAGAAGGGGAAGGGATAAAATGTACAGGTATTATCAAGAAGACCCTCACGATAGAAGAAAATTATCAAAAGACGATAAGAATCTTGCGAAGGAGCTGATTGAGGACCCTGCACTGAAGGAGGGGCCAGCAAGCGGATGGGTTCAAAAGAAGGAAATTGATATCCTTTTGGATGAATCTCCATGTTATTGAGATGACCTTTTCTCACAAGAATCTACAGAGTCTATTCTCTCTTCCAGCTTAGTGTAGCAGGTCAACTTGGGATGAAGAAAACCCTCAACCGGTCCTTCTCACATCTTGGCTGTGGGAGTATCTCATCCTACTCACAGAGGTAATTGCTTTCATGAAAAGATTTAAGAACGTCTTTGCATGGGCTTATGAAGACCCGGAAGGGATAGCTCCACATCTAGGTCAGCACACCATACCTCTTGCTGATAACGCGAAGCCGATTAGGAGAAGGATATACAGACTCAATCCCAAATATGCCGGAGCTGTGGAAAAGGAGATTGAGAAGATGGAAGAGGCAAAAATAATTGTGCCAGTGGAACATTCACAATGGTTGTCATCCATGGTTATAGCACCTAAGAAGCAATCTAATAAAATCAAAATTTGTGTTGACTTCAGGCCTCTCAATAAGCTAACAATCCTTGATGGTTTTCTTACTCCTTTCTTTGAACAAGTTGTAGAAGATGTAGCTGGACACTCTCTCTACAACTTTATGGACGGATTCAGTGGGTACAGTCAAGTACCAATTCATCTGGTGGATCAATCCACAACAGCCTTTGTCACTCCTAAAATGGCCTTTGGACTAAGGAATGCCCCGGCATCCTTCATCAGGGTGGTCTGCACCATTTTTAGACCACTACTTCTGAAATTCTTAAGGTTTTTTATGGATGATTTTTCCACTTTCTCAAGTGTAGGATTTTCCTCTTCTCTTGAACACCTTTCTCAATTGCAAGAAGTGTTTGAGCTATGCAAAGATGCAAGACTAAAGACGAACCCTAACAAATGTCATTTTTTAATCACGGAGGGCACACTTCTTGGACATGTGGTTTCTTCAAAAGGTATGGCTCTTGGTCCTGATAAGGTCCTAGTCATTATGCGAATGCCACATCCTATTAATGCGAAACAAGTACAAAGCTTCTTAGGTCACATTGAATATCATAGGAAGTTCATCAAAATGTATGCAGATATAGCAATGCCACTATCTAAACTAATAGGAAAATTAGTCCAATTTATATGGACTCAGGAAGAGGAAATGACATTTGGACTTCTCAAGAGGAAACTGGTGAGCTCTCCTATTCTTATAGTCCCAGATTGGGATATACCTTTTCATGTGCATGTGGATGCAAGTTCCACTGGTGTAGGTGCAATTCCTTGGAAGGGGAACTTCTTCCATTGGTAAATGCTTCTAGAGTAAAACCTTATGAACAGTGACATGCCAAAAATAATTGTTTCATCTATGCTCATTGTATGTCTACGACCATTGTATATATGGGTCCTTGTATATGTTGGTCCTTTGTTATGGGGTAGGCATATATGGTGACAGACAGAATTAGGTCCTGTCTCGGCAGGTACATATGGTGATAGAGAGAAATAGAACATTCCATTTTAGTGATTAAAAGCATGTTGTTGCTCTTTAATGATCAAACATCCAATAACATTGAAGAGTCACACACCATATAAGTAGTACTGGTTTTAAATATCTTCCTCTCATCACTACCACAAAACCTCTACTTGTAGCAGTGTTCACTCTTAGAGGTTAAAAAAAAAAATCCTACCACTAGTACAGAGAATTCGTTCCCAAAACTAGTCTGGATTTTTTACTCCTAAAGAATGTCCCAAGTTTCGATTGTTTTTAGTCCCTCCCATGCTTGGCACTACTAAATTTGTCGCATTTCCCATAGAATCTCTACCACATTTCCCTCTTCTAGAGCTGTTTCCCCATAACTATTCGATGGCCTTATTCCGTTAGCACATTGAGTCGAATCTCCCGGTTGTCTCCAAGCCATTCGCAATTTTTGCCTTCACATTCAAATTATCAATTTATCAACCCCCAACGAGTTCTCTTATCATCTACACTTCGCCGGTACCAAATCTGAACACACCTGCCTCCAACTCCACGGCCAAATTCGTCCAGAAGTTGCCCAATCCGTTAGACCATTCGTCATACTGCTCCTCATTCGTCAACTCAACTCGTAGTCCGGTTCCCACTCTCCCAAGAGCTCATTCACATGTTTCAGCTGTTGCCCTATCGCAACAGTCAAAGATAGGGAGGCAGTGGCTGCTGCCATAGCTTGAATGCGAGTACAAACAGAACGTTTAGGAACTCCCTATAGATCGAAGACAGAATGCATTCTCATGACATGCAATTGCCGGGTAAAAAGTAGCATCGATGGTCAGATTAACGTTGACTTGTACAGTTCATTCAAGCAAAACACCGCGAACTTAATGACCAAGTCCAGCATCCGGACCTATCTGCTCACAACTAACCAACGACAATCGAAGCTCCAGCCAAGGACAAAAGCCAGATCGTGAAAATGAACATAGTCGTCTCCTCTGATAAAGATGTTAGTGATGACTCTGAGACCAATCAGGACATTAATCAGGAAGAGACTGCGTCTGAATTCATGCCTTCACAAACCCTCTCATCAATGGATGCATCGGAAGGTATGTCTTCATCCTCACGTACCTCTCAAACACACAACGGCATACTAATTCATGCCATTTATACTATGCCAACCGCAAGAGAAACTCTTCAACATTTGTTCTCAGATGCTCAGCTGAAGGTGATGGGCCTCAAAGGAATTCTCTTTAGTTTCCCTCTCAAAGGAACCAATCATATGGAGGTAATTGACTTTTTCACTTCCTTTCCAAACTTTCTTGGAGGTAATTGGCTTTTTCACTTCCTTTCCAAACTTTCTTGAGGGCATCCTGTCTAGAGACATGTTGGCTTTAGCAATGGGTGCGGTTACTCATGTACTCCCAGCCGGAGTCCATACCTACTCGGGAATCTCTAAAAACTGCTGGATTGAGAAATGCAAGACAGCATTCGAAGATCAACCGGTTGCCCTGGCTACAACTCCAATCTTATGTGCTTTCAAATTCTGTTTTCTGCTATGAAACATGAAAGCTCCAGAGCATACCCATTCCACCAACTCCTTTGGCATTCCATGCTCGAAAAAAGGAAGCGTTTTGTGGCACAGACCAACAAAGGGGCTACAAAATTCCATGTCTATTCCACGTGCATATTTACTTGGCTACGTACCCTTCCAGCATTGTACCCTCAACTGTCATCTTCATCCCTTGGTCAGAGTCACGGCAAGGATAAAAGGCGGACCTATGTGCTTCGATCAAAGTTGCCATCATCCAGCAAGAAGAGGGCAAAAGTAGTCAAGGATTCGAGAGTAGCCTTACATGCACTTCCACTTCCAGAGCAAGGTTATGCAGCATTGAAAACCGGTAAGAAATTGTCTTTCTCCCCTCAACATCCAAGCCCACCTTCTACTACATATAACACTATGGCCACTTCAGTTATCATTACCTCCGCCACTTCACCCATGATAACACCCATACCCACTGCATCCACTACCACTTCACCCATTATAGCACCCATACCCACTACATCCACTGCCACTTTACCCATTATAGCACCCATTCCCACCCATTCCCACTACATCCGCTATCACTCCACTAACCACTACTTCATCCACCTTCACCGATACACCTTCTACTCCCTTCCATTCACATCACTCTATCAGCCCCACTCATACTCCGCAACCTTGCTCCCAATTACCTCCTCCTCTACAACTTTGCCCACCAACCTAGCAACCATTTCCCACTTCAGTAAGCATAGACAATCCTGAACCATCTTCTCCATGTTCCACACCATCTTCAGCCCCACATTTCATCTCCTTGCCATCTCCTACACCTGCACTCATTGCTATATCTACCCTCCTCCATACACCACTACATAACCCTACATCCACATCTTCCAACACTACTGCTTCTATCCCCATTCTTAACTCTACTGCACCACAAATAGCTTCCATTTCCTCAACACCACAATCCATTCCTCCACGTGGTTTACCCTTTAACACAACAACAGAAACACTTTGTCAAATGACACAACTATGTGAAGAAGGGGAAGCTTCACTCGAAACTCAGTTGGCTGCCTTCGATGAACAGCATATGTACATCACAGCTATGTGCACTTTGGTACAATCTATGGAGCGCTACAATAGAGAAATTCACGATTGCATGAATTACATAGAAGCAGAATTTAGAAGGATACAAGCAAAATTGCATACAATGTCACATCTTGAGCAATAGAACCTCGAATTGCAAAAGGAAATCAAGGAATTAAAGACGACGGTCACATTCTACAAGGATAGATATGAAAGAGCGAAGGCCTTACACATAATGGCAACAAACTTATTTTTAGCTACAAAAACGGGGCATCCATCCTCCAACACTTAGAATACTTCATGCATTTAGATAATTTTTGCATTTAGA
>CM035410.1:89219315-89236815 GCA_020310875.1 Ceratopteris richardii
TGCATACTTTGGAAATGCATGACCTGAATGGTGCAAAAGACAGGGTTGTGCAAGGAGCACATGGTTGTTGCTCGTTCGAGGCTTTCGATGTTATTTGTGGAGGTTAATGCCGACCTTGGTGGAGGTATCCTTTGAGTCTCGGACTGATGTAATCCTCCTTATTGGAGTCCATTTTAGAACATCATTTGGCACTGTAGAGGTCACTTCAGGCGTCTTCCTCTTTGGATGCGTTCAGAACTGTGGTATCCAGTGTGGTTGGCGCTTTGGTTCGATGGAGGCTGCTTGTACTTTTGGCTTCCAAACCCAAATCCTTTTTGCACGTCTTCCTACTTTTCTTGAAGAGCTGATTTGATCTTCTTCCGGTCTCTGTACGTGGTTCTTACCTTCTTCTCTTTTTGGCTTCTTGGTTGAGACCTTTCGCATGTGGGAGAACATAGGTTGTTGTGGATGTAAGAGCTTCTTAGGTACCCACATTTGCAATTGCCCTTGTTGAGCTGCAGCTAACTTCTTAGGCACCCAAACTTGTTGGATGCCTTGTGATTGAGCTTGTCCGAGCTGCTTCCTTCGTCTTCTGGCCTGGTTAGTGTGCATGGATGGGATTTGTGGGGGCAAGGCTGGTGGTTGCTCTCCTTTGCGTACCCAGATCTGCTTCATGCCCGGAACCGCTTTTTTATCGAATGGTGTCTTTCCATTTGATGTAGCGGTTGTCGTGAACGGTTGTGTTTGCTTGTATGGTGGGCTCACTACTATGGCTACTTGATTCTTTGGAGAAGAAGAAAGATCCACCCGCCTTCGAACCTGGTCTTCCACGATTGACTCCTTCTGCATCATAGAGCTTTTGACACATACAACATCTTCTTTCATATGATTAGTCTTGGAAGAACTAAGAGAGTGTGTGGTGCCATGATTTAGGAGCATGCAGTTCTCTAATTCTATTGTAATGCATTGTTCATGTACCCAAACTTGAAGAATTTGACTTCTTAGGTTTAAGTTAACTGCATGGTCATAGATCCAATCTTGACCCAAGACAAGTGGTTCTGTAAGGTTCTCATCTTGACATACTAGCGCTTTGACTCTCATTGGAACATCTTGAAGGTAGATGGGAAGTTCCACCTCGCCCAAACAAGGGGTTTCCACACCTCCCAATCCTATGAGATAAGCTTCTATGGGATTGATGTTCAACCCCAAGTCTTGGCAGTAGGAAAGTCTAACTGCACTACTTGCTGCACCTGAGTCAATCAATGCTTTCACCGTCCTTTCACCCTTCCCTTGTCCTATCTCTATGGTCACAAAGGGTCTTCGGTCAATGACCTGAGAAGTCGCTATGCCTGACTTTTGACACATATCCATGTGATATTTTGGGGCTTTTGAGTTGACTTCTAGGCCTAATCGCCTTAACTTATTTTGCCTAATACTCTCTCTGGCCTCTACCTGTGCTTCTTCTCTCACTCTTAACTCTTCTTCTTTTCGCTTCTTAGCAGTGTTGAGTCTCATTAGCATATCCTCAGTAAGAGGTTCTTGATATAGCTTGACTCTACAGCCACTAATATAGTTTGGCAAGATATCTCCTTCTAGAGTGGCCAACTGAACTGCACCACTAGTGGAAATTCTATTAATGATCATGGGTCCATATCCTCTTTTTTCCAACTTACGGGCATGTTGTTTTAGTGTGTATACCAACACTAGATCTCCCTCTTTCAATCCCTTATCCTTGATGTGTGCATCAAAGTATGCCTTTTGCCTCTTCTTTGCAGCGTAGATGCTTGCTGCCGCTCGTAGCCTCGTCTCACCCAAGCGTTCGAGATCAAAGATCCTAGAGGACAATTCATGCCCATTCCACTCATACTCTTGTGCTACTTTTAAGGCAGGGATTAAGAAATCTAATGGTAGCACAGCGTTCTGTCCGAAGAACATATGAAATGGGGTGGCGTTGAGTACCGTTTTGTAGGCAACTCGATAAGCCCAAACAACATGATGAAGTTGTTTGTCCCAATCAGAGCGTTTATTATTTACCAGTTTTGTCAATACGTTACAGAGGATCTTATTGGTACTCTTGGCTTGTCCGTTGGCTTGTGGATGATAGGGGGCAGATTTCTTATGTATCACCAAGAATTCTTGGAGAAGATTTTCAATGACTTCATTCAAGAAGTGTGTGCCTCTATCGCTCACCAACTCTATTGGTAGTCCATATCTCGTGAACACATTCTCGAATAAGAACTTAGCCGTAGTCTGAGCATCATTCTTTGTTGTGGCTTTGACTTCTACCCACTTTGTAAGGTAATCTGTGGCTACAATGATGTACTCTGCATGGGAGTTTCTAGCTGGGGGGTTAATAGGACCTATGAAGTCTATGCCCCACTTCGAAAATGCACGTCCTCCCATCATTGGCCTCAAGGGCATCTCGTCTTTTCTCACTGGATATTGTGCACGTTGGCATGTGTCACATTTCTTCACATAGGTATGTGCGTCCATATGAAGAGTGGGCCACCAAAGTCCTGAGAATAGAATGGTCTTGATCACTCGGTCAGGACCAAAATGTCCACCTGCAACACCGCTGTGTGCAGTCTCTAAGACCTTTAAATAGTCTGATTCATGAACGCACAGTCTTAAGTAACCATCTTTGCCTCTTCGGTATAGGTTGTCTCCTACTAGGGCATAGCCTTGAGCCTCTTGCTCCATGCTTCTTCTTCTTGCTAGACTAGCCTCTTTGGGTAATCTTCCCGATCTCATAAACTCTACCAATGGAGCACTCCATTCTGGAATTAATGACACTTGATAAAGGGTCGCATGCTCCACTGGGGGTCTCTCTCTGCACCTTGGACAATTCTTAATCCACTCATGTATTTCTTTGTCCATGCTAGGCCAATACACTCCTAAACGCTTTAGATTCTGCAATGTTGGTTGTTTAGAATAGTGATTTCCTAGCATTCCTTCATGGGCTTGTTGCAACCAACTACTATGTTCATTATCCTCCACACAACAAGCTAATACACCCTCAGTATCTTGTTTGTACATGCTTCCTGCTAATATGTGATATTTTTGTGATTTTACAACTTCTTCTTGTGATGTTTTCACATTCTTATTTGCAGGGCCAAAGGTTAGGACTGGTACCAACTTATTTGCCCATTTAGGAACAACTTCTAAATTGAACAGATAAGCATCGGGTAATTCGTCAGACACTCCTTGCGGTGACTCTCTTGAAGTGATGCGAGAAAGGTGATCTGCCCGAAGGTGGGTTATCCCTTTCCTGACAACAACTTCAAAGTCATATTCCATTAGTAAGAGGAACCATCGTACTAAGCGTCCAGTATTGCAAGGTTTATTGACCAAATATAACAAAGCTTGATGATCAGTGAAAAACTTGAACTTGTTGGCCAATAAATAGTGTCTAAACTTCTTCACAGCATATACCATGCCTAAGCCTTCTCGCTCAGTTGTGGTATAGTTCCGTTCAGCTGCAGTGAGCTGTCTACTAGCATATGCTATGGGCAAATCTAAGTTTCCTTCACTTGTGGGTTGTGCTAGCACACATCCTATGGCATGATTGGATGCATCCACATGGACATGGAATGGTTTATTCCAATCAGGAGTGGTGAGTATTGGTGCCGTGCACAAACGTTTCTTCAGTTCATTGAAAGAATTCTCGCATTCATCATTCCACTCAAAATTAGACAACAAGGCATAAAGGGGTTTAGCTATGATCGCGTACATGTGGATAAACCTGCGGTAATATCCACAATGGCCCATAAAGGCTTGTACCTCTTTGACATTCCTTGGCCTTGGTAGCTCTGCTATGGCTCGTACCTTATCTTCATCTGTTGAGATTCCATTCTTAGAAACAATATGGCCTAAGATTTTACCTTGACGCACCATGAACACACACTTTTCTGGGTTCAGACACACTCGATATTCTCTACACTTGTTGAAGATTTGTCTGAGCTCAGGGATGTGAACCCTTCTTTCTTGGGAATGAGCACATAAATCATCCACATACACTTCTAAGCTCTTTCGCAAGAACTCTTTGAAGACATGACACATGAGCCTTTGGAATGTTGCAGGTGCATTGGTGAGCCCAAATGGCATCACACGAAATGCAAAGATTCCCCACTCTGTAGCAAAAGCTGTTTTGTGTTGATCTTCTGGGGCAATGGCTACTTGATTGTAACGTGAAAATCCATCAAGGAAGCTATAAACTTCCTTACCTGCAACACGCTCCAATAGGTGTTCTGTGATTGGAAGTGGATAACTATCTCTAATCGTAGCGGCATTAACTTTTTTAAGGTTAATACACACTCGCAACTTCCCGTTCTTCTTGGGTACCACAACAATGGGGGACACCCATTCGGTATGCTCAATCTCATAGATGAATCCAGCTTCAATCAACCTATCAATTTCTTCTTTTATTTTGGCTGCATAGGTATCATTATATGTGTAGGGCTTCTGTTTGGTGGGCTTAGCATCAGCAGTCATGGGGATAGTATGAGAGCAAATTCTTGGATCTACCCCTTTCAAGTCTCTATAGTGCCATGCAAACACATCCCTATATTCCCTTAATAGAGCTATGAGCTCCATTTCTTCTCTTGCACTTAGGTCATCTCCTATATATGTGCATCTCTCTTCGTTCTCTTCAATGGTCACTACAATCTTCTTGGTCTTTTCTTTATTATCATATGATTCTCCTATGATGGCCTCTCTCTTAGGCATTCGTACCAAAATTTTGCGGTCGTCAACTTCATATTTCTTGAAGTTTTCTGGTACTTCAAACAATGATTCCTCCTCTTCTTGTTTCACTGCTTTTCTTTTCTTTTTCTTTTGACTACTCTCACTCCCATCCTTTGAGTTTACTGTTTTAATACTTGTGAGAGGTTCTTCTTCTTTCTGGGTGAACACTCCTATATCTTCTAGATAGTGCTGCTCTGAGTTAAAGCAACTATCCATCACAATAGACTCCAGATCATCGTCATTCTCTTCTTCTTCTATGACATCACTAGGGTCACATTCTTCTAGCAAGGGTTGACACATGAACACTGAGATATCATAACCCTCCTCATCACAATGAGGTGTCCACTGTTCCTCATTGACAGCAATGTCCATGGTGGCTAAGATTTCTGGCCAGCCATGAGGCTCAAACTCCTCATCTGGAAAGATCATCGGTGTGTAGGCTGGGTCTCTAACTGGTCTATCTCCTAGCGAAGTTCCTTCTTCTCTTGCCTTTAAACGTTTTTCCTCTTCCTTTGCGACCTTGCACATCCACAAATGAGTATCTTCATGCAGCCATGATGGATCAGGTGAACTTTCAGAATGCACAGAGATGGAATCTTCTTTCGCTTTGTGGATAGAATTCCACTGTAGGGGTGGTACATCTCTGAAGGTGTAATCCTTCAAATTGACCTTGGTGGTGACCCCTAAGTGCTGTAAGTACAAGGAGTTAGTTCCCCAATCCTGTACTATTTGCAATTGTCGTAGGAAGGGTCTTCCTAGGATCATCTCATAGACATTATTTTTCTCAAAGTCACATATAGCAAATGTGTGCTCAAACTCTACACCACAAGTGGTTAGAGTGATCCCTTCTAGCAATCCTAGAGGTCTTTCAAAATGACCATCAGCCATTTGAAGCTTCATTCTAGTTGGTCTTAATGTGGGCTTGCCCCATTGCTTCCACAAGGAGGTGGTTGCAATAGCAACACCAGCACCTGAATCTATGATTGCTTTGGTTGTGTAACCTTGGTAAGTGATTGGAAGATAAGTATTACCTTCTTCACCCTCACACATGTCCCCTATTTTGTCTAGAGGTATCTCTGGTACCCTTTGCTTGGAGCCTGCTTTTGGCATGTTGGAATCAAGTTCTGGAACCTGATCCTTCACATGATTCCAAAGCTCAGGTTTTGCTTTGAACAGCTCTTCTACAGTGAGATGACACTGAACCTTAGTGTTCTTCACGACATCCGTGTTCCTTGGAACCACTGAGTCTTCATTTCTTACTAGTATTGTGGGAGCTCTAATCTGGAGAGATTCAGATTCCCATGGGCCTGGAAATTGAGGCAGTTCTTCTAAGGTATTAGATTCAAAATCTAACCTTTCGTCTTCTTGTTGTTCTGCTTCATCTCCGTAAATAGATGGGATGTCTTGGGGAAATTGATCATGAAGATCATCAATCTCAGGAATAGGAGGGGAATTACCCTTCTCCTTGGCCCATTTCTCTTCTTGTATTTCCCGCAAGAATTCTTGAGAGTACTGTTGAATTGAAGGAGGTATTCTTGGATCCGTGGAATTAGGAACATAAGCTCCCATCGGTGGTGAGCTTCCTCTTTCAATAACTGGTTGAGCCTGTGGAGGTAAAGAAACTTGTGGTTTGTTTACCAACTGCTCTAATCGTTCTAATAAGCCTTGGAAATGCAAATCTGGTTTGACAGAGTTTGTCTGATTGAACTTTTGACTAGTCTCAAGTATAGCTTGAGCTTGTTCTACCATTTTCATGCACATTTTCATTCGTTCAATCTCTAAATCCGCTCTAGGGTAACTCTTGTCTAGATTTGCAGCTGTAGGCCCTTCTTGAAGTCGAGCCTCGTAGGCTTTGAACATCATGTCCAAGCCTTCTGGGGTTGGATATGCAAGAACAGACCCTGGTTGCGGTCTATTTACAATGGGTGGTGGGGTGGGATGAGGTGGAGTGGATGGAGTTTCGGCATGCGAGGGGCTTTGAGATGCAATGTCTTCTATTTTTGTTTTCGCTTCTTTTAAGCTTTCTTCTAGTTCCGATAACTTTTTATTCCACTTGCGATTGGCCTTCTCTCTGGTATCCTTCCATGTTCTTGTTTTCCTCTTACTAGGCTCTCCTGATTCACTCGACTCTGATTGTTCTGTTGGTTTATCCTGTTGTAAGGCTTGTGCTCTAGTGACAGCTTGTATAGGAGCCACATTGCTACTACTTGAATTTGAATCTTCCACTAAGCCTACCACATTAATGGGTGTAATCTTGGGTGCACTGGAGGGGTTTCTTGGACAATCTCTGGGGAGATGGTCTTTGCCACAATCAGGACAAAAAGCCTGTATTGTGATAGCCTGTCCTTGACTCGGAGATGGTGGGTGGGGACAGTCACGAATGAAATGGTCACCATGACATCTGAAACAAGATCCTCTAGGGGCTTGTGGTCTCATTTGTCTCAACTGGGGCCTAGGGTTAGGATTTGTGTACATGACATTGGAGTATTCTGGCTCCCAATTTTGCTCCATAGGTGGCGCCTCATATTGATACGAGTAAATCTCACTATGTTCAGGTGACTCTATGTAATACGCATGTGGACTACCTTCATGGGAGTAGTCTGAACTATGAGCATGAGAATCATTATCTGGTATCCATGGGGTTAGGGGCACCAATGCTCTATTTGGATTTTCCTCTCCCACAGCATATTTGACTGGAATCACGTTGGCTGGAGCTGGTGGTTGGTTTCCCAAGATAGGTTGTGGCCTATATGGTACCTGATATTGCTGTTGTGGTCTATAATATGGCTGTTGGTATTGGTTCTGATACCTACCTTGTGGGTAAGGTTGCTGATAATTCTGTCTAACAGCCTGCCTATTGTAGGGACAATCTTGAGCCGTGTGGTTTGTGTATTTTCTCTCAATAGTGCAATATGGAGCATTCCTTTCTCTAATGTTTTGGTTTTGCATTGGGCATACATTAGCCATGTGGTCGCCTCCACACGTATAACACCGATTCACTGGAGTGACTCTCTGTGTTTGTTTATTTTGGACTCCCAGCTTCTTGGCAACTTGCTCAGCTATCTCTTCTATTTCTGTGGAGATCTTTGAAGTATGACTAGTAGAACTATCCGAATCTTTGTAGAGTTTGGACAATCCCAACTCCTCACCCAAGTTATCTTCTATGTCGATGCACGTCCGCACACACTCTTCTATGGATCTAGGCTCTTTCAAGTACACATATGATCTTAATTTTGTGCTCAGTAAGCCATCTAAGAACAAAGCCACTTGTTTAGCTGGTGTGGGTAACTCTGGAGTAGGGCATCTTTCTAGGTACTGTCTGAACCTTCTACCTGCTAGTCGCACTGTTTCTTGGGGTGTCTGCTTGAAACCGTGGATCAAGGATGAGGTGTTATGCCTGATACCACTCTTGGAAAATTCTACAATGAATTCGTCTAGCAGTTGACCTATATCGCGATAGTTGCAACTACTCAATGGTTGAAACCAAGCCAAGGCAGTGCCCTTAAGAGTCAAACCAAATGCCTCGTATTGGGTGAATAAATCCTCAACCTGTTCAGCTCTTAACACTTGTTTGAACTCGGCCACATGATCATAAGGATCTCCTGACCCGTCAAAATAATTCTTCATTGCCTTGATCACTTGAGTGGGTCTAAGGGTTCTTGGGTGCTCTCGGGGTCTAGGCAATGAAAAATCATGTTCATCTCTTTTTTGCCTATGTGCTTGATGTCTCTCTCTTTCAGGTCTTTCATTTTCAAATCCTGATCTATTCCTGCCCACGGTGTGTGCAAAGCTTACCTCAGGTCTCTCTCTAGTTCTTTCTCTCTGGGCTTCATAAGCGTGGGATGATCCTATTCCTTGGAGGCCATGGGAAACATTGGATCTTAATGGGGGGAAAATCAACTCATTCTTCCAAGTATATGCATGTCTATCATGTTCTGTTACCAAGAAAATTTTCTCTGATGTGTTATCCAGGTAGACAACTTTGCCTGGTATCTCTGGATCCTTGAACTCGTAGATGATGACTATGCCCAATTGGCTAGGTTGATCTAGCTTGAATCTCCAAAAGGCTTCCTCTGTTTCTCTATTCGAAAATAGTTCTATGCTTTTGTTATCTTGAGGGATCCAGTCTGGAGTGATCACTCGGGTCAAAACTGACTTACCTCTAGGAGTCTGGGGTCCTTGTCCTACATTTCCTTGTTCTAGGTCTCCTATTTCATTCTCAGGAATGACATTTCCAAACTCATCAGTCCTATCTGGTAGGTTGGTGACCACATACATGGTTCCTTCCTTATCAATGTATGAACCCTCTTCGAACTTGACCACCGGGTGTTCAAGTCAAAAGGATTGATCTGGATTTTTGAGTTGGACCACTGATCGCCTCAAACCATCCTCATAGATGCGAGCACCTAATTGGTTGGTCCGAATATATTCCAACTGTGTCTTATAGGGCCCTTCTGGTGTTTGTAGATGGGCAGTCCCTGAGCCACCTGCAGGTTTTCCCATACTAAAAGACATTTCTGAATCACTTGTGTCTGAACTTAGTAAAAGATGACCACTTAGTTGTTGTGCCCAAGACTTGGATGTATGGTTGACACTAGCCTCAGAAGATCTAATGCTTTGTTTATCCTTGCCTAAGTGTCTACCAGATCTCAGGTGTTACCGTTAGTGTCCATGTGAAAGGCCAAATGGCCACCGGACACTTCTTTGTATATGTTCTTTAATAAAACATATAGTGGCCTGGTCAGTCACAGACCAAAAAGTTCGACCGCATTTGTAAAACCTAAGAAGTCTGTCTTCGTGCTCCCTGTGTACTGTGTTTTCTGCGTATTCTACAACATCTGTGCGTAGTACTGTGTGTGGCGACCAGAGCTCGGTTTTCTACTTTGAGCATATCGTCGTGGAGCTCTCGAGAAGGAGAGTCCAGTGTGGTGCACGCCATCGAATTACTTCATCAGGTTCATAAGCTTTAGTCAAGAGTCCAAATTTTCCCCTTGGTATGGTTCAAAATTCTTTGGAGTCCCCTTGGGTCCCTAGTCCCACTTGAGGGTCAACTTCAAATTATCCTATCTCAAAATCAATGCGTTATTCTTGAAAAAAACAGTTAAGGTCGTGTAGGATTTGAAACGAGCTTTCCAACGAGCTATAGAGCTCAAAAAATGGACTTTGGATGAAAAAGTTATGCCAATTCAGGCTCCTGGGGGTCAAAACAGGCAAATAGGACCTTTTGAAGAAATCGCGATTTTGTACCTTGAGAATCGTGTTCACAAAATCGTGTTTTCACAAAATAGTGTTTTGAAAACCGCGATTTTGATCACAAAATCGTGTTTCTGAAAATCGCGTTTTTTGACATGGAAATCGCGATTTTGATCACAAAATCGTGTTTCTGAAAATCGCGTTTTTTGACATGAAAATCGCGATTTTGATCACTAAATCGTGTTTCTGAAAATCGCGATGTTGATCACAAAATCGTGTTTCTGAAAATCGCGTTTTTGACATGAAAATCGCGATTTTGATCACAAAATCGTGTTTCTGAAAATCGCGATGTTGATCACAAAATCGTGTTTCTGAAAATCGCGATGTTGATCACAAAGGCTTTCGACTAAGGCGGCGACCAAGGCATAGACCTTGGCATACCTTGTCATCCGAGTCACCGAAGTCACCGTTGGCGCCGTTGGCTGCGCGCGAGGGAGGACCTCAACGATCAAGGAATATAGAGGTTCCCGGTACTTCCCGGGAGGTCACCCATCCCAGTACTGTTCCCCCCAGAGCTCGCTTAACCGCGGCAATCTCTTGCCACTAAGCTACACTCTTGTGGTGTTTAAAGAAGGGGAAAGACTAAGGTTGGCATTACCTTGAACAAGTTTTGGTCCCTCAAAGCTTCATTTTTGCTTTTAAAGCCTATTTCTGAAGCAATTTTGGGGTGTTTTTGGAGCCATTTTGGAGTACTTTCGCACGTAGTTCTCTTCACACAGGTCCAAGAACATCAAGAAGAGTGTTCCTTGTACTTCTCAGACAATAAATATCAACCTTTGGGGCTGTATTTTCAGCCACACTCGTAAAACTACAGGTTTCTCGAGGGGCTTTCAGTTTTGGTGGGAGCAGTCGCTGCAAATTTATGCAGGTTTTTAAAGCCTAAAACATCAGAGTTGACAGACACTTGCAGGTGTTATTGGCTAGTTTTTTGGGCTGTGTATTCAGCCTTTCAGTGTCATTTTACTGCATATATTGAGCACATACACACCATGTACGCTTCTGTGGATACCGCTTATGTACGTCCATGTGGGCATTGATATAGCGGTTACGTTCTTTGCATAAAGCCTTTTACGTTTGATAAAGAGGGTCGTGGTGAGGTTTTCTTAACTGGGAGACACCCAGATGTCGGGGTCTCTTCGGTGATGCAGGTGGAAGACTTACCCAGCCTCGCCATAGGAGATGTATGATAGTTGTTCATAGGTGCTCGATAAGCCTAGTTGGCTTCTATTGGGTAACTGATTATATGCAGTGGAGTCAGTGATTCACTATGCAGGTAGACATGTTAGTACTTGCAGTTTTATGATACTTTGACACTGGTCATATACTAATTTTGCAGAGGATACTCTGGCAAAATTTTTCCAGATTTCTGGTTTAGTCAACTATATAGTGGTCGATTTACTCCTTGATACACTTATTTGTTGGTGTTTGGACTCTTCTAGCTCCATTATCATTCTATTCAGTTCTCTACGATCATGGCATCAGAGGTCTCAGGCACATCCGGTGGATCAGGGTCTAGTGCTAGCGTTCCGAGGAGGAGCTATAACTTGCAGGGCAAAGACCATTTTGAGATCCGAAAATTTGATGGCACAAACTTTGCTCTATGGAAGAATCAGATTAAAGATGTGCTGATTCAAAGAAGGCAATGGAAGCCAGTAAATGGGATTTCAAAGAAGCTTGCTGACATGGATGAAGATGATTGGGATGAGTTAGATGAAATGGCCAGGTCTACCATTCGCTTGCACCTAGCAGATAATGTTTACTTTACAGTATTAGACTGTGAAAGTGCAGAGGAGCTTTGGAAGAAGTTATGCAATACATATGAAAAAGAGACGGCATCAAATAAAGTATATCTGATGAGAAAATTATACGACCTTCGTATGAAGGACACAGATAGTGTTGCTGCTCATCTAAATGAGTTTGATGCCATATTCTCCCAGTTACAGGCTGAGAAAATGGATATGGACAATGAAATGAAAGCAGTATTGCTGTTATGCACCCTGCCATCATCATGGGATACATTTTGCACAGCTATTAGCAATAGTGCACCAGGTGGTAAACTTGTCTATGATGACATATGTGGAGCACTCTTGAGTGAGGAGATTCGTAGAAAATCTATGGTTGGCACTCAGAGTGGAGATGCATATAATGTTCGTGATTCTTACCAAGGAAAGAATCAACAACGTGGCAGGAGCAAGAACAAGGAAAAGAATGGTCAACGGAATAAGAGCAGAAGTAAATCAAGGAAGAGGGATATTGAATGCCATTATTGTCATAAGAAAGGACACATGAAGAAAGACTGTTATGCATTAAAGAATGCTAAAGGTAAAGGACAGAATGTTGATGGGCATGTTAAACAGTTACCTGCACCATCTACTTCGACTGTGAAGATTGAAGAAATTAATGCTATTTCTGATGATGCTGATGTGTTGACACTTGATAGTACTGTGCCATCTGAGGCACTTATGGCTGATTCTCTTTCCCACACCTGGCTGCTAGATTCTGGTGCTTCTTTCCATGTGACACCACATAGAGAATGGTTCTCTAATTATGCAGCAAAGTCTCTTGGTACCGTGAGACTTGGTGACTCTTACCAGTGTGATGTTGTGGGGATTGGAGATGTGGTTGTGCAGTTCATTGACGGTTCAAAATTTACTATGCATAATGTACGCAATGTACCTCAGTTATCACGCAGTTTGATGTCAGTTGGTCAACTTGATGACCTTGGTTACAAGGTGGTCTTCTATGCTCAGTCCTTTCGTATATCAAAGGGCAATATGGTTATTGCAAAAGGAAGGAAAGTTGGCTCACTTTACCCTTTATTTGTATCACAGAAAGAACACTTGTTAGCTGTTACTGAACAGCCTATGGCTTGTATTTGGCATGGTCGTTTGGGCCATATATCTCGTAGTGGAATGGAAAATCTTTCTCGTTCTGGCTACTTACCTGTGTTATCTTTCTCTGATTTTTCATTTTGTGAGCATTGTCAATATGGAAAGCAAACCAGAAATGTGCATAAAACGCACATTGACTCTTCAATTCAGCCTTTAGATCTTGTTCATACAGATGTGTGTGGTCCTATGCCCACTAGGTCCTTAGGTGGTTCTCTTTACTTTGTTACTTTCATAGATGATGCTACTAGAAAAGTCTGGGTATATCCTATCAAATCGAAGGATGATGTATTCCCTACTTTCAGAAAATGGCTTGCTTCAGTTGAGACTGAAAAAGGAACTAAGCTTAAGGCTTTACGTTCAGATAATGGGGGTGAGTATACCTCACATGAATTCAGCCTTTTCTGTCAGTGTAGAGGGATTCGTAGAGAGTTTACAGCTCCTTATACCCCAGTACAGAATGGTGTAGCTGAGAGGATGAATAAAACTATTCAAGATAGAGTAGTCTCTATGTTGCATCATGCAAACCTCTCACAAGGTTTTTGGGCAGAAGCAGTATTGACTGCAGTTCATGTGATTAACCTTTCACCTAGTACTGCCAAAGGTCTGAAAGTGGCACAAGAGTTATGGTCAGGGAAACCACCATATTATGATCATCTTCGAGTTTTTGGGTGTGAAGCATATGTTCATATACCCAAGAATCTTAGACAGAAGTTGGACCATAAGTCAAAGAAATGCATTTTTCTTGGATATGGTCGAGAAGGACAATTTGGATATCGCTTATGGGATCCTGAAACACGGTCAGTGATCAGAAGTAGTGATGTCATTTTTAATGAGTCTAAGATGCATAAACAGCCGATTAAGGAGGTTGAAGTGAGAAGAGTGGTGTTTGAGGATACTAGTCCTCCGGTTAGCATGCATAAAAATGCTGCACATAGGGATGTTCAAGAGAATGTCCATTCAGATCAGTCTGCACATGTTCCTGTTCAGCAACCATTGAGACGTTCTGCACGTGTCTCATATCCACCTGATAGATATGTTCCAGGTTTAGATTTTGTTATGCTAACAGATGCCGGTGAGCCCTCTTGCTACAAAGAGGCTATGCAGACAGAGGATCATGTCAAGTGGGAGCGTGCCATGAAGAGTGAGTTGGATTCTATTCACAAGGATGGTACTTGGGACTTAGTACCTTTGCCAAAGGGAAGGAAAGCTTTACCATGTAAATGGGTATATAAGCTGAAATTCACATCAGATAGTGCTTCTCCAAAATATAAAGCACGACTTGTTGCAAAGGGTTTTAAGCAACAACATGGTGTTGATTTTGAGGAAATCTTCTCCCCAGTGGTCAAGATGACTACTTTGCGCATGTTGCTTGGATTCGTTGCAATGGAGGACTTAGAGCTAGTCCAAATGGATGTGAAAACAGCTTTCTTGCATGGAGATCTTACAGATGAGATCTATATGGAACAACCAGAGGGTTATGTAGTTCCTGGCAAGGAAAGTCTAGTTTGTAAGCTCAAGAAGAGCTTGTATGGACTTAAACAGTCTCCTAGACAATGGTACCAAAAGTTTGATGCTTTTATGAAGTCCCAAGGCTATTCTCGGAGCAATGAGGATCATTGTCTCTACACAGAGAGATGTTCTGATGGCAGCTTGATATGCTTGATACTTTACGTCGATGATATGTTGATTGCTGGGAAGTCCTCTTATGATTTGTCAATTCTCAAAAAGAAGTTGAGTCAGACATTTGATATGAAGGATTTGGGGGATGCCAAACATATTCTTGGCATGCGCATTACTCGTGATAGGAGTAAAAGATGCATATACTTGTCTCAAAGTGAGTACATATCCAAAGTACTTCATCGATTCAATATGCAGGGTGGAAAGGCATTGAGTACACCTTTACCCACATATGTGAAATTGAGCAAGGATGACTGCCCCAAATCAGATGAGGAAAAGGAATTCATGACCAAAATTCCCTATCAGTCTGCTGTTGGTAGTCTCATGTATGCTATGGTAGCTACGAGACCAGACATTGCATTTGCAGTGGGAGTTGTGAGCAGATATATGTCTAATCCTGGCAAAAAACATTGGGAAGCGGTCAAAATGATTTTGAGATATCTGAGTGGCACTAAGGACAAGTGTCTATGCTTAGGTAGAGGGAAAGCATCCATTATTGGTTACACAGATTCTGACTATGCTGGTTGTGTAGACAATCGTAAGTCTACATCAGGGTACATTTTTCATTTTGCTGGAGGTGCTATCTCTTGGAGATCTCGTCTTCAAGAATGTACAGCTGTTTCCACCACAGAAGCAGAGTATGTTGCAGCAAGTGAGGCATGTAAGGAAGCATTGTGGCTTTCTCGTCTTGCTTGTGATATGGGTTTGCCTCAGCATGTACCTCACTTGCTCAGTGATAGTCAGAGTGCCATTGCTTTGGCTAAGAATCCGGTCTATCATGCAAAGACCAAGCACATTGAGGTGAGGTATCACTTCATTAGAGATTGCTTAGCCACTGAGAGCATTATTCTTGAGAAGGTTCACACTCGAGATAATGCTGCAGATGCTTTGACTAAAGCTCTACCACAAGATAGCTTTCGACACTGTTGTCACTTGATGGGGGTTACTTGATTCTTGATCTTACACAGTCACTTGTATACTGTGTAACATGCCCATCAGGTGGGAGGTATAGTTTGTATACTTACACTCAGGTATTCTTTATCATTCTTTCTTTTTTCTCCCATAGTTACTCTGGCCATATTGGCCTTTAGTGGGAGATTGTTACCGTTAGTGTCCATGTGAAAGGCCAAATGGCCACCGGACACTTCTTTGTATATGTTCTTTAATAAAACATATAGTGGCCTGGTCAGTCACAGACCAAAAAGTTCGACCGCATTTGTAAAACCTAAGAAGTCTGTCTTCGTGCTCCCTGTGTACTGTGTTTTCTGCGTATTCTACAACATCTGTGCGTAGTACTGTGTGGCGACCAGAGCTCGGTTTTCTACTTTGAGCATATCGTCGTGGAGCTCTCGAGAAGGAGAGTCCAGTGTGGTGCACGCCATCGAATTACTTCATCAGGTTCATAAGCTTTAGTCAAGAGTCCAAATTTTCCCCTTGGTATGGTTCAAAATTCTTTGGAGTCCCCTTGGGTCCCTAGTCCCACTTGAGGGTCAACTTCAAATTATCCTATCTCAAAATCAATGCGTTATTCTTGAAAAAAACAGTTAAGGTCGTGTAGGATTTGAAACGAGCTTTCCAACGAGCTATAGAGCTCAAAAAATGGACTTTGGATGAAAAAGTTATGCCAATTCAGGCTCCTGGGGGTCAAAACAGGCAAATAGGACCTTTTGAAAAAATTGCGATTTTGTACCTTGAGAATCGTGTTCACAAAATCGTGTTTTCACAAAATAGTGTTTTGAAAATCGCGATTTTGATCACAAAATCGTGTTTCTGAAAATCGCGTTTTTTGACATGAAAATCGCGATGTTGATCACAAAATCGTGTTTCTGAAAATCGCGATGTTGATCACAAAATCGTGTTTCTGAAAATCGCGTTTTTGACATGAAAATCGCGATTTTGATCACAAAATCGTGTTTCTGAAAATCGCGATGTTGATCACAAAATCGTGTTTCTGAAAATCGCGATGTTGATCACAAAATCGTGTTTCTGAAAATCGCGTTTTTTGACATGAAAATCACGATTTTGAGCACAGAATCGTGTTTTAGAGAATCATGTTTTTTTTGACATGAAAATCGCGATTTTGAGTACAGAATCGTGTTTTTGAAAATCGCGATTTTGACTCAGAGAATCGTGTTTTTTTTTTCACAAAATCGTGTTTTTTTGCTGAAAATCGTGATTTGTGAGAATCGTAATTTTGAGCCCGCTGAAAATCGTATTTTCTCAGAATCGTGTTTTTGGCATGAAAATCGCGATTTTGAGCACAGAATCGTGTTTTAGAGAATCGTGTTTTTTTGACATGAAAATCGTGATTTTGAGCACAGAATCCTGTTTTTGAAAATCGCGATTTTGACTCAGAGAATCGTGTTTTTTTCACAAAATCGTGTTTTTTTGCTGAAAATCGTGATTTGTGAGAATCGCGATTTTGAGCCCGCTGAAAATCGTATTTTCTCAGAATCGTGTTTTTGGCATGAAAATCGCGATGTTGAGCACAAAATCGTGTTTTAGAGAATCGTGTTTTTTGACATGAAAATCGCGATTTTGAGCACAGAATCGTGTTTTTGAAAATCGCGATTTTGACTGAGAGAATCGTGTTTTTTTCACAAAAACGTGTTTTTTTGCTGAAAATCGTGATTTGTGAGAATCGCGATTTTGAGCCCGTTGAAAATCGTATTTTCTCAGAATCGTGTTTTTGGCATGAAAATCGCGATGTTGAGCACAAAATCGTGTTTCTGAAAATCGCGATTTTGAGCAAACAAATGTGATTACACAGAATCGCCTTTTTTCTTCACAAAATCGTGTTTTTTACTGAAAATCGTGATTTGTGAGAATCGCGATTTTGAGCACAACCACAGAATCGTGATTCTGAGAATGACCACAGAATCGTGATTTTTTCAGCCAACTTTTAGGCGGGAAAACAGAAAATCATGATTTTTCAAAAAATTTTGAATTTTCACAGA